>OY756952.1:1862500-2287500 GCA_963580275.1 Crataegus laevigata | reverse complement strand
TTCAGCATAAATATATCGTTGTATTAAAAAAGTTACCAAATATATGTGATCAGTTGCCTTGAGTCTTACAAATGCTTAATTATTAGATCAATTCAATCCATTGAAAAGAAAACTAGAACTCCATCATTGATAGTAGGTATGATAATGTAAATTGTGATCAAATTCAAAACTTAATAAGAAGACAATTGCTGAAACAATTAATGAGATATGTAATTAAATGAATTTTGTAATATTCTATTAGGAAGTAAAATTCGTATCTCCAGTCCCATTGATGAAGCCAAATTCCAATTGGATCGTATGCAAAATACCTAGCACCGCTCCACCTACACCATCAAATTTGGTCTTCTTTGAACTAATTATGAGGTCAAGACAACAAAATACAAGGAGGAGCTGGTCTTCTTTGAACTAATTATGAGGTCAAGACAACAAAATACAAGGAGAAGCACTGGGTTATTGGGTTCATGAGCATACATTGCCCCCAGTGTAGCTCTGCTATTGCTTGGTGCCTTATTAAAATTGCAAGTATGTACGATATTAGTTGCTGCTTGCCTTATGAAACTGACATTCTATATATGCTTACAAAGTTTGTGAACTATTATATAATTTGTATTAGATCAGCTGCTACTACCGGTTGTGCCATTTACCAACCAAACCAGCTAACAGTTTCAGTTGAACCGATTTTCGACAATCGCAAGAGAACAATTGGTTGGAGAGAGATGATTTTCGGTAATTGTGTATATATGGCTGGCTGTCTAGTGGCCCAAGGATTTTGGCACGGTTTGCCATCCGAACCCAACCCTAGGGATGGATCCTCATTATCTCTTTTTTTTCTTTATATAGTGTCAATCGTATGATCATTTTGCTTCATAGAATGAAATTTTTGCAGGTGGTTTAATTTATTCAGTTACTACAACAACCAACAGAAGGCCATTTTGCAAACAACTAGCACTGCAAGCAAAACCCTCTCAATCAAATTACATTATTGACGAGCTGAGGCGACATTAGCTAGTTAACTAGCTTGGTTTGCAGAGACGAAGCTGGAGATCTGCATAGATATGGGCATCCTTAAACAATAAAGTTATAAATTAAAAACCTCAAGAATGTACTAAACAAAACACTTATATATATGTATATATTAATCCATAAGGTTTTTCATATATCATGTTACAATATCTCTCAACGCATTTTCATATTTTGAAAGCGTTGCATGACAACTTATTCATTACCAATACCATCAAGTATCTCCCATCCAATTTCTTAATCTATCTTCAGAAATTTCTTTAAAGAAAATACTCTTTTGACGATGACAATAACACATATAAGAGTTGATGCTAATGCCACAAACAACTGAAAGAGTTTTTTTTTCAAAAAATCTGCAAGGTGGCCCTGTACGTGTTGGTTCGTAGTCACATGGGTACAAATCCTTGCATCGTTAAAAACTTTGCCGGGCCTACAAAAATAGCCTTTGCTTGGGGCACAATGAATGTCTTTTGAGCAGATGCACAACCCTTCTAGTGCACACCCTTCCTTTACTATTGTCACCCCATCCTTAAGTCCAAGAACTTGGTCTGTCCAGTCACTAGAGAAGAGCCCCATTGGATCGTAAACATCTTTGACCCTCAAGAACTCTTCAGAACCCTTGTATTTGTTCATCACTCCATCAAATGCTATGTTCCGATTTTTTCCCCAATGAGGCAATGCTTTATACTTAACAAGAGCAAGTTGCTCTATTTCTTCAAGTATTCCTTCATAAAGTCTAGGAGTCATTGGATCTTTACTTCGATAGTACGTGAAATCGAAGTCGATTGCATCTTCTTGCTTGCCAAGGTAAGCGCTTGAGGCAGTAACATAGCGCATTAGGATCCCGTTGTAGATTTCTACTCCACATAGCGCATTAGGTTCGATCTCAACCAGCTTTTGCACATCTTGAATGAAGTTCTTAACCAGAGACAAGTTGATGCTGAATGTTGTTTGATGAAAAAACTCACCCTTGATTTCAGGGTCCCATGCGCATGCCCATAAATCCTCAGAACTATCTAGGCAAGCCCCAGATGATTGAAGCCGATGCTGATATCCAATAACAGGATAGCCAGTAGAAATCGAATCTGTTTGAAATTAATAATTATTTGTAAGTACCTTTTTTCCCTTTAGATATGGAGTTGAGAATGATTAAGAAGGAAATACTAGAAATAACGCATACCATTGCTTGTTAAACCATAAGCATATTCAATGAGAGTAGTTGTAGCCAACCTTGCAATTGAGCATTTCCCATCAGCATCACTCGTGGATTCAAGGTACTCCTCTATCATAATAACACACAAAGACACATGGCTAAATTAAAATTTTGATTTTTTTTTTCTAAAAATAATGGACATATGCGAAATGTGCACTACATATAAAATAATTAAGGGTGTCTACAACTTGATATAATATGCTGTCACACTTCAGATGGATAAATTAAATTATGTGGAATTCTTATGAATGTGTAGCGTTGATTCAAACTCTAACATAAGATGTCAAAGTGTCAAACAAGACTTCGCAAGTCTCCCACAAACTAATTCACAATTTTTTTGTTATGTAGGAGTCTAGAGAAAGAAAAAAATTGATTATTGTAATATATATCAGGAACGGAACATTAAATTTCAAGATTTTAAACAAATTCAAATAATATTTTACAATATAACAATTACTTAAAAATTAATAATAAATATACTGTTCTTCACATAGTTCTAGCACAAAAATAATGTACTTATGTAATTATTAAAATAGTTTAAGAAGTAACTACTGATATACATTAAAACATAAAATAAATATAATTAGCATGGGCACATTCACACACAAAAAAATATGAGTACAAATTAAATTAAAAATATGGGTACGTATTAAAATTCAAAATTAGGGGTGCAAATTAAAACTAAAAAGATACATTTGAGAATGATTAATAAGTTTTTCATCTTTAAAATTGACATATAATGACTTTCAAATAATTTAATATTTAAATAATGATATGGAAAAGTCAAGGGACCTTGATCAAAATAAAAAAGAAATAAGGTTCCAATTAATGAGAAAGAAAAATGTGGAATGAGAATCTAATTTATCCTATTTATTAAGTTAACAAACCTGCGGTTCTCATAGCTGCAACAGAAAGTGAAAGTATGGAACGAAAGGGAATGAAGTCATATAGGCCATTGCCAGAGGTATTTGTGGAGACACGATCATCCTTCCGATAGACAGCCATGCGCTGGCTCGGGTACCATATGATGTCTGCAAACTCATGTTCCTTGCCAAACCCAACTACTTGGTCCCCCAAATCTGAATCGTTCTTGTTCAAGTATGTGATCGCTCGCTTAAACATGGGTTGCAAATTTAGAGTGACCTACCAAAAAGGGAGAGGTCAAATTTGTAGTCTCTTCATCAAAGAAACATGTTGCTTATGATTTATTGAGGGGTTTCGTACGTACTATCCACCAGCATATTTTCATCACTTGAGATTTTTTGTTTAGTTAAATTACATTTTGTGTCCCTTTAGTAGTTTGGATGCCTATTTGAAAGTAACTCTGTAGCTTAGAGGTTATACGCACTTAACCCTTTCCATTCGTATAAAGTCCAAATACACTCTAAAATGAAAAAACTGTGTACTTTTAACACCTAGTAAGTTTTTGATCTATTAAATACTCATTCTTAAGAATATAGTAGCATATTATATGTTTTTATTTGTTTAAGTTCTAAAGTGTATCATATTCACACTAACCTGATTCCTTCAAACCAGTTAAATGAAAAAGAGTGTTTTCTTAAAGGACTCCATGGAAAAAGTCCATCCACTTAGGGCTTTAAGTTTTCCTCCTAATTAAATGACATGAAAAGACAATCCATCAAGTCCTTATAGTTTTTAAATGCGTACTATTGAAGCTTCTTTTTTTTTTTTCCTAAAAAAGAAGATAATTGGTAATAAGCTACTGTTATCTATTCATTTTGGGTCTGAAGAGGCTATGAGAAAGTTCACCCTGCTTGTAACCAAAATTAAGTAGACTCATCAGCTTGAAGTATTGAACTCAAAGCCTCTCATAGTTTTTTATCTATTGGGGTTTAGTTGGCAGTTAAAAACGAAATAAGAACTCCATCTAGTATTTTGATGGAGTGTTGGCAAATGACAGGGCAACACACTATTATTTTGGTCCCCTATATAGTTGTCCTGATTTATGTTTTTTGAAAAGTTTAGCCTGATTTCCACAAAGTCCTTTCCGCTGAGTTGAGGTTTTTTGTATTTGGCTGCAAACTAAATGAAACATAACAAGGCTACGTTTGCAACTTAAATTATTAGAAATTTAAATGACAATCGATTAAATCTGTAGACCAAAAATATAAGGGAACTTTAACGAAAAACTCCCGGTACTGTTCACTTTAACGAAAAACCACATTTTTACACTAAAAAGTCAATCCTGACACTATTCACTTTACCCTTTATTTTGTCCTTATCATTAAAACTCAAAGTTTTCAAGCCCTTTTCATTAGTTTTCCTAAAATATAAACCCTTTTTTCCATTTTTTTTTCTTTTTTTTTCTCCGGTGGTCATGGTCATCATCGCGACTGTAATGGCTGGTATTGTTTTTGCGGTATCACTTGACAGTAAATTATTAAATAAAATGTTTCTTGGAAAGGATTAAATATATATCTGACCTATCCTTATCCTAATGATACATTTCCCCACTCTATCTCACATTGGACTAATCATAGTAACTAAATGATAAAATTTATCACAGGGCAGTAAAATAAGCATTTCTTATAGTACATACAAGTTTTTGTTCAAATAATGTAACGTAAATCAAATGACGGAATGAATTGAAAATCAAACTGAAATATGCTATTCGGCAACAAGAAAAAATTTATGCAGATTTTAGCTCTGGTATCTGATTTGGGCCGATGACCTATCATTTCGAAGCAAACCGCGACACAATTCAACTCATTGCTTTGCCGTGACTAATGGGTTTTTTGGGCCGAAATCTGTAGTTTATGGTGTTTTATTAGCATCCTAACTTTATGACGTCATTTGTTGATTTCTTTTACGATTTTACTCGTATTCCTATTCTCACAGCACAACAGAAATAGTTTTTTTTTAAAAGCACAACACTACCAAACTACCCCATATAATCAACTTTCAATGAGATAAACTCAATAATTGACATAATATGTACACATCACGTGTCATACTCGATAGTACACTAGTGTAATACAAAAATATGGTCTCCAAAGAAATTTCATACCTTTCAATCAATAAACTTCAAAGTTTTATCATACTCTCTGGCGGATTCCAATTTTCTAGTTCTATAAGGTTATCATTTGATACCTTCTCTTTGTCGCGATCTGTCATAACGACAATACAGTTTGAAACTCCTTTCATTGGTCATCAATTTATACTACATTAAAGTATCTTTTTATGTGGTAAGTGATGCACAACTAACATCTAATGAGATTTATTTATTAATTAACGTAACATGTACACACTTACCATGTCAAATAATAGACAAAAAAAATGTGATGCAAACAATGTGATCTCCCTATTAAGTTTTCCTTCAAGTTCAGGAGGTGTACCAGCCAAAGGCCTAACGGCCTAGGGCGTGCCCTTCAAATATGCAGTTGAGTTTCCATGGTGGTCCAGTGGATGTGTTTTGGTGTTTCTTCATAAATGTGAATCGAATATTTCTGAAGACGTATGCAATTTGTGCACATAATATTTCTACGAACTTCTTTAGGAATGCCAAAAACAGTAATTAAAAAAATACCTGGGAAATTACTCCTAAGACTCCAAGTGAAACTTTAGCTGCATTAAGATCTTTATCACCATCGTTGAGCCTTCGAACCTTGACATAACCATCTTTAGATCCTCCCGGACTCACAATTGTAAGACCCACCACGTAATCATGAACCGAGCTTCCCTTGCTCCACAATGTGCTGCCATGTGCCCCAGTCCCTAATAAACCTCCAATGGTTAAACCCCACCAATATGGTGTATAAGGCAAGGCCAGCCCTGCGTTTGCAGCCTCACTGATGAGCTGCTTAAGAGTTACACCACTCTCCAATGTCATGGTCTTTGCTTCAGCATCAATCTCCACCACACGATTGAGGAGCTTGGTGCTTATGATCAACCCATCTTCCCCACTTGGACAAACCAGCTTTGGAATACTATGAGAGTAACGAGTTGCTACCTTCATTTTGGTCTTGTTCTTTGTTGCATTGGCCACTACTGAAATTAGTTCTTCCTCGTTCGAAGGATATGCTACGCTACCTGCTCGACACACCGATCGATCGGGGAAGATGCCATAAGAGTTTGTGATGGTGCAGTTTGTGTTGCTTGGTGATGAACACTTTATGGGGTCCTCTGCAGGGTTTGAAATGCACACCGTGAATGACGAAATGAATAGACAAATTAGTCGGGGAAGGAGCCCGAACTTAACTGATTTTGTGAATAACAAAGACATGATTGATGCCGTTCTTCAAATTTCTTGGTCTCGAAGCATATATTTATAGGGAAATTTTTTGAAATGTCATATGAATTTGTACTTATTTTTCAATTTGTCACACCAACTTTTTAAAATCATCAATTTTCATCTCACCCTAACTCCGTTAAGTTTTCTATCCAAAATAAGTCATGTGCCTCGCACATGACTTGTGTTCAGGGTTATTTCTGTCATTTTAACACCCAACTTCCTTCTATTAAGTTGCATCTGATCAAAACAATTCTAAGGTGTTCAATTTAGCATGTCATGAAATCAAATTTTATATGAGTGCTGAAATATGATAAACGAGTTGAGGTTTGTTGTCAGAAATGGAGTTCCAGATGCATATACGCTACTCGAACACAACGATCCGCATGAATACCCTTGCACACAAAATTTAAGGGTTTTACTAAAAAAAAGTAAAAACTTGTAAAAAGATCTTAAATTACAAAAATAACCTTGAACACAAGTCATGTGCCTTGCACATGATTTATTTTGGATAGAAAACTTTACGGAGTTGGGGTGAGATGACAAATTTATGATTTTGGAAAGTTGGTAAGACAAATTGCTTAAAATTTTAATTTATATGACAAATTGAAAAAAATGTACAAGTTTATATGACATTTCAAAAAATTTCCTATATTTATAGGCTTATTATATTAACACCTCTCAAATTGTTAAATAAACCCCACATACTTAATATACCCCACATTTGCTTTTTCACTAAAAAATTATTTTAATACACCCCACATACTTTTCCATAATACCCTCACACCCCACATTCTCAATATACACCTTATATTTTACACATACACCCCACATCTTCTATACACCCCACATTTCTCAATATACACCTTATATTCCTCCACAACAACACATCCGCAACTGCAAAGTTAATGTGATTAATTACTAATCTATGATCTTTCATGTTCGATTCATCGCCATATGACTAAGAGTAATTAGTAGATTACCAATTAGGGCTTTCTATATGTACGTTCTGAGTTGATTAGACTTAATTATTTGTATGAGTGCTGTTAATTGATGATACATGTTCATCGTCACCAACTTAAATATGATCGTGATTTATGTGAGGGGGTTCTAAGCTTGGTGGCCAAGTAAGCTTGTATAAAATAATTGGCCAACTTTATTGTCACCAGCCCTTCTACATAGTCCTACATTTTGTTGCATGTTATTGTCCAATCCATGGCCTTAAGGAAGCACAGCCAAGCCACAAACTACTAATCGACCTAAATAGACTGATTTTGCAAGTCCTAAGCACCAGGCAAGCACCGAGTGAATCCAGTCTCAGCCAATTAGAACCAGTAAAAACAAAGGAAAGAACTACAGAACTTTTAGAATCCAATTTTATTAATGACTTTTAGCTCAAAACATTTTTTGATAGTTGAGAAGAACTCTAAAAGTAATTTGAGGTGTATTTAGAAATTTTTATTTTTATTTAAAACCTAATAAGGTCAAAATTGTCATTGCATGTTGGAATAAATAAGTCATTTAATATTAAATTTTAATGTGGGGTGCATTCAACATTTTGTGAGGTGCTAATAAAAAAAACCTATTTATATGTAACTTTATAGCCTGCTACATATACACATATATATTTGACTTATAAACTTGTATAAACATACATAGTACGAAATCTAAAAGCTTTTAAAAGTTTGGAATGCTTCGAAGTCAATAAATTAAGAATTAAGAGTAAATTACACAAAACTACCTCAATTATTGGGCCAATTACAGTTTCTTACCCTATCTTTAAAACATTTCAATGTCATACCTTATCTTAGAAGTTTGTTGCAATGTCATACATCCGTCAGTTTGTCTATCAATTCCTTCATTAAATGTTGACGTGGCTTAAGACGGGGCCCAAACTCAATTTAAGATACAAAGTTATTTTTACACCTATTTATAAAATAAAATCTCTAATTGAATAGTTTTGTTTTCAAAGAAACTTGAAAATCAAAAAGTATCTTGGGTCATTTGTCCCCTTTTTTCTCTCATCGCCAGCACCAAGTCGTCACAGTAGTTGTGCATCAAATTCAAGCTATTAAATGTTCGATGCTTCATGAATGTTCAGTACACGGACAGAGTTTTCAACAAGCGGGTAGTGTAATGGCGTGAAGAACAAGAAAGCTCCGTCCGTGGACTGAACAACCATGAAGTATTGAACATTTAATATCTTGAATTTGATGCACAACTACTGTGACGACCTGGTGTTGGCAATGAGAGAAGAGAAGGGGGACAAAGGACCCAGATACTTTTTTACTTTCAAGTCTCTTTGAAAACAAAAATATTCATTTAGAGATTTCATTTTATAAATAGGTGTAAAGATAATGTAGAAAGAGATTACATGAATTTAAATAAAATATCACTTAGAATAGTTTCTAGCAATTCTTTATATTGTCACTTTAAACCAAAATTTATTACCTAAACTATTCCTCCAAATATAAAATTATATTTACACCTATTTATAAAATGATATATCTAAATGAATAGTTTTGTTCTAAAAAAGACTTGAAAGTCAAAAAGTATTCTGGGTCCTTTGTCCCCAGTCTCTTCTCTCATCGCCAACACCAGGTAGTCACAGAGTTGTGCATCAAATTCAAGCTATTAAATGTTCAATGCTTCATGGATGTTCTGTCCACAGACCGAGTTTTCAACAAGTGGATTGTGTAATGGCGTGAAGAACAAGAAAGCAAGACCGAGATGGTGACCAAGAGGTCCAACAGTACTAATGGCTGTTGGAAGCTGTGATGATGCAGCTGGTGGGTTGTAAAACCACACACAAATTTAACCCTCTTTTTGACAGTTGTAGTAAAGATGTAAGTAGGGTATCGTTCTAGGCCGGGGATTAGGAGGGATTGCTAATCTACTCTAAATTGATTTAAAAATATTAAACAAGACTCAAGGACACAAAACTAGGCTAAAAACTCTAATAACTCAAAACACACTAAAACAACTCAAAATAGCCAACTTGACTCGAACTAGACACTAGCGACTGATTAGGACGGAATTTGAATTAAAAGATTAAAAACAATAAAATCTAATTAAATAATACAACTTAACAATGGGGGGGGTTTGGTTTTGACGAGAATTAAAACTAAACCTAAATAAATTTGCAGAATTAATCAAAAGCATGAAATTAAGGCGAATGGATGGGTGATGGACTGGCTAGAGGGTTCTTCTCCACACATGACACATATGCAACGTAAATTAATTTTCAGTTGTTCTTTCGATAAATTGTAAATCTCAACACTCCAGATTAACCGTGAACAGCACTTTTTTAATCTTCAAGTTTTCCTTAAATTATTGAATTGGACGGAAAAGCGCATACAACAATTCAAAACATTTTTCAAAAGTCCCCTACATGAAAAGCACAATAGAGATACAATCAAAGATCATTAAGCTTTGTGAAAACTATAAGCATTGACGAGGCATTCATAACTATGAAAAGCATGATACTCCTGCCAAGAATTTACTTAACTCGATTGTGGATAGCAACCTTCACTACTCATGAATATAAGTTCATAACGATTAGGTGAAATTCACTTATATTCTAACATCAAATTCATGCATGCAAACTAAGTATGCATCCTTAATCGATATACACGAATAAGTTATCAATCAAGCAGTTAAGCAAATTAAATTCACAACTCAGAAATCACAACTAAAGGTAATCAATTCATATTACAAATATATTCATGGCTTTGAATTAACCTCTAGCCAAAACAAATTTAGTTACACATTATTTATAAATTAAGACAAAAGTAAACCATAAGATTGAGAAGATAAAACCGAAATGAGAAGTGTGATTGGCTGCCCTCTGTTTTCTGTGCTTTGGTCCTTGTATATCTCTGTCTGGCAGCAGCTGATTGGCTGCTCTCTATTGTACCGTGTCTTACTGGCCTTCTTCCTGGCAGCTTGCTTCTGTGCGCTGCCTTATTAAAATTCCATGCTGCCTCTGCCTTCTTCCTCCTTCTCTCGGTCTTCTCGCTGCCAAGGCAGCTCTCCCCCCAATCTGCGCTGCTTGCGCTGCCCCCTTTATATATTTTATTTTCTTCCTCGCTCGCTGCCAAAGGCAGCTCTCCCCCCAATCTGCGCTGCTTGCGCTGCCCCCTTTATATATTTTATTTTCTTCCTCGCTCGCTGCCAAGGCAGCTCTCCCCCCAATCTGCGCTGCTTGCGCTGCCCCCTTTATATATTTTATCTTGCACACCGAGCTGCTCCTCAGTCTCGCTGTTTTCAACAAAAACAAAGGCCGCTCTCTCCAGCTGCCAAGGCCTTTTTCCACGCTGTCAGAGGAACCCTTTTATTCTTTCTTTTTTTCTGTCCGCATATTCCATATGGGAGCTGCCCTTATTTTCTGCCGAGTCTCCCTTTTCCACGCTGCCTCCATGTGCAGCTAGCTGTCCTTGCACTCCCCGCATGCGGCCATCATTGGCTCCATCATCTTTTGCATGTGCTGCCTTATGCTTGCCTTCACTTTTCTGTTTTTCCTTTTCTTTCATTTTGCCAACCCCGTAAAGAAAGTTGGTGGATTTCATGTTTGACGAGATATCTTTCAGCACATCACATAAATAGAGCCTGAAGTTAGCATCTTTTACTTCCAAGGGCACAACACAATTCACTTGTCATGCAAAATAACGACTTAACGACTTAAAGCAAAGCACAATACTTTCGTATTTTTATTAACCAAATAGAATGGGTAAGGCAATTTTGACGAATTTATTATTTAAAACTTTACTTATTCTATTTTTATTTTCTTTGCTTAACAAATCATATAAAACACAAAATCAAAGTAAATAGCTCAAAATATGAGAAACTAACTAAGAAAAGACAAGTGAATTTGATGTAAAATATATATAAATATAATCCGATCAGCAGCTAAAGCGAGTGTAAAAATTAGAGATGAGCGGTTTTTATTTGAGTCTAATAAGGCTAGAAAGGAGGTAAAAGTTGCAGCTGCCGATAGATTATTTCAAGCTAATGAGAGAGAAAGTGGTCGCCATCTCGGTCTTGCTTTCTTGTTCTTCACGCCATTACACAACCCACTTGTTGAAAACTCCGTCCGTGGACTGAACATCCATGAAGTATTGAACATTTAATAGCTTGAATTTGATGCACAACTATTGTGACTACCTGGTGTTGGTGATGAGAGAAGAAAGGGGGGACAAAGGACCCAGATTGTCACATCCCGGCCCGGGTGGGACCACTTTCCGAGCTCGCTCCACCACCGTAGCACGATATTGTCCGCTTTGGCCCCCGACCACGACCTCACGGTTTTGTTTTTGGGAACACACGAGCAACTTCCCGGTGGGTCACCCATCATGGGAGTGCTCTAGCCCCCTGCTCGCTTAACTTCGGAGTTTCTACGGAACTCGAAGCCAGTGAGCTCCCAAAAGGCCTTGTACTAGGTAGGGATGATAATATACATTTAAAGATCACTACCCTGGGCGATGTGGGATGTCACACAGATACTTTTTGACTTTCAATTTCAAGTCTTTTTGAAAACAAAAATATTCATTTAGAGATTCCATTTTATAAATGGGTGTAAAGATAATGTAGAAAGAGATTACATGAATTTAAATAAAATATCACTTAGAATAGTTTCTAGTAATTCTTTATATTATCACTTTAAACTAAAATTTATTACCTAAAATATTCCTCCAAATATAAAATTATCTTTACACCTATTTATGAAATGATATATCTAAATGAATAGTTTTGTTCTAAAAAAGACTTGAAAGTCAAAAAGTATTTTGGGTCCTTTGTCCCCCCCCCCCTCTCTTCTCTCATCGCCAACACCGGGTAGTCAGAGTAGTTGTGCATCAAATTCAAGCTATTAAATGTTCAATGCTTCATGGATGTTCAGTCCACGGACGGAGTTTTCAACAAGTGGGTTGTGTAATGGCGTGAGGAACAAGAAAGCAAGACCGAGATGGGGGCCAAAAGGTCCAACAGTACCAATGGCTGTTGGAAGCTGTGATGATAAAACTAAAGCGGGTGTAAAAATTAGAGATGAGCGGTTTTTATTTGAGTCCGATAAGGCTAGAAAGGAGGTAAAAGCTGCAGCTGCCGATAGATTATTTCAAGCTAATGAGAGAGAAAGTGGTCGCCATCTCGGTCTTGCTTTCTTGTTCTTCACGCCATTACACAACCCACTTGTTGAAAACTCCGTCCGTGGACTGAACATCCATGAAGTATTGAACATTTAATAGCTTGAATTTGATGCACAACTATTGTGACTACCTGGTGTTGGTGATGAGAAAAGAAAGGGGGGGACAAAGGACCCAAATACTTTTTTACTTTCAAGTCTTTTTTAGAACAAAATATTCATTTAGAGATTTCATTTTATAAATAGGTGTAAAGATAATGTAGAAAGAGATTACATGAATTTAAATAAAATACCACTTAGAATAGTTTCTAGCAATTCTTTATATTATCACTTTAAACCAAAATTTATTACCTAAACTATTCCTCCAAATATAAAATTATCTGTACACCTATTTATAAAATGATATCTCTAAATTAATAGTTTTGTTATAAAAAAAAAGACTTGAAAGTCAAAAAGTATTATGGGTCCTTTGTCCCCCCCCCCCCTTTCTCTTCTCTCATCGCCAACACCAGGCAGTCACTGTAGTTGTGCATCAAATTCAAGCTATTAAATGTTCAATGCTTCATGGATGTTCAGTCCACGAACGGAGTTTTCAACAAGTGGGTTGTGTAATGGCGTGAAGAACAAGAAAGCAAGATCGAGATGGCGGCCAAGAGGTCCAACAGTACCAATGGCTGTTGGAAGCTGTGATGATGAAGCTAAAGCGGGTGTAAAAATTAGAGATGAGCGGTTTTTATTTGAGGCTGATAAGGCTAGAAAGGAGGTAAAAACTGCAGCTGCCGATAGATTATTTCAAGCTAATGAGAGAGAAAGTGGCCGCCATCTCGGTCTTGCTTTCTTGTTCTTCACACCATTACACAGCCCACTTGTTGAAAACTCCGTCCGTGGACTGAACATCCATGAAGTAGTGAACATTTAAAAGCTTGAATTTGATGCACAACTACTATGACTACCTGGTGTTGGCGATGTGAGAAGAGAGGGGGGACAAAGGACCCGGAATACTTTTTGACTTTCAAGTCTTTTTTAGAACAAAAATATTCATTTAGAGATTTCATTTTATAAATGGGTGTAAAGATAATGTAGAAAGAGATTACATGAATTTAAATAAAATATCAATTAGAATGGTTTCTAGCAATTCTTTATATTATCACTTTAAACCAAATATTATTACCTAAACTATTCTTCCAAATATAAAATTATCTTTACACCTGTTTATAAAATGATATCTCTAAATGAATAGCTTTGTTCTAAAAAAGACTTGAAAGTCAAAATGTATTCTGGGTGCTTTGTCCCCCCTCTCTTCTCTGATCGCCAACACCAGGTAGTCACAGTATTTGTGCATCAAATTCAAGCTATTAAATGTTCAATGCTTCATGGATGTTCAGTCCACGGACGAAGTTTTCAACAAGTGGGTTGTGTAATGGCGTGAAGAACAAGAAAGCAAGACCGAGATGGCGGCCACTTTCTCCCTCATTAGCTTGAAATAATCTCTCAACTACAACTTTTACCTACTTTCTAGCCTTATCAGCCTCAAATAAAAACCGCTCCTCTCTAGCCTTTTCAAGGCTCGAATGGGTGAACTTCATGCATAGCGGAATATGTCATCCGATGCACTGTTCTGTCAAAAACATTCCTGCAAGGATCATCCTCCTGCTTCTTAATTAAGTATACTAAACTGTTTTCAAGGTCGGGTTGTATCTACAAGTACAGTTCTTTCGCCCTTTCTTTGTCCTTGATCAGGATCTCTTTCTTTCTTTTGGTTTCTATGGGCATCCCAAACAAATAGTAATACCGTCCCGGCAACTTGGGCAAAACCACTGGATTAAAGACTTCTTTCTCAACTCCCCACTGGACTCATCCCTACAAAACCAGACAACAATTTATGCATGTTTTATTTTTATCAAAAGAAGAAAATTCAGTCTAACAACTATCGACAATTAAGATCAGATTGAGCGAGGGGAACACAGAAACAATAACATGGAGAGTAATTACCTTATTCTTACAGTATCACGACTCGAGTCTTTGAGATGGTCACTCAGCTTAGGGATCTTCATTAGGCCATTCATGTCAAGAACCAACTGCTAGATATCCAAATAAGAAAAAAAATCTAAGTATATATCTAATCACTACAAGAAATACCTTCACTATCTTAGCTACTAAGAACAAAGTAACGCGAGCTTACTTGTAGTAGATCATCTTCTCCCACGGCCGCAAATGGTACAATTGTGGCTCCAAAACCTGCAGCTGTTCTCATGAATTCCGGTCCGCCAGCCAGAATAACTTGTATTCTTCACCCTGCCAATCGATAGAAACACCATATATGGGAAGCCGAAACTATAACATATAGATAAAAATACCAGCAAAAATGAAGTGTTTTTGTAAATTCCATTGCATACACATTTAAAACATGCATAATGCAGGATCTAAAACTATGCTTCTTAAGCCAGCTACTGAAATTAAATTGGTTTTAGATGAAAGTGCAAGGAAGGAACTTGGCACACCTTGTTATGGACAGCTTCACGTTCGCCGCCAGGATAGAGCAGAACATGTGATTTTGTTGCAAACAATTTGAACAGATTTTTTGCTGTGACAGGTACTGCACCCAATAGTTTGATCGCGTCAAATATGCGCGAGCTCGCGTGCTTGCCCCAAAACAGTTCTGGACGTGCTGCTCCACGAACCATTGTGTTCTCTCTTTAAAGTTCAAAGTAAAGAAATTGGTTCCAATCCAGGGACACTTCTATGTTGGCTCCAATTTTAAATTTCTAAGTGTTAACCGTGAAGCAAATGGGATTGCACATAGGCTTGCAAGGTATGTTCTTTTAGTGGAACAAGATTTGATTTGGTTTGAGGAGCTTCCAGATGAGTTGCTGACTTGTAACTCGAGGATAGAATTTAATTGTAATGGACGCAAGAACACTCTTTTTCTTTCAACCAGCTTGAAATCTCAAAAAAAAAAAAAAAAAAAAAAAAAAAAGTTTAATCGAGCCCAAATCAGGGAAAGAAAGAAATTGAAGGCAAAAAAAATTATCTTATGTATTTAGTAAGTTTATTATTTTCGTATACTGACCCAAGTTTTTTTTAACAATCTATATAATCTACACTAAGGGGAGAGGGAGTGAGCTTAGCCTCACAATGTGCTAGCAATAATGTGGTTTAAATTCGCCTTTGACAAAAATCAAACCTAAGAGCTTTCATTTTCAAGTGAAGAAGAATACCACTAGACCGTAGAAGTGACTACACTGACCCTTGTTAAGACTTAAAGATTTTATTTGTGGTCAAGCTTAGAGCCGAACCATTATGGGACCACTGTTAAGACAATGCCTGCAAGCAACAAGCACCATAAGCAAGCACGACCACAAAATTTGTTTCTGCTTCAGCTTCTGGTCCCGGTACAGCTCACTCATTCAAAAGTTGAGCAATCGACAACGGTTCGGAACATAAAGCGCTTGCCAGGTGCACTATGGGAACTTTCGGTCTCTCGCCGGACGTTTACACTGTCTCGTGAACGGAACGGCAAGTCCTGAACCGGAAATAGTTACACAGAGAATGTAAACATAAAATTACAGTTGAGTAATCGAAGAAGCGGGATGTTCTTACACAAACGACATCGAAATCAACCCGGATGCCAATGGCATCCAAAACAAGAAGCATTACAATAACGAAAGAAGAGTCCCAACTCGTACAAAATTATATATACAAGGTAAACAAAGTAAACAAGAAAAACTACCTGTCAATACAACAATTTCTAACCCGTAGAGTGCAAAATTGGGATTTCATTTTTGTAAAATCTTTCAGAAAATAAAAAAATCTACTCGAAGGAGAAGCACGAGGTTAACGGAAAAGAAATCTGGAAATGAAGCAGAATGATAAGTGTCTTATTCTGTGAAACAAATTATAAAAATTTCCTTCACAATAGAATGTTCTATGGCTAGGTATCGTAACGGACAATATCAATCTACAAATCTTTCATCACCTTGTGCCTAATCCGGGTCTTCAGAAGTTCAAAGAAACTTCATGTTGATCTCTCATCCAGTTGAAAACTCTATGTACTGTCACACGCAGACAACCAATTGACAAATCTGCAGCGTCCGCATCAGCAACAAAGATCATGATGCTCCTTTGTCCAACAAGGACTAAGGCTAACCAGAGCCTTCTCGGGAAGATTTGGGGAATGCCACTGGATTCAGCAATCAATTGGTTTTCAAACTTTACAAGTGCCACGAGCGACCCCAGAATAATCAATGTTTCTCGCTATCTTAAACACAATATCACCTGCAAGTATTAATGACAAAACTTTGAGGTACAGCTCCATCTCGGTAATTAAGTGGCACAACATTTTTAGGCCAACATCAGTTTTTAAGGAAGAGAAAAGGAGCCATGTTCTAAGACATGTCAATATTGGTCTTTTCAGGAAGATAGAAATGTGCATTAAATTTTGCAGGCATAATAATAAATGTCTATTAGTAGCTACTGTCATTCTCGCCATCTATAGAAACATATATAGATATATACATGTATCCTATATTTTTTTTTTATCCTTGTAGATCACTATATACTGCTTAATAACAGTTACCGTAAGTGAAAAGGCATTTTTTTACTACAAATTTACAAACGATCTGAATGCATCGAAAACTTGCATATTAGCGAAAACAAGGGCACCTCACCTCTGGAATCTAGCACAGAATCACCTGCCCTGAATCACCCTGTAATTGAGAACCAGATCCTCAGATTTCTTCCATATATAAGCCCGCACCGTGGCTAAGCTCATGTCTGGGGACAAGACCTGTGCATAACAAAAGGATAGGTAATAACCAATAGCAGTCACAGAACTAGTAAATTGCATACAAGTTCAACCAAAGACAGAAAAAGCATTTACCACTCTCTTAAACTTTTAGCAGTTATAGTTTTGTTAAATTTTTAATTGCCACAAAAGAATCCTACTAAACAGTTAATTTGCTAATTACTATGCATGTGATTACGTCCATCCAAGATGTTTGTCCACTTGCCTGATTGTTACACAATATCTCGATACAAGGCTTAAGCTTTTGCCATGGCTTCAATCCAGAACGGAAAGATCCATCTCCTACTGATGATAGCTGCACTGGCCCTCCAGCAAGACCAGGAGCAAATGTTGCATCAGGATTGGCACCATCCAATGGTTTGTCAAGGACCATCTTCTCAACAACATAATTAACTACCTGCATAAAATTTCCCGTTAGTAAAGTATAATAAATAAGATAAATGTGTGTGCGCGCACACATACAATAATGAGTACTTGAAGAACTTCCATCCATTCATGAGCTAAAATGAAATGCAGAAATTACTTTATGGATTCTTAAAATACGAGGGGCGCTTAGTTTCCCTTGTGTGAGGATCTGGACAGTTGAACCTTCACATGGATGTAGATAAAAACTGCACCTGAAAAAAATTAACAAAAGAATATTTCTTTTATAAGATAATACAAAAGGACATAATATTTCAAACATAATGCCTTCACTAGCAAATTTCTGTAATTGTTTAAAATTCAACATGCACAAAGTTAGTTGCAAATTTCAGGCAAGTAATTCTTTTTTAACACATAAGCACCATAGTCTACTGAAAACTGAAAAGAGAATTTATTATTCTCGGGCACGAAGTAAAAACTTTCTACTAAAGCAAGGAAGTTACTTGGTATTTTCTCTAGGGGGTAGGCGATTATTCAACACGCAATCAAGACACCACCAGGGAAAGTCCTTCTCATCTTCATTACCATCTAGGTCAGTGATTTTCTTCCTCCATGGTCCTCCCTGAGAGCCCTCAGTAATAATAGAAGGAGGGGAAGTTGTAGAAAATTTGAAGGGAGGATGGACCACTGAATCATTTTCAGTATTACTATCCACCTCAATTCTTGAATGGGTAATACTTCTAGTAGTAATATCCTTTCCGGATGACACATCCCCATTAGCTGATGCTTGTGATCCAAATCTTTGCTTTCTTTTCGTCAACCAATGATCCAAGAGCCCTTTAAGGGTTTCTCGCGCTAGATTAACCTGAAGAATTACAAAACTCATTTCAACAGGTATATTTATTTTCTCAAACAATTTCGTCACGGGGATAAAAAGAGATAAATGAGCTGACTTGGCATAACTAATAAATGGTTAAATGTCATAGTTTAAGTATTAAAAAAAAGACAGAAACCATAGAACCCACAAAAAAAGGGGGCAAAAAAACATAGAATGACAGTCAAAGTTATATCTACCTTGTCATCTTCAGGCTTCCCCACAATGTTAAGGTCTGCTGAATACATCTCTGCCGAAAAGCATTGTGGGGTATCTAAATGTACTGATAAACTTCCAAGTCTGGTATCGACAGTGAACCATGCAGGAATGCTCACCTGAAGCAATAAAGAAAACACTATAAAAATCCATCAACGCTGTCAAGCTGAAATCATTGTAGACTAGGAAGCATACCATCTCAAAAAGCTCTTCTTTTTTCTCCTCAAATTTGACCTGTATGTTACACAAAGTATAGATGCTTATAATATTCCTCATTATGGCATTCGCCTTTAACAATATTATATAAATCTAGTTAGATAAAAGAGTATAGGAAAAAAAGACTATAACCTTTCCATAATCCTCAATGACAACACCCCTCGTAATCTCCCACAACTTCACTGAATCAGCAGTGTCCTATCAAGATCACATTGGTTCAAAATATTTAATAAAGCAATGACATACAGTTTGACAACAAAACTAGATAGTCAATGTAAACTTTAAACAGGAGCATCATCATAATAACATATGAGTAAATCAACATGATTACCTTTGTCAAGACATGCCTTCTATTGTTTAATATTTCATGTTGCACTATTCCAGGAATACCAGGAATCGTAAAAATAGGTTCTTTATTAACAGGGACCTGGAAAACATCCACAATAACATTAATCCCAAAAACTCAAATGTCTGACCTGACAAATATCAAATAAGACTGAAGAAAAAGGTGAATAGTTACCATGATAACTAGAGCATGGTTCATGCACATGCAACAGGACATAAATTTTGAATATAAAGAACAAAGTAATACTTACTAGGGTTGATCCTTCTAATGACACCCTTGCTCTTGAAAAGGACAAATTTCCAGCCAAGAATGCACCACCTCTTTGAATTATCTTCTGGGGATTACTCCCTTCAGCAGGCCATCTATGAACTGAAGAATCTGTTGTTGCAACCCATATACTATCATCTTGTAAAGCCAACTGCAGAATGGGATGTTCCCCTGTGGAAAGCAAGAGACTCTCTCTTGTGGCCAAGTCTGTCAAGTATAACTGAGGGTATAAACAGAATTGAGTATTAAAAAAATGAACAGAAAAACTAAACATCCAATGAGTTCTGAGAAGAGAATTTACAAGAGAACTGTACTCACAGAAAGATCTCTCCCACCACTATATACATGACTAAATGTTGGGGTACTGGCAAGTGCCCAAACAGAATCTGTATGCACAGCATAAGAATGCACACAGCGCTGCTGACCAAGATCCCATAGCCTACAAAACAGAAAGAATTTGGTGAACTATGTTGTCAACAAAATACCAACTTCCTATCACATAAACAATCATATCTTTCAACTTGCACCTAATGCTAATTGTTTCCATTGGAAGAGATGTGGGTACCAACCTGATCATTGAATCAGAAGATCCTGATAAGCAAAATCTGTAAAAATGAAATTAAAAGAAAGAACACAGTGTTAACAATTGTAACCAAAACAAATTGTATGAATATAGCACAGAGAACTACCCAATTAGATGGATAAATCATTCATTATCAAATCAAGGTTGTGACTTGCTTGTTCAATACATTTGCCGTATCATCTATAAAACATATTACAAACTGAACTATCAAGACCAAAAAGTTTAACAGAAATCATTTTTGAAGTGCTCAACCAAGACAGCGTATGAAAAACTTATCCAGCCAACCTTCCAGTAGAATCAATCAGCAGAGCCCTGATATTATCTGTATGCCCTCTTAGTTTCATTTTCTTTGAACCTGTTCTTGGATCCCAAACACGAACAACCTAAAGGGCATCAGGATATAATTAAAAGTTATTAACACTTTCTGGTAAATCTCACACACTAACTAGAAGACGAAAGTTAACAATATTCAACCAAAAGTTGGTACACTTCTGCAGTTTATAAGAAAGTTTCATGTCTTCGAGATAAAAATAATAAAATTTAGGACACAGCCAACCCTAGACAACAAAATATACCTTCTCTGTTCCGCCAGAGACCAGAAGCGATCCACTATCATTCATTGCCAATGCATAAACTGATTCCTTATGACCTTTGGCAGATATTGGAACATATCCATGTGGCTGAGTTGTGTGCATAGAAATGCTGTTGCTAGAGCTGATAGCACGTAAACTTGTAATTGCATTTCCAGAACCATTGACAGCATTTGAACTATCATCTTCCATTGATTCACCTGACTTTGCAACTGGAGTAAGAGCTGCTTCAAGATCCCATACAAATACCTCCCCTCCAAGTCCACCAGAGGCAACAACATTGCTCTAAAATGCATGACACTACAAAAGGATCAGAAACTTTCTTTTTCTATATCATATTCAAGATAAAACTATACAAATACATATGGAAAAGATGTCCGACCATATTAAGTGCATAAACTATTAAAAAACAGCAGAAACATTACAATTAGAACATAAGTCCCAAACAACCATGATAAACCAAAAGAAAGAGAATGTCCCTAAAATGCCTATGCAATGCAGCCCACAAGATGTCAAGTACTGTTTCTCTTCCAAAGACATCTACCTCACCCCTTTTTGGTTTATTTTCATACAAACAAGCCAAATAAGTGCAAAGACTAATCACCAAAGGGTGATCATCTGCTCATTAGCAGAATCCCCAAAAGAGTCCTCCACAGACGCAGAAAATCGCAACTGGGCAGCATTACCCGCCACTCCAAACACTTGTAGGAACTTATTCGAGATTTGAGAAGTTCAAATGAATGCAGAAAGATGTAATCTAAACTATCAGCATATTCAGATCTCCCATAAGATATGCAACGATGCCACCAAGCAGAACTCGAACTATCAGCATATAGAATGAGTGCAATGACAAGACCTCTGCACCCATAAGGCAGATGAAAATTTGACAAAGAAATTACATTTTTCTCTGCAGAAGCAAGGCATGTGACATAGTCAGAATGCTGACGAAGAGTTTTGGTACAAGTTCCGTCTGACATGCAATTCCACGTCTGACATATCCATATGACAGTTGAAATATAAAAAAAATACAAATGAATCAGTTACAGCCATAAAGAAAACAAAAGTTACAAATCCAAAACAAAGAAAAACAAAGATCTAGGCCAACTAACCTTAAGGGTGGTATCTGAAGAACAAGAAACAAGCGTATTATAACCTGCAAGAACAGCATCATTAACCTGCACAACAGAAGTACTCTCTAAGTATAATTTTAACTTATGCATGCAGTACAGGAAAAAAAAATGCAAATATCACTTTTTCTTAAAAGTAATACAACGACTGTATTAAAAGGTGCATGTCTGGAGCTACGAAAAATACAATGTCGATTTAAAAAACAGTATATTATTGTGCACAACACAAGAAAGTTTGTGCGCACAACATTCTTCCATTTCATTTTCCCTTTTAACAATTTGTATGCTGATTGGTCTAGCTTAAACATCCTACATGGAAAAGATTCCAATATAAACTGACTCCCCAACCCTGCTTTATATTAAGACAAGAAGAACAAAATCCACTCAAAATTGAAGAGTAAGTAATTCTCATCAATTTCCATGAGAGAAGAACTCTCAAAATTTAAACATCTACAGACCTTAAATGGCACGTTTTGTTTTAAATAAACAAAACTAGGTTTAAACATAGGAAGAAAATGGTTACCCAATCCACATGAGACTCAAAGGTTGCTGAACACGTAGCAGCATCTTCAGTCAGCGTCCATCTTTTTAGTGTGCCATCACGGCTTCCAGTAAACAGGTAATCACACCCAGACACTGATCCCCTAAGTACAGACAAAGAATTTATGCCAGCACAATGCTGCAGAGAGAAACAATCCAAACGTGGTTAAGCATCTATAATTTAATGCAAAATGCTTATGTAGGCAGATTAAACGGAAGTTACTGTAAGTGTTGTGCCTTTTAAGTCCAAAAGTGATACATATACTTTAAAATATAAAATATTTTGTAACAAATAAAAACTTAAATACAGAACTTAAAACAGAAATCAGGAAAAAAAATACAGAATCAATTCACCTTCTTGTCGTCGGCATCACTCAACACATATGTTAATCTCTTCTCTTTACGAGGGCGAGTGGAATTGTTTGTGTTCCCTGAACTACCCACTCGGTGCATCGCATAAACAACTACAAAGAGAAGCATTAAAATTTAATAATCATAGATTAACAAATAAATGTAAACAATGAATTCCTATTCCTAAAAAGTGACCCTAATTTCAGAATATATTTGGTCCTAGCAAGTTTGTCGAACAAAAGGCATTGTTGAAACTCTAAAGGTAAATATACCACAACGACGTCTTAGTTATCCACTTGAGTTTTTCAATACAACAAAGCATAACATAGGTGACAGTCCAATACAGATGATGCGATAAATATGCTTTCTCAACATGTTAAGGAATACTCTATCGTGTAATCAGTTCTCAACCTATGATGAATAATTTGATGAACTTATCAATACCTAATGCAACTGCAACTGCAATGAAAAGAAATGAATTAGACACTTAAGAGTTAACACCTATTAAAGTTGCTAATCTCCCATAGAATGTAACTGGTATGTAGATTAGGTTTTACATGTCAAATGTAATAAATTTGACAATCCAACCTCTTCCCACTTTCTCGTGTGATATTGCCAGGAATCATTTTACTGTTTAATGTTTATTTACCAACAAAAACATTAGCTCTTAAAATAACAAATGAAATGGTGATACTTCTTAGCCCTATACAACGCACAGTACCAAAAAACCACAGAACCTCAAACTCCCCGACTGCCAAAACCCTCAGTTTTTATATAATCGACGAAACACACCATAAAACACATGTATGCCAAAAAACAAAAAAACAAAAACACCCCAAAAATAAATGCTGACTATCCAGAGCAATTGCAAAATCTTCTATTCAATAGTTTTCAATACCGCCATTTCGACTAACCCAATACAACTTCGATTAGTCTCAGAATTTCCATGGAATCCGTCAATTTATCCAAAAATTCCCGACTATCACTCAATTTAATCAACAATAATCAACTCAAAAAAGTGACTAAAACAGATTAACCCGGTCACCAAGTCTACTATTAACCCGAACCTCACCCAGATTAAGACCTCAAAAACACACCAGGATTAAAACACAAAAACCCACTAATCATATTCGTATTTACCATTCCGATGATCAACTAAATTAATTACTATTCAAAATGCAGAGAAAACTAAAAATTAATACAAATATTAGTGAAATTAACCAAGTGGAAAACCCTAACCTTACCAATCAGTGAAGAAATTGGAAGCTCCCTTTTTTTTGCTGCTCGTCGTCTTCTTCTTCTGCTTCTTCTGCTTCTTCTTCCACTGAGTTGCGATTTCAGAGAGCGGAAACTTTTGGGTGTGGGTTTCGATTTTATTGTGGGCGAGTCCTTTGACTCGGTTTTTTGGGGTTCTGATCGAGGTTAATTTCGTCTTTTTGCGTGAGTATATGATTTTACGATGGGCGTGGACTTTAGCTGCACTCGCGGGTGCGCGGGTGGATCGACACTCGCTTCGCTGCCAATTGGTTCGTACGGTGGGGGCACTGGGAAGAATACGGTTGAGTTACGAAACGGCCCCTGGGCCGATGTGGAAACGGGTTCGGACTCCGGTCATGGTAATGGGCTCGGATTCCATATATTAGGGGCAATTATTATGACATTTCTATCTTTGCTAGTTTGCGTGGCTCTTCGGCGGTGAAGTACTGTGAGTGGACTCCTTTTAAAAATGCATGTTTTATTAGTAGAAATTCATACATGAGAAGCATGATTTTGATGATTACGTTTTATGAAACGTTTTGCGAGATAACATGCTTACTAAGGTTACTTTGAATTATTAGTATTTTTCCTATAACCCGTATTCTTTATATAATATTTGCTGGATGATATGATATTTAGAATGCGTTTCGAACACCTCTGTATAGTATATATGATAGATGACTTTATACTATGAAGTTGATTTTTAATATATATATATATATATATATATGTGTGTGTGTGTGTGTGTGTGTGTGTGTGTGTTCAATGATTTTGTACTTACCTAGTGGTCCCAATTTTTGCTACAAGACGAGGGATAGATTATGGTCCGTCCCGGGCGACGGGTAGAGTTGGCATAGGGCCTGGAGTATGTTTCATGTGGCTATTTAGCACAAGGACAGGGAGCTAGCACGGGGCCTGAAGCGATATTTTCCTCTGACTGTATGCTCAGGGACGGGGAGACAACATAGGGCCTGGAGGGATATGTGGACATTTTTCACTAGTGATCACGTATATATGAGTTATGATTTGAGACATGGCACGGCATGCTAGGTTTCGGAAAACCTTTTTTATTTATCATGCTATATGAGTTTTCCAAAAACCTGGGGGTTAGTACGTTGTGAACTATTTTATTATATGTATATCAAATTGGTCCACTCATCTTTGTTTTGCGCCGCCTTCAGGACTTAGAATCGAGGCATACAATCCCGACATCAAGGCACTTCCGCATCAGCATCTTCGAGTCCTTTCGGTGTATGACCCATTTCATTTGGTCTTTATTATTTTATCTCATTTCTTTTCTAGTATTCTCATTAGTTGTATGCTTTGAACACGTTCCTTAAATGCATATTATTACCATTAAATTCATAATTCCTATTTATTTCTCGTTCTCATGCATTCTAAATGGCTTTCGTCACCCCTTGGGTGTCTGCCAACACGTGACCATCCCCATGTCCCGATGACATCAGGATCGGGGCATGTCACGTTGTCTTTTGCTCTGATCTATGGACTTCTAGCCGCATATAGTTGCCAAATTTAATTCCCTTGCTCACCTTCCCTTCCCTAACCGGCATGCCGGATTTCCTTCAAGGTTATGCGTCTTTGGTGAATAAATCTGGATGTGATGTGCTTTTCATTGTGGGCTTGGTATTTTTGTGCGGCAATGTCTTAATCGATTTCACCACTCGGTCGTTTTCTTTAGTGTTGCAGCTTCACTAGCTACTAGCATGATTTTTGTGTCTCCGTAAAACTTTAACCGTAATTCTGATTTCGATTCCGTTTGTGCCTACACGTTCGTATCGTTAAGTACTTCAAGAATACACTAAAAGAATATTTCTTATGTCTCACTATACATTGGTCAACAAAAGTCAATACCCTCATCTCAAGGGCATCTTCGTCAATTCACGCTTTTAAAATTAATAAAAATGTAAAATTAGGGATGGGTTATCACAGCTAGGTGTAATAATATATGTTATAGTGCTACAATCACGTGAAGGCTAGCGTTATTCGCTGTCACATACAAGTCGGAACTGCCTAATGCAGTTTATACGACAGGGCTAGCACTTACTTGGATCTAAGGTGAGCGTGCGATGCTGATGTGAACGACACGTGAAAGACTAGCCTAGCTTGGACTGAGCACTATCACTTAGGGGTGTAGCAATGATGGCAGACTATATGAAAAGGAATGCCATCATGAGTCAAACAATTTCAATCAACAATATAACCTTACCTGAGCTTACCTACACATCCCGTAAAATCATTTTGGCATTTCACAACAGCGCAACATTTCTTATAACATTATTTAATCATGGCATGATATGCATAAATCAATTTGAAAGTATTTGTGGAAACTATCAATCATATATACTATAAAAAGGAAATGACCCACTCACCTGGAGTTCGGGCTACAACTTCCTAGCATGAATATTAAGGTGTCATGAACGATCGTCGCCTAAAACAAATATCAAATCACGTCTTAGAATTCTTATTGATAAAACATGTAACTTACATAAAACACATCCTCAAAGACGTTCTAGAATGACTTGAAACCCACCCACCAAAAGTCAACCGTCAGTCGAAGGTCGACGGTAGGGTCCACAACACTACGTAACTCAATCCGGAAGATCTGCACCTCAAATTTTTTATCTGTAACTTCCCATGAGTTTTAATAAGCTTCTAGAACAACATCCTAAAGTTTTGGAATGATCCAAATGTCGGATCTTCACCAATTGCTAAAATTAAGTGACAGCCGACATTTTATTTTACGAACTTACAAATCTAATTTGGAATGATCCGTACCTCAATTCATATAAGGATCTCGTGGCGACTAACTAGGTAGTCAACTACAAATCTATATTAAAACATTGTAATTTCACTAAACAGATGTCAAATATGGAATCGGGGCATCCAATTTAGCCTAGGAAAGTCAGGTGAGGTCTCAGCCCACGCGCTGCCGCACGCGGCGGCTAGGCCCCCGACTCACCGGAAAATTTCACTATTCTAAAGATTACCAAATTTTAGAGGAATGAAGATCTCAATGAGAAGAACAACTTGCATACCTATGACCAAGGCCAATTCGGCCGGGAAAGCTCCAATTTCACTCAAACCCATCGGAAACCCTAGAATAGGTGAACTTCGATTCTCCTTCCTCGATGCTCCGGCAACCCTACAATTGGTTGGGTCTTGTTCATGGGTCAAATGGTAGTTGATTAAGGGTGGTGGTGGGTGGTACAACTCGCTGGATCGGAAGAATCACCGTCGAGCACCTTTAGTGCTCCGGTGAGGTTTTACTCAAAATTAGACCTTAAACCTTTCGAATTTGGGTGGAGATGGTAGATGAGAAGTTGTGGAAGAGGTTGCATGTGTTGGATAGTGGTAGTTCAAGGAAAAAAATGGCCGAAACCATTAGAATTTGGTCGAGTTCGGTGCGCGGGTGTATGTCGACGAGAAGGGGAGGTTTTTTTTTTTTTTTTTCTTCTCCTTCCTGATTGGTCCTTCACTCTAACAAACTGATTGGGCCGAAACCCAGCCCTTAATTGGTTCTCATTCCCACCTAGTGGGAGTTTAATTAATTTAAAAACTAAAATTTAATAAACAATTTCAAATATATGTAATCATACCGTTAAAACCCAGATTCGCAAACGACTTTTGACTATGCGCTCATAGTGACGAGTGCTACGAGGATATGCTAAAAGAATGAGTCCTACATCTCTCTAACCGATGGTCAACGAAAGTAAAAAATCTTTGCCTCTAGGGACATTTTCATAAATTCATGCTTTTAAAATGAATAAAAACGTAAAATTAGGGACGAGTTGTCACATCTATTTTTCAAGTTGCACCTCTTAAATTATCCTTACAAAATATTAGCCAAATAAAAAATACTTGAGACATCTGATTGAGTTCAAAGAAATTGACGAACAGTTTGGTCTATAAGAAACAATGAAATATCGATGTAATAATTAAATAGGCAAATGGTTCCAGATTGAATTGAATTTTGCAAGAATGATCTATGAATTGAGATTTACAAAATAAACGGTACGGATCGTTGAAGTTCAAAGTATAGTGGGTCCCACAACTAATCTCTATTTCTTTAAATAAATAATAAAAAAAAAAGATCCCTCCCTTAAAAGGCATGTACTTACGAAAAGTTGAGATAATGCTGCAAACCTGGCAAGTAAATTACACAATGCCATGCATTTTACCTTCTTAAAAAGATAATGCTAGAGAGATTAAATTTGAAAATAATTTGTAAATTAAATAATTTGTCACTAATATAAATTAGTATGTTTATCAATAATTAAGTAATAAATCAATCAACAACTTCTATATCTTTTAATTTTTAAAATTCTACCTATAAATTTAGTCTGCATAACATCGCCGCTTAACGAAACAATATGGGATTGCTTGGCGGCGAGATTTTGGCCGACCGATGAGTAGATTTTTCAATGCCAACGTTCGTCAGCAAATACATCACAACTCCAAAATTTCTTGGTCCACCAGGACCACCAGGCTTTATCCATCTCTTTATAAAATATGGAAAATAATAATTTATTAAACAAACGCATTGGCCCTTTGTCTGACTGCTTACGTTCACCATGGAAGCCTGGTTCCTTATCCTCATCGCCCTCTGCATCTCCTTCCTCCTCAAACCCCTTCTTTCTCTATTCCTACCCACTTCCATCTCCAAACCCAAGCCCCCTCCCGGGCCCCGCTACATCCCCATCGTCGGCACCTTGTTATTCCTCCTCAAATCCTTCTCGGAGCTCGAGCCTATCATCCGCAAACTACAGGCCCAACACGGGCCCATCATCTCCCTCCGCTTCGGCTCCCGCTCCGCCGTCTTCATCGGCGACCGCTCCCTCGCCCACCAAGCCTTAATCCAGAACGGCGCCGTGTTCGCCGACCGCCCCCGGGCCTTGGCCACCAACGAGTACGTCAGCAGCAACCAGCACAACATCAGCTCCGCCAGATACGGCCCCACTTGGCGCCTCCTCCGCCGCAACCTCACCTCCGAAATCCTCCACCCTTCCCGCGTCAAATCCTACGGCAACGCCCGCAAATGGGTTCTCGACATCCTCGTCAGCCGCCTCAAAACCGAGTCTCAATCCCACTCCGAATGCGGCGGTGGCGGTGGTGTCAGGGTGGTCGACCACTTCCAATACGCCATGTTCTGCCTCCTGGTTCTGATGTGCTTCGGCGACAAATTGAACGAAGATCAAATCAAAGAAATCGAGCGCGTTCAGCGCCAACAACTTTTGAGTTTCGGGCGGTTCAATATCCTCAATTTCATGCCGAAATTGACGAAGATTCTCTTAAAAACTCGGTGGCGGCAATTCTTCAAAATCCTTGAGGAACAACGAGAAGTGCTCGTCCCTCTGATTCGAGCACGACAAAACAGGGCAAAACAGGGCAGCAAAAACGACAACAAAGACGATGAATTTGTGTTGTCGTATACTGATACGCTGCTGGACCTCGAGCTTGCCGACGGCAACGAAAAGCGGAAGCTTTCGGAGGGAGAAATGGTCAGCCTCTGCTCAGAGTTTCTGAACGCCGGCACCGACACGACTTCCACCGCACTGCAGTGGATCATGGCCAACGTAGTCAAGTACCCACAAGTTCAGGAGAAGCTGTTTGCGGAGATTAAAGGGGTGATGGGAGAAACGGAGGAGGAGGTGCGGGAGGAGGTCCTGCATAAGCTGCCGTATCTGAAAGCCGTGATCTTGGAGGGGCTGAGGCGCCACCCGCCGGGGCACTTTGTGCTGCCGCACGCGGTGACCCGTGACGTGGTTTTGGGCGGACACGTGGTGCCCAAGAAAGGGAGTGTTAATTTCATGGTGGCGGATATAGGCTGGGACCCGCAAGTGTGGGAGGACCCCATGGCGTTCAAGCCGGAGAGGTTCTTGGGCGGCGGCGGAGAAGAAGGGTTCGATTTGACGGGGAACAGGGAGATTAAGATGATGCCGTTTGGGGCAGGGAGGAGGTCCTGTCCTGGGTCGGGATTGGCGGTGCTTCACCTGGAGTACTTTGTGGCGAATTTGGTGTGGAAATTCGAGTGGAGAGCTGTGGAGGGAGATGACGTGGACTTGTCTGAAAAGCAGGAGTTTACTATGGTGATGAAGAATCCATTGCAAGCCAACTTAATCCCAAGAAGTTAATGTGTGCGAGCATTCTGTATTAATTCTTCGACGCATGTTTAGCCGTTAAACTCATCAATGTATGCTCTTTCATGTGATCATGTGATCCAACACAGATTTTATAACTTCTGTATTTACCAGCCAGATCTTTTTGTGAAAGATCTTGGAATCTTCTAATCACACCCGTTCATCGTATATCGTATGATCATAAATTATTGTAAATTTTTTAATTTAAAATTAAATATAAACAGTACTTGACATAAACTGACCGCACGATGTATGATGAACATTTAAATTTCCTTTTTAATAACTTTTTACTAAGGGAAGAAATACTCAAGTTTCTTAACTATATTATGGGCTCGTTCGTTTGGAAGTGTTTTTCTAATATCTGAAAACGTTTTTGGTGAAATTGTTTTTAGAACAAATTCTTAATAAAAATGTTAATAAATTCTAAAAAACACTTAAAAGTACTTCATAGGTTATGCAATGACTTAGTGTGTCCATTCGTTTAGGTTTTTCAATTTTATTTCCATATTTTTGTAATGAAGTAGCTCATAACTTGGCTCCGTTTACTTTACTTTGGGTCTGGAGATGGATTGTTACAAATAGAGGTGACGACTTTTAAGTTCTAGGGAACAAAATGAGATTAAAATTTTAGAGGGCAAAGTAAAACAAATTATGAGGTTAGTAAGTAGTGACTTTTGAGTTACAAAGAGAAAAGTGATATTAAAATCAAATTACAAATGCGTAGTTAAAAATAAGCGAACTTAGCATTGATGGATACTTTGCAGTGGAAAGTAAATAAAGAAATTTAGTGATTTTATACTGCCTTAGTGTTGTTACTTCAGCTCTTGGTATTCCTACATTGTTGCCATTCTTGAAAGCCGTGTGTCAAAGCAAGAAATCGTGGCAAGCACGGCACACTGGAATCAAGATTGTTCAGCAGATTACATTTCGATCAGGTGTGCTGTTCTTCCCCACTTGAGGTCTCTCGTGGAAGAACAGCACGAGAGCTTTCACTCTCTCTTGCTGCTCTTGCTGAGGCTGCTGCCCCATACGGTATTGAGAGCTTTGACTCAGTGTTGAAGCCTTTGTTGGAAGGGTATTAGATCTCACCGCGGTAAGGTTTTGGCTGCCTTCTTGAAGGCAATTGGTTTCGTTATTCCCCTCGTGGATGCAATGTATGCTAGTTAATATACAAAAGAAGTGATGGTTATTGTTTTGATTCGAGAGTTCCTGTCTCCCGACGAAGAGATGAAGAAAAGTGTGCTTAAAGTGGTGAAACAGTTTGTGAGTACAGGAGTAGAGCCTGAGTATATAAGAAGTGATGTTCTGCCTGAGTTCTTCAAAAACTTCTGGATTAGAAGGATGGCTTTGGAAAGGAGAATCTACAGGCAATTGGTCGGAAACAACTGCGGAGATAGCAAACAAAGTGGATGCTGCTGATATGGTGGGGGAGAATTGTTGAGGATCTCAAGGACGACTGTATAGGAGAATGGTTATGGAGACAATCGAGAAGGTGGTTGTGAACTTTGGTGCATCTGATATTGATAGCTCGGTTGGAGGAGCTTCTCATTGACAGTGTCCTATATGCTTTCCAAGAGCAGACCAGTGACGATGTTAGATGCGATGCTTAATGGATTTGGTGCAGTTGTGAATACTCTTGGGCTGAAGGTGAAACCTTACCTTCCTCGGATTTGTAGTACCATTAAGTGGCGCTTGAATAACAAGGGCGCTGAAGGAAATTGTGAACGTTATTGGTACGACAAGGATGACACCTACTGTAAAGGATTTGCTGCCTAAGTTGACTCCAATTTTGAAAAATAGGCATGAGAAAGTCCAGGAGAACTGTATTGACCTTGTTGGTCGTGTTGCTGATCGCGGTGCTGAGTTTGTTCCAGCAAGGGAGGGGATGATGATCTGTTTTGAACTTATTGAGATGCTTAAGGCTCATAAGAAGGGTATCCGGCGTGCTACTGTCAACACTTTTGGGTACATTGCTAAAGCCATTGGCACACAAGATGTCCTTGCCACTCTACTGAACGATATCAAAGTGCAGGAGCGTTAGAACCGCGGTTGCACCACCGTGGCAGTTGCGATAGTAGCTGAAACCTGTTCTCCTTTTACGGTACTTCCAGCACTAACGAACTAGTATCGTGTTCCAGAGCTTAATGTGCAGAATGGTGTTTTGAAATCCCTCTCTTTCGTGTTCGAGTATACATTGGTGAGATGGGGAAAGACTACATCTACGCAGTGACCCCGTTGCTCGAGGATGCCCTCATGGATAGAGATATCGTTCACAGGCAAACTGCAGCTTCTGCTGTCAAGCACATGGCTCTAGGAGTAGCAGCATTGGGATGCGAGGACGCATAAGTCCACTTGCTGAACTACGTCCGGCCAGACATATTCGAGATATCCCCGCACGTTATCAATGCTGTCATGGAAGCGATTGAAGGGATGAGAGTGGCGTTGGGTGCTGCTAGGAAGGTTAGAGAGGTGTACGGGAAGATTTACAATCGCTGTATCTCGGAGCTCAAGATGCTGTCGTCTTGTCGTACCCATTGCTCGAGGACGAGGAGCATAATGTATATACCAGGCCCGAGCTAATGATGTTTGTATGAGCAGCTGCTGCTGTAAGTTTGGCCCCTTTTGGTTGCTCTGCTTTTCCTAAACCAGTACACGTTACTATGCTTATGTTCAATATTTCGTTTATGTTACAACGGGCTGAAATTATTCATTCCAAAAATTACAACCCAAAACGCTTTTAGAAAGAGGTATATGACTCGTTTGAATGTACTTTTAAAATGACTAAAAACGCTTTTAGAGAAAATACTTTTGGGTTTCAAAAACACTTTAAGTGTTTTTCCAAGATTTATTAGCATTTTTACTAAAGATTGTTTCAAAAAAATATTTTCACCAAAAACGCGTTCAGTCATTTTAAAAGCACATCCAAACGAATTTATAATATACAATCCTAAGCCTAACCAAATAGAGAATAATAGTTACAGGAGATTACAAAGAGTCCTAAACTAAGAAATCTTAAATTATAGGAAACTATACAAGTCAACAAGTTTTACATCGAAACCTCATTTTTTTGTCGTGGTAACAAATGGTTAATAAAGTATGTTAACCTTTATGTTGAGCTTAACAACTCGCATGCTCTTTATATCATTCAATACGCCAGGCGTAAGGTTTGAATGGGCCATATATGAGGCATCTTGTAAAGAGTGTGATGCCCGCATCGAAAAATTGTAAAACCTTGCCATGGATTTACTTCTCATTGTCAAGTTGTTGGAGCCTTGGGAGGGTGAATACTCAAATTAAGAAGCAACTCGCGACCTCACTATTCTTTCATTCGGTCTCATGCCCTAAAAATGTGTCATCAGATATTATATCCATTGCTATTTGACTGTTTTGGTTTGTCCTGTAAGATTTCAAATTAGTTACGGAGCCCTATAATCTTTTAACTCATAACCAAATTCAAAGTTGAGAAGGCAAATCGAAACAACGTTGTATCATCAAGACAAGCGTCAAGAGAGAAAAGTTGTGAAATTTAGTAGGATGATGGAAGGAGGAAAGTGGTGGGGGGAAGGAGATCCACTCCGGATCTCTGTTTCCGAACCTTTCAAGAGAGAGAGAGACTCGGACGTTCAATATTTTGGATTTTTGTGAAGTAGACTAATGTGATGGGCTAATGAATGTTGTATGATTGAAATTACACAGTCAGAATTTCTTAATTTGCAGGCTTCGGACACACAGGGATTCAAAGTGGGTCCCAATCTGTTGTGGAGTGGTTAAGGTTTGGTGGGGTATGCGTAAACAACCACCAACAAATAAAATTGGTGAGGAGTGAATAGTACAAGCGAAGCATTTAACCTTTTCCTCCTCCGCTCCACACGCTCCTCTGTCCTGTCCCCTCCCACCATCTCTGAAAAAACAGAAGGAAAAAAAACTGCTTTTACAATGCAGTTTTAGATCTTGACCACCCAATCAGAATCTTAAAAACACATGTTTTCTTTAATATATATATAATTTTTTTTTAAAAAAAATTACTGTAACAAAAACCTTTATATGCTAACAAGGGTCGTTAAATTGTTTAATCATTGAGGTAACTTTCCTGGGTTCTTGAAATCTGAATTTTTACTATTTTCTTCCCTCTTTTTATATTAAGATTATCAAATTACGGCTTCTTTTTCTGTTTAAATACCTTTTTTCTTGTACTTGAGAAGAAGTTGGAGGAAGTGCTTTTACTTTTGCAAGTTCTTTAATTTACACCAACTTCCAGTTTCTTCTTCATTCATTATTTGTAAGACTGGTCCTACAAATTCTTGTACTTAAGTGCTTTCTCAGAACTCAGAAGTGCTTTTTCTCTCTCTTCAAAGGGTCAGCTGTTGTTGTTGTTGTTGTTCTGTTGTGGGAATAATGTTGATTTCAGCTGGAAAAAATGAGCAGATCTCGTTGCTTTCAGTTAATGTGAACGAGTCCTTCCAATCATCGTCGTCTCCGATGGAATCATCTAACGGTCCAGATTCCACCGATGGGTTGCCATCGATTGACTTTTCGGATTCTTCTCCTCCTCTTCCCTCCATCTGTACGGACGTCAATGTCGTCCCTGAGCACGAAAATAATGAGCTCCAGCAGTCTATATCAAATCTCGAAGGTAAAGTTTTTCAAAATTTTCATTTTCGAGTAAGATCGTTTGGACGTTTTGCTTCTGGAATGGCTAAAAGCAAAAGCGCTTACGAGCAGAAGTGCTTGCTTGATCTAGCAAAAGTTATAATCTTTTTCAATTGGGTTTTGTAGGAGAGATTGCCCAGTTGAAGCAGAAGCAGAAGCTCTTGGATGAGAAGAGGAGAGAATCTTTGAACAAGATTATAGACATCAAAGGTAATGTTGGGTCACAATCAGAATAATCATCAATTTCTCCGAAATGTTTTTGTCTTGTTTTGTTTTGTTGTATCAAGTGAAGTGAGTTTTCAGGTAGTATTCGAGTGTTCTGTCGGGTCCGACCGTTCCTAGCGATCGACAGGAGGAGAATCCGGGAAACCATTTCGGCCGCATCGGAGAAGATTGCGGTTAAGACAGCTGGAACAAGAAAAGAATTTGATTTTGATAAGGTTTTTCCACAAGAAACCAGTCAAGGTTAGTGTTAGAAATTAAAGGAATGCGTGTTTTACAAGTTTGATTACTTTGTTAATTGTTTCGGCTCGTAGTGTTGAGAGTGTGAATCGCACGTCGCGAAATTAAAGTCTTGTATAACAGTTTAAATGATGTTGGGATTTCCGACTTCTGTAGAAGATGTGTTTGCTGAGGTGGAACCAATTCTCAGATCTGCACTTGATGGCCACAATGTGTGTATTTTTGCTCACGGCCAAACCGGCACGGGCAAGACATTTACCATGGTTTGTGATCAAAACTTCGATCAAGCTTTTGTTGTTGCATTTGTGTTCGGTTGTTGGGTGCATTTTCGTTCCAAATGTGCGTAAAAGGATGAAGTTAAATGGATTGTGCAGGATGGAACTAGTGAGGAGCCGGGGATAATTCCTCGAGCTCTCAAGGAGCTTTTCTGTCAAGCTTCCTTGGATAGCTCGTCCTCTATTTCCTTTTCGATGAGCATGTTGGAAGTTTACATGGGCAATCTCAGAGATCTACTGTCCCCAAAACCCGCCAACAGAACATACGAAACTGTAACAAGATGGTAAGCATCGGTTTGTTTAGTGCCCTGGTGCGACAATTTCAGGCCATTTGTTAGACTGCTTACTTCACTTTGGCTAACTCTACTACAGCAATCTCAACATTCAAACAGATCCGAAGGGAATGGTGGAAATTGAGGGTCTTACAGAAGTGCAAATTGTCGATTTTGCTAAAGCTAGGTGGTGGTATAATCGGGGGAGGCGAGTTAGATCAACTTCTTGGACGAATGTGAATGAGGCATCTAGCAGGTCTCACTGGTGGGTTCCCGGTCCAATTACATTTTTCCAAATTTTTCATTGGATTAGTTTTGGTCGATAATTACGTTATGTTTTTAGCTTCATATATCTAGCTTAACGAGGATAACCATATTTCGGAATGGGGATGCCCTGGAAGCTAAAAGGGAAGTGGGCAAACTGTGGATGGTTGATCTTGGAGGAAGCGAACGGTTGCTTAAAACGGGGGCAACTGGACTTACACTTGATGAGGGAAGGGCCATAAACCTTTCTCTTTCCGCTTTGGGTGATGTCATTGCTGCTCTACGAAGGAAGCGAGGCCATGTGCCTTACAGGTAAGTTAGTTGGTATAAAACTGTCAGCTTTAGTTTCCTTATTCCCTTTCGCTTTTCTTTTTCCCTTGGGCCTTCTGAGTTTTTCTCTTTGCTTACTGATTCAGCAAGAATCTGATGCACTTCAACTTTTCGGTTGCAGGAACAGTAAGCTGACACAAATCCTGAAAGATTCATTAGGTAGATCCACATTCTTCAGATTATGTTATGGAACTGAATTTCTTTACACATCAAAGGCTATTCGAAGTTATTTAATTTGACAGTACATAAACTTCTTACGTGATATTAATCGAGTTCTCAACAATGGTAATGACCCCATGACAAATTACGTTTGTGCAATGTGTACTCAGTTGCTACCGTGAGCAGGGTGACATGATTTACGCGCCCCCTTCATCATCTAGACTTGAAAGTGCTTAACATTTGTTTTGTAATCCGATATGCTTTAGGTCATGGTTCAAAGGTTTTGATGCTTGTGCACGTCAGCCCCTGTGAAGAAGATGTTGGGGAGACGATATGCTCTTTGAGTTTCGCCAAGAGAGCTAGAGCTATAGAGTGTAACAGGGAATTATCAGAGGTACCTCTCTCTAGATTCTTTGTAACTTTCGGTTTTCTCGGCTGTATGTTTTCTTAACTTACTATTTTTTTCAGGACTTGAAGATGCACAGGGAAAAAAGGGTGAAGGAACTCGAAGAAGACATGAGAGAAGCTGAAGAAGAGTGCCGTAAAGTTAAAAATCAGATACAAAAGGTCGATTTGCTGCTACGCAAAAATATAAACCTCTTTGCAACCACGTATGGACATTTGAAAGATGAGAAGGCCCCCATTAGTCCCAAAGAAGTTTCGAGGGAAGTTATAGAAACGCCTCGAAAGCCAGAGAAAGGAAGTAGAGGGAACAACATTTCAAATTCTTTGCCTCGGTTCATGACTTCCACTGCAGCCAGTCGACAAAGGCAAAGCTCTGCAGAAAGAGAAACTGCTGCTAAAGCAAGAAGTTTGAGATCCGTGGCCAGAAGTTCAATCCAATTTACAGCTTCACAGTCAATGAGTTACTCAGACCCTCTAATCAAAGCAATTCTACAAAACTCGAGTAGGAAATCGCGATATGCGCAGGAAGCAGTAGATACTTTACCTGCAGAGAGCCCGAAGTGCAATGGCTCGGAATCATCCAAGACGCGAAGCAAGTTGGTCACTTCTTCCGATCCAAACATGAGAACTATGCTTAATCGTCATAGAAGAAGGATGTCTAATCTAATCTAACAGTCTGAGTGTGAGTAAGATTAAGATAATGTGGTATAGCAAGAATAAGATGCGTGTTCGTGTTCTCGGGTTGTTTTCAGATTGCTTTCGAGGTTCATATACTTGATAGTTTGAGCTTGTTCCTGCAAGAGTTTTGCAGCTGAGTGTCGTGTGGGTTGGTTCAAAGTTTGAACTTCAAACTTCAACTGGGATCTGTTAATTATTTGTTTACAGGATCCCTTGGTAGTAAACTGATCTGATTAAGGTTGCTGATTTATGTTAAGTCAAATTGTTAACAGAATTCTGTAGCTTCTTTTGACACATTTCATCGTTATTTTCACAAAAAAAAAAGAACGGTTATCTAGTTAAATCTCAACCGTTCACTTGTGAAACAAAAATGTGCAGATGACAATTTTCGACCGGCTCAATTTATAGTGCTAGTAAGAACATTGTTTCATTGATGCAAGAGCGAAACAAAAGTGAGGCAAAATTTGAAAACCTCATATGACCTCAATCACTGTTCTAAAAATCCCCGCCTAGGTGCTAGGCCCCTGACCACCGCCCTGATTAATGCCTAGGCGTTTGAAAATTTAAGAAAGGGCGCCTAGACCTGCTAAAGCCCCCGCCTAGACCGCTTAGGCACCCGCCAAACCCGCCTAGGTTGCGACTTACTTAGAGAGAAAATAGGTAACTTTCATTTTGGATTTTAGTTTTTCAATAAATTGTAAGAAACTTTTTGAATACTTAAATGAGCACACATTATATGTTTGTTCCCTATGTTTTCATTATGTTCAAATACTTCATAATATATATGTCATACTATTTTGTAGTTTATGATGAAATTATATATATTTTAAGTATAAACAAACACTTATTTACACGAAATATAAAGGATTTAGTTAAATCCGCCTAGTCCGCCTAGGCGCCCACCTAGACCCCGCCTAGCTGGGGCCTAGCACCTAGGCGCTAGGCCCCAGCCCGCCGCCCGACTAGCGCTTAACGTCTTTTAGAACCTTGACCTAAATATAGTAAGGTCAAGTCAAGGTCGCCCAATGAGATGAATAAACTTTATGCTTGAGAAAGAAAAAAACCCTCAAATCACTGGTTAAGACCCTTTTAGAGTGATAAAAATGTAAGAAAAATGACACTAAATCGTAGGAATGGCAATAGTTCGGTTTGAGGGCGAAAATTTTACATCCATTCCCATAATCATGAAAATTAACCATATTCATAACCACAAATTAACCATCGGGGATTATCCATAACCATACCCAACGGGTAACAGATTCCCTATCGGTTAACGATTATATATATCTTTGTTGATATCAAAAATATACTCGTTCAATTGACGCATTATAATATAATAGATACTAATTTCGTCATTATAATATAATAGATACATTGGCGATGTTGGCTTAGTTTGGTCTCTCTCATAAGCACTATTGAATTCTTATTGGTTTTAATTCAAATCTTTTGAACTTTCTCACAAAATGCAACTTTTGTAATTCTCAAGGTAATGGTTTCAGTGAATATACATACATATATATATTATTCGGGTCGGTTTTGGGGACGGATATGAATCGGGGACCCCTGTAACTATATTCAAAACCATAACTAAATAATATTTATGGGTTTTCCCCATATTCGCAATATAAGCAAAATTTCATCCCCAAATCAATTTCATTTGGACGGTTGTTCACAATTTTTCGGATTTAATGGTTTGAATTGTCATCCCTACTAATTGTGATTTGAACACAGTTTATTCCCTGTTTAAAAAGTCTCCTCAACCATGTTTTATTACAATTATAATTTGTGAACTTTCGCATCCACCATTTAGGCTTGACAAACTGGTTGTATTTGTTGTGTTTATATCATTTTCATGACATACTTTTTATTTTAACAAATCGTGTTTCAGATGATTGACGAATAACCCAACAACGACTCAATTGTTTAATGAATTGACTCAAAACTTATTATTTTTGTGTCATTTCCTGTCGAATTAACGGCTCGTGTTACCTCCATGTAACCATGATCCATGCGACACCGCAGGCAACGGCACGTTCCTCCCAAAAACGACGTCCTCCCTAACGACAAAGGTCTACTCTCTTGGGCTTCGTGAAACGGCGTCGCTTAAGGCCGTTCCCAAATCAATGTCCCGCGATCCCAATCTTTCTGCAGACCTAAAATTCAGAGCCTTGAATGTATGAAGACTTCAACGTAAAATCGAATACACGCATCCACACCACATGGCTCTGTGGTCGTCACCGTCAAATTCGTCGCCTAAGGGGATAGTGATAACGGTGCCGGCGCTGGTTCTGACGGCGTCAGTGGCCGCAGTTTTCTACTTCTTTCTCTTGTACTCTCTCTCTTCGCCGTGCACTTGCGGCGGCCGCGACGCCGGTGGGGCTGCTAGTGCTAGTATTGCGCGAGTCGGCGATGTCTATGGACCGAGCGTCGGCGTGGCGGAGGGTGGAGGAGGAGGAGAGACGATATGGTCGTCGAAGGAGGATGTGGAGTGGGTGAAGGATCAGATCCGAGTGAATGGGTTGCATATGCAGGATAACGTATTGAGGAAGGGCATTAACCCTCGCACCAGAGCTCAGCAGCTTCAAGATCTCTTGGAGTCAGTATTCTCTCTCTCTCTCTCTCTCTCTCTCTCTCTCTCTCTCTAGAAGTACCTCTATATATGTGCACATTTGTATGATTAGAATGGGGGCTTGAATTTGTGCAGTGGAATTGGGAATTGGGACTTCAATTGATTTTAACATGGTATTTGAGAATTCAATTGTGAATTATTAAACTATAAAATCTTGGATTCAAAGCTGTCAACTTTAATTTTGAGTACCAGTTCATGTGATTTTTGTGCCAAGTGAAGATGTGGGGGAGATGAGATTACATCAGTAAACTTCGATTTTCATGAGATTGCGGCAATAAACTTTGGTTTGTTTTAGTTATGTGGACGTGAACTCGAATTTGTTGCTTAAGTTTCTGCAATTTCTGTACAATGTATATTTTCGATGCTGAGTTGGGCAAGTACCTGTTGTGGCTCTGTTTGGTTTATGTAAAGCACAGGGTTAGGTTGGAGAGAAACGAAAAAGTTAAGTTTGATGATCAGCTAGATTTATAGAACATGGAGTTAGATTAGATCATATACTTTGAAGTGATATGTTCTATTCCTTTTGTTTCGGTAGTCGCTTCTTTGTATTGTTTTTGTTGTTCGATGATTCTTAAACTGGAGTATTCTCTTACTTGGTTAGTTGATTAGGGATTTCTCTTTCTCTCCACGTGCTTTTCTGTGCCTGCAGTTATCATATATTCAAATGTTTGCTGGTCAATTGAATCACTAGAAAGTTATTCATTTCATGTTCTGTGAATATAGGGATGATTTTGTACAAATAATTGACCAATCGTTTCTCAATTTTCAGATTCAAGGGTATATCTCATTATGAAGGACCTGATTCGGAAAACCATACTGCTCTCCCATGCCCTGGTGAGCTCCTAACTGAGGAGCACCACAGTAACTACGGTGAGCCTTGGGCAGGCGGGCGAGATGTTTTTGAGTTCCTCGCTCAGTCCTCTCATCTGAAGCCCGACTCAATTGTCCTTGAGATTGGCTGTGGTACCCTCCGAGTCGGTTTGCATTTCATTCGGTATCTTAATCCCGGACACTTCCACTGTCTTGAAAGAGATGAGCTCTCACTAATGGCTGCCTTTAGATACGAGCTTCCTTCCCAAGGTCTTCTGCACAAGCGCCCTTTGATTGTGAAAGGCGACAACATGGACTTCAGCAGATTTGGTTCAGATGTTGTTTATGACTTGATATATGCTAGTGCTGTGTTTCTTCATATGCCTGGTAAGCTTGTGTGGGTTGGATTGGAGAGATTGACAAATAAACTGAAACCCTATGATGGGCGAATCTTCGTGTCCCATAATATCAAATTCTGTTCGCGGTTGGGAGGAGACGAATGTACAAAGCGGCTTACAAATTTAGGCCTGGAGTATGTCGGAAAGCACACACATGACAGCTTGCTATTTAATCACTACGAAATCTGGTTCGAGTTTAGGCGGACAAAGCCTTAAAGTTGCAGAATTTATTCTTTTTTTCACTGCCTTCCGTCGGCAGAGCGATTGTGCAGGAGGCTGAGGCCTGCTTTGTATTTTTGAATAGGAAAAGTGTAACTTGTAAGATTTTGATAACACTTTCTTTGAATTTATATAAGCCATTCATTCTTTCTTCAGCAGTTGCTTAATAAGTTGCATGACTAGGTTAATAAGTTGCAAATTGCTTCGGTTCTTAACCTAGTCACGCTCGGTTCTTACCTACGCCCGCTATGCCATTGCATCGGTTCTTAACCTAGTCACGCTTGGTTGTGACGATATTTGAACTTGATAGGTACGTGTCGTCTATTGAGTTGCAAATTGCAAATAACTTACCTACATCTTCTATATGCCACCTAATAGGTACGTTTTTTTCTAAAGAGTTGCAAATTGCAAATAACTACCGATATCCACTATGTCATTGTGGCGGTTCTTAACCTGGTCATGCTGGGTTGTGACGATACTTCAACCTGATAGGTATGTTTCTTCTAATAAGTTGCAAATTGCAAATATTTACATTTTGGGGGGCTAACTAAAAACATAGAAAGTATTGACGACGTCGTTCAAGGAAGAGGGTTTTGCATTTCCTTCTACCCGTCCGTCTGTGTGTTCCCAAAACCCCTAATCTGCAGACTAAAACCCTAAATCGTAATCAAAGAGAAATAGAGACCAAAAAGAGCAACATTTTCGAGAATGCATCGCTCTTCGCGAATCATAAGCACCACATTCTGCAACAAAAACTCGAACTTCCCGTCATCTTTCTTCGGCTACCGTTACGGTGACCGCAACCTCGCTCCGTCGTTTCACCGCCCGATCTCCTCCACGACGCAGCTGGATAACTCATGGATGAACAAGATCAAAGGGGTCTTCACCGGCAACAAAACCTCTCCGGAGGATGCAAAGTCCAGCTCCGATTCGTTCACGCTGCTTCGTACGTCCCTTAATTTCAACTTTGTTTTTCACATTTTTTTTTGTTCCTGATCAGTTATCTCTGAGATTTGAATATTTTGTTTTCGAGTTTTTGTGCTTGACGTTTCGAGCTTTTTGTAAAACCTATTTGATATTTTGAAGAAAAATGTAGAATTTTCGAGCTTTTTGGAAACCCATTTGATATTTTGAAGAAAGAATGTAAATTTTTCGAGCTTTTGGTTCCAGGGTTTTGCTTCAACTTCTTTACTCACTTAAATTTTGTGTAAATTTGAGAGATTGGTTGGAAATTCATGGTTCCGTTAACAATAGTTATTTGTTTGTTTCTTGGGTTTGATTATAGGATTTGCGGATGAGATGAAGAATGCTAGAAGAATCGGGGCGTTCAAGCAATACATTGTGGGGAGAAGCAGTGAAGCTACTTTTGCAGATGCTTTCGAGAAGCAGGAAGCGATTATTCGCTTTCTCGGCGGATTTGATTCCACTGGAGAGGTTGGTTTTATCCTTTTAAATTGATGTTGTACTTGTTATTTTTTTGCCAGATGAAATCTCTATTTGGTCCATTTGGCAATGTGTATACTTGTGTGCTTATGCTTGTAAAGTTCAAGTCTCGTAAAATAAGTCTTGTAATAGTCCAATTAGCTACAACACTATTTCCTATGTTCTTAAGAAAAAGTGCCATTTCACACAAAATCTTGGTTTGCCTCTGGTTTTTGTGGGAATCTGGATATCTCTCAGATAAACTAATCCATCCTACATAGTTTTTAATGCCAATATTTGTGACTTGAGATTGTTTGCCTATCCTTTTTAATTCCACTTTCCTTCTCTTTGCTAATTTCTCTCGCTCTTTCTTTTATGGAATTGCTTTAAACTCGATTTTTTTTCCCTCCTTAGACTGCCAATATAATCACTACAGAGAAATGAGCTATTAAGCTGAAGGAAACTTCATTATTCACAGGATGCTGTCCAAATTATTTACTTATTGGAATTTCAAAATGGTTCATATTAGTTTTATGTGCGTATATTGTGTCTGGTTAAGTCTCTTGATTATAGTTTTAGGTCTTTTGTTTTGTAGAATCTCCAAGTTGCTCAAAAACAAGAAGCAGCAAAGCATTGTAAATGCACGATTGCTGATGTTGAGAATGCTCTTGCAAAATTCACGTGGGCTAGAGAAGCACAAAAGAAGATGGAGAATTTAAAGAAAGAAGGGAAACCAATGCCAAAGAACATTAACGAGGTATTATTTCTCAGATTTCAACCTTTGTTAAACGGGTTTACCCTGTGCTGAAATTAGTACTTAACTTCAGAATGTCTTATATAGCTTTTGCTATCTATGTCTTTGCTTGTTTTCTTATCTTTGGGAAGGCTTTATAGTACAGTGGCATCCTTTTGGTTGGCTAAGCACCTAAACTTCTTGTTAAGGCCAGATTTTATCTCCCCGCTTATTGGCAAGTTTCAATAGCCGAGTTGAAATGTGTGTGATTGCTCCCTTCAGGATGAATTAATAAGCTAGTGGAGGCATGCGAGTTGCTTCCATGGGATAAACTAAATTCGTATTATGTATGTGGGTGGGTGTGTATGTGTTGTAGGCACCGATGAGGAAAATGAGAGGGGTTTGGTGATTAAAGGGGAAGTTTAAATCATATTGCTTATGGAGGCCTTGGTTTGTTTAGCTACACTCTTTTCCTGTAACATCCACACAACACAAAATTCTGATAATGATTTACGACCGTAGGAAACATTGCTTTTGTAACTTGTCAAAAATGAACTGTATCACGGTTTCCCGTTTAGATTAGTGGATAGAGCAAGTGGTGATGACCATTAGTTATGGTTAGAAAATGAAAGTTTTATATCTGATATTTCCATGAAATTGAAACATGGAAAACTCATTGCTAACTCTAAATTTCGGCTCCTCAGGTGCAAAAATTGATGGGTTCAACGCCATTTGACCTTGCCAAGTCTAATTTGGCTAAGAGTGGGCAAATCAGTAGGAATGCGCTCTGTCCATGTGGCTCCAAGAAGAGATACAAACGGTATACTTTCCGCCCTGCATTCTTTTACCAAGATTTTAGCAGTTCTTTTTATTTCTCAGAAATGATAATCTTACTTATTTGATTCATATGCATAGGTTTTAAGATTGATAAGCTTATGCGTCTCTGTATTCTTTGCTATGAAGGTGTTGCGGCAAGGATTGACGCGTTCCAAGGATAAAAGAGCAAGGAAAGCCTCTGCTTCAGTCATGAGTATGGAGAGATGCCGAGAGCTCGAAGAATCGATTTTGCAGTTTTGGAGCCTTTGATTAGTTTTGGTTAGGGTTTTGCCTTCTTGATGTTCCTTTTCTGCTTGATCAGACCAGATCGTCTCGACATTTGTTTACACAAATAATAAATTGTAGTGAAAGAACGGAGGCAGATGAAATTTGATTCGAAAATGTGTGAAAATGTAATTTTTTTTTCAACTCTGGGGCACTTGCCATTGTCAGTAGCTCGGCTTTGTTATGTTATTCAGGACTTTTCAGTACAGTGGTCATTTTATTTGGTTTATTCTTCGATTTTCCATGACGTTGAGACTCAGTACAATTGTGTTTTTCATTTGACTAGTTGATAATGATATTCTAAACTAATCTAATTTACCAAGAGGATTTGAACTAGAATGCAATCGACCGGAGCACCCACATTACCACCTCAATCTCACCGGCATCATTGTCGGTGAAGACGTGGTTCAGGGAGTCGATCCGGAGGTGTTTGAAAACTCCAGCCGTACTCCTGCATACAGGTGGAGGTGGGGGAAGAGGTGGCGGTCGAACACCAAGCTTTCTGGGCTTGTTGGACCAATGAGGTTATAGGTTACCTACTAAGGTCTATTTATAGAGAACTAAGGAGTTAACATTAGCGTTCGGGGTTCATTGAACTTGTTAGCAGAGTGTTACCTAGTCTATAGACCAGCGAAAGAATATTCCTTTAAGATTCATGGATTGTGCTCCGGAGAATCTTGTTGTGCTAAGAGTTTGATAGGCAAGCCCATTACTATCAGAGTAATTTGTGCAAGTCACGTGGGCATTGACTTGGACCGTTTGCGATGAATTGAGCCCAGAGGCCTATTGATTCTAGGTTTTTAGGGCCTTTGGAGAACGTGGCCTTTTAGCTTGTGAAGATTTTACTAACGATCTGCGTATTTCATCCAAGCTAACAAAATAGTTATATTTGAGAAGTGGTAACAAAGTAATAATATTTGATAAGATAATGACGAACATAACATATAGATGGAAGATGGAAATGGTTGTTATAGAGATTTTGAAACATACCGCCTAAAAAAAGTCAAACTAAATAAGGCGAATTAGGACATAACACACCGAAATCGTTAACAACAAAGGCAGACAAATCTTTTCTAAACTGAATTGATGAAGGGGCCGCGCGTACGCAGGCCCCCGCAGCAACAAATTATGACGTTGGCTCTCCTACGTTGAGGAGACCATAAGCAGGCACCCCTCCTAAGTGCAATGGAGGTCACCAGCCTAGGCCATGAGCCTTCTTGATCGCCCATCGACCCCGTCCAGGTAAGTATGCTGTTAAGGGCCTCACAGTCCTATTTTATACTTTCTTCTCGTCTCCCCACATCTGCGTTGCTCGATGTGGGACTGTTTGATGTCTCGGACCAAATGCTTTGATTTCTTCGAAGATGATCTTTTCCGGATCCATTTTAGGAGTTTTACATTCTAGCCGTTTATCGTAATAAAGTAAATAAAGACCAAATGATAAACAACTAGCTATGGCCTGGTACTAGTAATAAAGTAAATAATTCCCATTCACCAAAATTCAACTAGTGATTAAACTAGTGCTCTGTGTCGGAAATCGGAGGACTAGAGATCCGGACCACTCACTCTAAATTTTACGGACACCATTAACTCATCTTACTGGTCTACCTGACACAAACCAACAGTTGAGATCTTTTTATCTCCCTTAAATGATTTGAATTTCTGTCGGCGGGCTCAAGACTTCTGACTCTGAATTTCGATTCCCCATAAAGTTGAATGTCACGTCAAAGTGCTGTTAAATTACGCTCGAAATTGCTATCAATCCTAGTTGGTTTTCATCAAACAAGAATTAGCTGATAAATTAATTTATTAGGAGATTAAGACTTTGTAACAACTTTGGTTAAAAAATTTGGTAAGCTACTATATTCTACAAACCCAATTTCAAAGTCTTTCATGATCTTTAATAATATTTGTAATTTTGTACGTATAAATTCAATCCAATACATCATCATTGACATCATAGCATAGTTGTTTGTTACTTAACTTCGTCATACATTTTTAAATATTGTTGCTCATAATATCTAGTGTTTTCTCATTTCTGTCACCTCTACAACTCGTTATGCAGATCGATCTGTCTAGAATCGCTCTCCGTCCGTTCAGGCTATCTGACGCCGACGATGTCTTGTCATTCGGAGGTGATGATCAAGTGACTCGAGTCCTCCGCGGATTCAAGACGTTGACAACCAAAGACGAGGCTTTGAATTTCATCAAGAACGTTTGCATTCCCCACCCATGGCGCCGGTCGATATGCATCGATGACCGTTCGATTGGTTTTGTGACCATGTTTCCGGGATCAGGTGATGATCGGCATAAGGCAGATATGGGGTATGCTTTAGCTGCAAGGTACTGGGGCCAAGGGATAACAACAAAGGCAGTTAAGATGGCACTCTCTCAAGTTTTAAAGGACTACCCTGATTTGGTTAGGCTGCAGTCTTTTGTAGCTGTGGAGAACAAGGCCTCTCAGAGAGTTTTGGAGAAAGTAGGGTTTCAGCGGGAGGGTGTGCTGAGAAAGTATCTCTATCTTAAGGGAGATATAAAGGACATGGTTGTTTATGGTTTTTTGTCAAGTGATTTGACTAATTATCTCTCAAGTAATGAATTAATTACCCACCCGTCGAGTAGGGACGAAAGTCGGCCTTAGTGATTTGACGGTGCCGAGCCATTGCTGAATGGATAAACGTACACTAGGGATAATAAGTTGATCTTCCACAAGAGTTCGTGGACTTCTTTACAAACCAAATAATTTGCAATTTTCTTACATAACATGGTGTTATTGGCTTCTCTAAATTCGTTTTAAACTTGCAGTATATTTCCGAATTTTCTCTTATTTTGTTCTTCTTATTTGATCGTCTTAATGTTTTGTTCATATTTCTCTTTCGTATTTGGGTGGCATAATGACCATAATACTGATTCTGTAAGAAGCACTTTTGTTAGAAGTATTTCTACAGAAAAATATTAAATAAATTATTAAAACTCTAATTAATTTGATGTTGAGACACCAACTGCTTCAGTCGCTGGAGTTCTTGATTCCGCTCTTCATATTCTTTCAGACGTCAATGCTGGATAGCCACAGCCCGTTTCACGATGGTATTCTCCCTTACCAATCCTTCAGTTTGTTGTTTTAGGCTTTTAGCACTTGTTTTGCTTTTGGAAACTAAGTTCATCTCCAACCGACCCGGTCAAAGAGCTATAGGGCTAAAAATAGCTCGGAATGACATGAAAATCGTCTCCAATGGAGGACTAGGCCAAAGGGATTGTGGGCCCCACTGGGCCAAAACTCCCAAATCAGGCCAGTGGGCTGACCATTTCCAGTCAGCCCTCCAGCGCCAGAATGTCAAGCTTGACATTTTGCCAGCCCTCCAGTGCCAAAATGTCACAGCCCTCCATTTTGGCAAGCTTGACATTTTGCCAGCCCTCTAACTCAGCCCATTTGAATGCCAACGGCTACGTGGCGTAATGCTGCCATCAGGTTATCGTTGAAATTTGAATTTTTTTTGGACGAATTTAAAGAAAAAAAATCTTTTTTCCTATACCGGCGATGATCTCAAGTGACGCGATGCCTCCAATGGAAGACGTTGAAAACCATAGACGAACCCTTGACTTTCATCAAGGATGTTTGCATGTATGTTTTACAAACCTTGACAAATCATTTGTGTGCATGTTGTGCGAAATGTAATCTAGCGACTAGTTATGTCGTATATGTTAATCACACACTTTTATGTGAAAAAATTAATTGCTACGGCAATAAAGATAAGTCATAAGTTACAGCAGTGCTTACTGGCTTGAGAAGATAACATCGATATGGCATCCCAACTGCATGAAAGTGCCTCTCTCCCAAGTGGTTGGGTCATTGAAGCTAGAAGTAGAAAAAAATGATAAACCCAATCTAAATCCGTAATAGGTCTTCCACAGTAGGCCGAAAAAAGTGAGTGTGATATCAATATATTAAACTTATATATGAATTACCCGTCTACAGTGGGCCGAAAAATTTGAGTGAGATAACTCACACGTAGCAATAATGTTATCAAAATCAAACTCAAGATGTCTGATTCTAATATCTAGATATCACACTTACATAAACCACTATGAAAGGCTAAGATTAAGCAACTTCCAACGGACAAATTCTTGAGTGTACCCGGATCTGTCCCTTCAGATGTATTGTGTGGCAAATTCTTAGGTATCCACGTGCCAAGAGAGAGAAATGAGTTAAATGGAGATAAAAAGAGAGATATTATAACACAACTTTCGTTTTAATTTAAATTCTTGGCAGCCACAATTTTCTGCTTTTTCTTAGCGGAGCTGCGGAGTCATGAACACACAAATTACACATCCAGTTCTTCTTTTTCTTTGAGGACTAACTACTATGAACACTGTACAAAAAGCACCCCCTACTGCAATGCAGTAAATACTGTTGTACAATTTCTTCTTCCTACATTCTCACTCTACTCTTTTCAATTTATCGTTTGAGAGTTCGCGACTTCGTATCCTAATCTATCTCGAAAGTAAAGAAGCGAAACGTCTCTGTATTCACAGTTGAGAGAATGAGGCGTTTAAAGGCGTAGAATTTACTGAGATTTCTTGCCGGAGAGGTGAGCTCGGGTCGTCCAGATTCAACGGAATGACAAGTCGCTGCAAGGGCTTGAGAGCTACCGCAAGCTGTGAGAACGAGGGGCGCAAGTTCGGATCGCTAATCAGACAAAAAGGAACCATCAGTTAAACCGAATTCAACGAGTAAAATAATGATATTCAATGAAATATGCAAGGCATTCAAAATTTTGTGCAACTTACGTCTGCCAGCATTCCCAAATTATCCTTGCAACAAGGGGATCAAGTTCCTTGGGGATCTCAAGGCGACGGTTCTGGAAACCCACAGCACCGACGACTTGCATTGGGTTCATCCCACTCCACGGCAGTTTTAGAGTTGCAAGCTCCCACAAAATGACTCCAAAGCTATATACGTCACACCTATATATTTAACAAAAGATGCACATTATTTTCTTTTTTGATAATCAAGATATATATAAACCAAAGCTGTAAGAAAAGAACCAGAAATATGTAAGCAAGAATTACTACTCACTTTTCATTTGAGTTTTCATTGCGGAGAACTTCAGGTGCCATCCACTCAGGCTAGCACATCGATGAAACAGGACAAACGAGAAAAAGAGTGTCAAAATTTAGATTTAAGACTTGCCGTCATATTTTGTCCCATTGCCTCCAGAAACTAAGTTCAAAACAAAATATCAACAATAATAATACAAGATTCTCACCGTTCCAGCAGTTGATTTGGACGACAAGAAAGTGTTGTGTTTCAAGCGTGACAAGCCAAAATCGCACACCTGCACAATTTAAGTCTAGTTTAGTAAAAAAAATTACACCATAACTAACTAATTAACTGGCAATAGACTCTAATTATCTACAAGAAATGAGAGAAGCAACAATTAAAAGACGTGATACCTTCACATTCCAGTTCTTATCAACCAGCAGATTCGGAGACTTCAAATCCCGGTGAACAATAGTCGGTGTACTGGCATGCAAGCAATTCATACCCCTTGCCTGCAAAATACACAGAGATCTGAGAAACTGGATATGGATGTATCATGTTCAAAAGAAAGACAGGTAAGACTACATCATACGGTATCATGTTCATAAGAAAGTGGATATGGATGTATCATGTTCAAAAGAAAGGCATACCACATCCAGAGCCATCTTTATTCTACGTTTCTCGTCAATTTGACAATGAGGACGATGAATAATCCGATATAGACTTCCCCTGGGAAAATAAAGCACAAATGGACCAGTTACAGCGCAAAGATGACAAATATAATGAATATCAAATATCCTTTGATATGTGCAGAATTATACCTCGGAAGAAACTCAGAAATGATAGAGAGGTTTGGAGGACGTGTAACAGCCCCCATGAAAAGCACAACGTTTGGATGACGCAATCTACGCATTATTCGTACCTTACATTGCAAACAAATATCAAAGAAACAGTTCAGTGGTTTTGGAAATGCGATTTTAACAGACACACAGCCAGGCATGTGAATATTGATCCATCACTATGTATATGTGACTGTCAAACTTGGAGAAGTACAAAGGCTTGGCACATCATATGTCTACTATTTTAGTATGGAGTTCAGGTTGAAACGTTCTATCATTGTCAACAATATGTATTTAAAAGCAGCAGCTGAGAGGTCATAATTCTATTTTCTTGAAACAAAAAAACACAATAATTATTGAGGTTGTAACTCTATTTATTTTTCTTCCATTCCTCCAAGTCTTGGAAGCTAAAAAGTGCAGCATTGTATGCATATAAGAGACGAGAAATTTACTTCTCTTTTGAACTCAGCCAAAGCAGCACCCGAGAAATCCTGGTCTAAGAACTTCTTCACAGCAACTTCCTGTAACTCAACAACGGTTCAACAGCCAAAATTTAGGTCAACGGTTGATTTTAATTCCTGTTGAATTAAATAAAAAACAGTTTGAAGCCTCTGGCAATGAACTAAGTACATGCATAGTCCAAGCAATGGTGACAAAATAAAAATCCACCACGAAGTAATGAATAATAGAGAAACAATTAACACAAACTACAAATCTTAGCTAACTTTAAAGAAGACCGAAAATAAAGTCTTGAACATATGGATTTAATCATGTAACCCAACCATACACTTCCTAAACCTGCTTTCCAGTAAACAGAAAAGCAGTTTTTGCTCATTACCACCCTGTGTTCCGGTCACACTGAAAAATCGCTCATAGTTGTACATCATTTGACAATGATAATTGATAAGCATAAAAACTATGTGATTTCATCAATGCTTCAAAAGCCACCATACATTTTATGGTACTAACTTATATATGTGATTTTATCAGTGACTGGGGCATAATCACTATAAACAATTTAGCAGTGCCAGTCAACAAAGCGAATCTGAAAAAAAAGTTAAAAGAAAAGAAACTGGAAAATTGAAATGAACCAGGAGAATAATATAAGGGAAAAAACATATCACTTCAACATCAACAGGTCTGAGATAGGAAAGAAAGAGAATACTTGACAAAGGCATCCATGGAAACAGATAAATATAAAAAATCAAATAAAATATAACAATAGTTGCCATATAACGTATGGAAAAGTATACAGTGTTTATATAAACTCACCGTGCCATGCCAATCAGCATGGTATACCTCACCATATGAACCTAATCAAGATCGAGAAGAAGAATTAGACAGCTCCCCAAGAAAAATAAGTTTTTTGCTTCGCAAAGAATGAACACTGAAAATTTTCCAGACAATATAAGACAACTTTGACCAGGTATGGATCATTACCTAGTCCAATCCTTTCTCCAATAACCAGGTCTTCCCACGGAATTTCACTTTCACCTACGTCAACATCCTCAAATGATGAGCTAGTGCTAGAATGATATTCAACCCTGCTTGAAATGGAATCAAATGATGAGTTACAACTTTCTGGATCCTTCAGTTTCAAATTGGATTCCATAAATCTGTCATGTGTGGACTTTCTAGGATCATTGAAACCAATTTCATTGTTCTGATGTTCTTTAGAATCTACTGTGTTGTTCTGTAAATAGTTCAGAGGCCTGGGTTGTTCCCCCTTAAAATTTTTGGCATCACCATCTCTGCCAAACATATTTGAATGAGCAGTTGATTTGAAACCACCAGGATTGACCTGTTCAGATACAGTAGAGCTGGTCGAAGCTGAAGATGACGGATTGTAACCATTAGGCTCACGATTAATTTTTGGGAGGATACCATCATACTCCTTTCTTTTAGGGACTTCATTGAAAGCATATTTATTTTTCCACATCAAAGATGCAGGAGGTCGGCCAGAAGCAAGATTATTATTTTGTCTCTGAAGCTCTTCAACTTTATTCTCCGCAGCTTTGTTATACATAGAAGCTTTCCCAGGTCCTTTTATTTGGAATGGGTTAAGATCAGCAAAAAGGTTCTTTGGGTCCTCAGAGTTGTTTTGAGTACATGGTACTATATTTACATTCATCCTCATACCACCATCAATTGCATGAGCCCCACGATTCCCTCTGTTGTACTGTGATTTTTTGGAGGCTGATGAGGAAAGCTGATCTAACTGAGTTGCTTTATTTGGTTTTCCTGAAGAACCAACTCCACTCTCACTACTTGCACCCGAAAATGTTGGAAATGATTCTCCCTTATCTGAACTTGGTCTTCTGTCCAGACCTGAACAACTTTCAATTGCCGAGTTTTGGCTGCTTCCCTCTCCATGTAATGGCTTTGGTCCTGGGTAAGCGATATCTGTGTCGATATACGAATGGAAAGTAGGAAGTTTGTTAAAGTTTGGATTGTATGGCTTAAAGGTAGCGTCCTTTGAAATTTGGGTGTCAGTTGGTATGAGTGTTCCAGGATCAGCCATCAGATCCACCAAAAACTCCCTGAAGACAAACTATAAATTAAATCTATGTAGAAAGGTAAACAGATCAAGTTGGGAAGTAGGAAAAATTCAAAGAAGACTGCTGCTCAATTCTAAAGACAAAAGAAATCTAATGCTATACTACACTCTAAATGCATAGAAAGATGAAAAAATCTCCTATGTTACTGCACATTATGAAGCTATTCTGTGGCTAGAAGTTGTCATTAATCAGTCAAAATTTATAAGGTTTTAGAGATCCAGTAAAAAATTTGTGTATTCAATTGAGAATTTGAGAGATTTTGATGGATTTATAAATCCATGAATTTTTATGGAGTCTAATTGATTTGTAGAGATTCCATGTAAAATTTTGATTCAATTCCCTCAAAATCTCTTGGGGAGAGAGGAGATTTGTGGATGCTTAAAATACACTACAAAATCTCTCAAATTCCCTCAAATTCCTCAACTTTTTCAAATTCTTTAAAATCAAATTCTAATTGAATACACCTGGAATGTTATAAACTTCTTTAAAATCCTAATTGAATACACCTGGATTTCTGAGGATTTTAATAAACTCTCTCAAAATCTTGATTGAATACACATTGAATTTCAGAGAATCACTTAAATTCCTGATTGAATACCCCTAGATTCATTAAAAGAATTAAAATCCCTCAAAATCCCAATTGAATACACCCCCCTTAGAATAAAACCGAACTCACAGCAGCTGCTTAAAATTATAGAGACCTTGTAATAAGTCTTTTTAGACTAAATTTTTTTGCATGCACAGCCCAGAATAATATAAGTGAAAACCGAACACATTATACAAAAAGTATCAACATTTAACCACAAAAACCTGCAAAAAGCACAAACCACTACCTGTCATCCTCCAACTTTATTACATTAACAGCACCATCCTCAGCACCAGTGTAATGAACACCCTTAAGCAGTCTGCAGGGCATCTTGATATTGTCAGCTAGTACCTACATCCGAAGAAACAGATAAATATACAGGATGTAGCCTCAACTTCTATTAAAAGAAATTTGTAATGGTAAGATCATTAATTAACCCCGATAAAGTCCCTACTTACATTTAAATACAAAAAATAATTGCTTAATGTCATAAAGCAGAGAAATACAAGCAAAAAACTTGTGTTATGTCAGCAAAACCAAAAAGCTTCCAGTGGTCACTAACAATTTAAATTTGGAAGATCCATTAATAGCACGGCCAATGTATTAAATCCAAAACATAAAAAGCAAGAGAAGTTGGTTACATACATCCGAGGTGAGATGAAAAATCGAATTACAGGACCTATACTTATATATTTTTTGTAAGAACAAAACAAGCATCACTCTTTTAATATGATTAGTACTGAAAATAACAAAGCCTCCATAATATAGAACACAGCTAGCTATACTAATCTCAGAAGAAATCAAGGATTATAAAATATTATTGCCTAAAGATTCTAATAACTGATGATAATCTGAAACCGAACCTTGAAAAGCAAAGCACGATGTCGGGAAAGGCCAATGGTTATGGACCCAATAGGCAATACACTTGTTTGCAGAGATGTCCTCAACTCTGTGCTTCTTTCCATCCATCTCGCTAAGACGACATTTGCATCCTTTACAGGCCCACCCATACGTTCGCTAACGAGTTCAGCAAGCCTCTGAACCAAAACACCAACGTTGGTGACAGGACAGTCTAAAGCAATACACTGTGCAATTTGTACCAACTCTTCCAAGACAGGATCAACTGTGCGATTTACTAATGAAACTTCAAATCCAGAACTCCCAAGGTTTGTTTCAAGATTTGTGAGAGAAGGCATTTTTCCTTGAATTGCTGAATCTGTGGAAAGTCCATATACATCATAAAATCCATCAACCACTTTCTCCTCATAGTCTAGCACATTGTACTCCTGGTAAAAACAAGAGAATACAATCCCAATCAAGGCGAGCAAAAGTAAAAACAATGTCTTGATAGTAGCATGTGCAAGCAAAACAAAATGAAAAAAGTGGTAAAAATACTACATCCTTCCCTTATCAACGGAATCTACTACCACTAATGGAGGATTTTTCTATTTGATACTGAACAAGTAAGAACTTAAAAATTTATAATGATGCTCTCAAAAGGCTGTCACTAATACTCTCTCAGTTAACAATCGTTTCTAACCCAGGACGCAAGACTAGGCTAAGAAAAAATTGAGCTCAGCTACATTTCTGCCACGCCTTAAACTACTCTACACACCACCTTGTATCCAAATTTTAGCAGTGAGTTGACATTCCAAAGTTTTAAACTTATCAAAAGATAATTCACGGGACATTTCGAAAACTAGTAAATACTCCGGAACATTACAAGACCATATGCTCATACAGCTGAATTCACTAATACACTATTAGCAGGATTCTGATAGTGCAAAAGACCAGATCTTTATCTTACTTAAAAATGAATTGAGCAAATTCCAAACAGTCAACCTTACTATGACAACAGTCAAACTTAATTAACAGTAAAATTTGCTTTGCTAATCCCAAATCAAACGCAAATTTAACATAATTAACAATCAGTTCATGCTGATACACTACAATCAACTACCAATTTATGCTAAAATTGACTACAAAAGCGACTAAATTTGAACATAAAAACTACACCAAACTCACCCAATAGTGCCGCGACAAGGTCTCCGCCGCCGCCTCCACCTTATCTCTCGAAGAATCGATCGGATTGCCGCCCAAGCTCAGCAGCGTCGCCGCGCGGATCTGATCCTTCTCCGGATCATCCCTAAAGTCCGAATTTGAAGCGCTGATCGCCAGGGCGAGCTGGACCTGATACTCCTCTTCCGACATCATATAGTCCGGCCGATTCACAGTCGTCGACTCCACAGTGCCAACTCCCCCAGCCGCCACGGTTCCCGCCGGCGTCGGCGAAGACGACGAAGGACTCGCCGGAGCGTTTCCGGAAGTCTGACCTGACGCCATCCGGTGATCGGAGGCGCACGACGGCGATGCCACGGAGGAGGAGGCCGCCGCCGCGGGCTCGTTCGATCGGGTCGGGTCGTGGTTGCTCCCTATGTGAAGCTTCTTGAAAATGTGCTTCATCGCTTTATCTCTCTTTCTCTCTCTTCTTTCTTTCTCTACTTTCTCCGCCAGCTTGAAGTCTTCTCGGCGTTTCTCTCACTTTCTTCCTCGCTCGATTTTTTCTGTTTGGTTTTTTGGTGGTCAGAGGAAGGGGCGCGTTCTCGGAGGGAAAACTAACGGGCGCTCTGGGTGTTTTATGTTCTTCGGTAACTTAACGGGCGCTGTCTTTGCGGAAATTACGGATTGACCCGCGGGGATTAGTAAAAGATTACGATCCTGTGTGATGATAAATTTTTAGTTGTGACGGAAATACAGGTAATACATCACATATTTTTATGTAAGTGCTAGAATTTTTTTTTTTTTAAGTTATTAACTTTTAAACACATATATTCTACCATTTATATAGCGACGCGTGATATAATACTCGTGTAACGGTCACACTGAAAAATTTCTTTTGTGTGAGTGGCCCACCGTGGCGATGACGTCCACGTCATAGAGAGATTTTTCCAGGGGGTTTATGTTGACAGTTAACGCGGTTTTCTAGAAAGACGGAAGCGCCCTTTATTTTGTTTGTTTTTGGGGAAGAAATACCCTTCTTTTGGAAATTATCAAGAGTTTTTCTTCCTATATTATTCACAAAAATATTTATGCAGATGGATTTATTTTTATTTTTTTTTTGTGAATATTTATTTTGGTAATAGAAAGTTTGGGAAGAGAGGAGCCTACCTCATTTCACGGCCAGAGCATACCAGTTACATTTTTTATTTTTACAAATCGTTTACCAAGAAGGATTGCCTTGCGAAGACAATGGTCTTTACCAACTCAATACCATCATACCATCTTCAATGTTAAACTCTAATTTTTGTATTAAGTGAATATGACCTACAATTTGTACACAACTCAAGTAGTTGGACACCGATCTGAATACAACCTATAGTTTTTTTGGCACCCAAAAGAGTGACTGTCTTAAGCAAAACCACTAGTTGATCATTTTTTTTCTTTTAAGAAAAGTAGAAGTGCAAGGCTTTATGTTCGATTTTCGCCAAAGGCAAATTTGAATCATATTATTGTCAACTCATTTAGAGGTTAAACTCACATCTTCTCTTTTAATGTAGATAATTTCGTTTGTTAAAAAAAAAAGTAACTGGACTTTTTTCGAGTTAGATGGTTATGATGGATAATACTAATATTTATAAGATAAATAAATAAATCTCTAATATTAGAATGCCAAAAATAAGTTTTGGTGTCTCAAGGCTTCACCAAAAATAATTAGACACAAAAGCCCTTGAAACAAAAAAATCCACAAGAGACAATGAAATAAGGATCATAACTCCTATGGGTACTTTTGTAAAATAAAACATAAAAAAATCCAATTTATTTTAATTAAAAAAAATATGTTAGTTACTCCTAAAAATCAACTTCTTAGAGATCGAGAGAGCATTTACCCCCACACACCCCATTTTTACGTCCTGCAAAACCCATGATAGAGCAGTTCTTTAAAAAAATTAATCTCTTTCTTTCATAGAGAGGACTCCGTCTCTCTTGCAATCTCTAATGGAGGAATGGATAGGTTATCTTGATTGCATCGACGAAACCTAACCCACCGATTTCCTCTAGCCCAACGGCACTCCTTTCGACGATTTTGAATTCTCCGCCCTCGATGTTCCTGCCGCCGCCTCTTCCTCAGCCTCACAGTCACTGGAAAAAGAGTGCCCTCGCAAGAGGTATTTCCTCCTTTTCCAGTTTCCTTGAAACCTTCAGAAATTTAATGCGTTCTTAACCCCTAAAGCTCCAAGCTTTTTGTCACGAAATTGATTGTTTGATTGGTGGTGTTTTGGTAGTAAGGGACGACCGGATTCGTGCTCTGGATAAGGAGAAACAGCTTGCCGTGAGAAATTGAGGAGGGAGAGATTGAATGACAGGCATGTATATAATCTCAATTTACTTTACCATTTCACCGTAAATTTACACAAGTTTCCTTTAGTTTATTCGTTCCTTAATTTAGTTCTTTTGTGTCGTGGTTTTTTGTAGATCAATACACAACGATTTGACTTTGATAAAACTCTTCATAAAAACATTCGTTTGCAGAAAGTTTAGGACTTGAGTAGTCTTCGATCTACATTCTGATTTGGATATAGTTGCAAACATGAATGTACCACAATATATTGTAATTGTAAGGGTGAACACACACTTTTTTTTATTCTTCCAAATTTTTTTTTCATTGCTCGACAAAATGTGTTTAGGGTTGTATACATTTTTAAAGTAAGGGAAGAAACAAAAATTGATATTGTGATTTGTTGTGAAATGGTAAAGTAAATTGTCTTCTTTTCATTTGTTCTGACATCTTATCTATTATTTTCCTTCAACTAAAGATTATAATTTTAGGTACTAGAAGAAACAAGAGCAACAAATTCTAAACAAAAGAAAAATGTAGTATGATAATGTTGATGACATGCCATGTTCAATGACAACCCTAATACCCTAATGATCTCAATCATTTGAATTTTTTTTTACAGCCCTCTCAACCAAATATATATTCTTTAGGTAACTAAAAGGGTGTTAAAAAAAAAAGAAATCAATAGAAAAATTACGTATTAGGGATTAATCTAGGGACTTAGAGCAAGATTACAAATAAATGTCGTACATTTAAAAAAAATTTAAGGGCGCACATCGCCTTTGATTAATGAAACTCTGTATGCCGTACGTAGCGCGTCGGGATGAAAAAAAAGTCTTTCGCAGGCGCTTGCGAGTGAAGAAAGGTTAGGACTAATAAAACAACAAAAGTGCCAAAATTATTTTTCTTTCATTATTTATATATTATGGTCACTGACTCACTGCACCCTCACCCACGCAGCGGAGCTTGGAATATCGCCGTGCACCACAAACAGCAGATAATAACCCGGTGGCGCAATCTCCGCCGTCGACGGCCCCACCAAGCTCACCCTATACGTGCCCGCCGCCACGTGCGTCACTCCGATCAGCTTCAATATAACCATCCTCTGATTCATCGCAAATGAGTGCGTGGTAAACGACGGAGCAACCAATCTCGCCGACAAAACCCTCAACGACAGAGACGCCGGCACCAATATCTCGACAGAAATCAACTGCCGGTACCCGAAAACCTCGTCTATCACAGCTATCCTCGGCCGAACCGGGTCGTACTCGTCCGACAAATACGGCGGTGAAAACGACTCCAGGCTCAGATCAGTCGGGTACTTGACGCCGGTGAAGTTGTAGTAAACGTGCGGATTGCTTCCACCGACCAAAATCCGGCCGTCAGGTACCAGGACCGCCGCGGAATGGTACAGTCTCGCTCTCGGCGAACCCGTCATGACCGAAAACCTGTGGTTCAGGACCTCTGACGGCCGGTAAATGACCGGTGTGGTAACCGGATCGCGCCCGTTTTCCCAACCGGCCGCTCCCTGTGCGGCACCGTTTATGATGACGACGTCTCCGGTCGGCAGAAGAAGCATATCAGCCATGACTCGAGGAACCGGCATAAACTCCACGACCCACCTCGGGTTCTGGTCGTACACGTTGAGCCGCCCGCAGGTGCCAAGCGCGTTAATAAACTCTCCGTGCAACGCGAGCACGTGCGAGTTCCGCGGGGCGCCGCCGCAGACCATTATCTCGACTTCCATATTTCCGTTGCTGCGTGCGTTTTCGTCTAGTGGAAGCAGAACTGACGAGCCCGTGCTCGGATAGTTACGTGGGTCCCCGCCGGGGATGTCGGGGAGTTCTCGGACGACGGCGTTTTGGCTGTAATCGAAGATTATAGATTTTGTGTTGGCGAAAATAAATAAATTTCCGTCCGGTAACAAGTGGAGAAATGGGTACAAATTGTTCTCGTCTTGGTCCGTAGTTTGTCTCAAAAATTCGAGCCAGATTGTGTGGGGCGCACCTTGGTTTTGGGAACTCCGAGGATAAAATTCGTAATTAAATTGCTGGCGGCCGCCGACAATGATTACACGGCCGTCCGGTAGTATTTGATTAGTAGCGTACCACCTACGTTGTATTAGATAGTTCGGCAGCTCGAGCCAATCACAATTGTCGTTGTTGCATGGAGAGAACGTGCGGACAACGCGGTCGCCGTCGTTGTATCCGCCGGTCTGGACGAGAGTTCCGTTGGGGAGGACGGAACCGGAGGAGCACCATGTATCGGTGTGGACGGTGAGGGGGCGGAATGTGTTTGAGCCGAGGTCATAGAGGATAGAGTGAGCCGTGCAGTCTACTTTGAGGACGGTGTCGTTGGGGTCGCGGCGGCATTGGCCGGTGGGGAGGGAGATGTTGGAAGGGCCGTAATCGGTGCGGTCGAACATGATGACTTTGTTGGTACGTAGGAGTTGCATGTGCATGGCGGAGATGCCGACGGAGGAGTGGAGAAGGCTCCATTGGCCTTGGTTGCCGGAGTAGGAAGGGGGATCAGTTAATTGGGATGTTGTTATTGGAAGATTGTAGATTATTTGTGAGGTTAAAATTAGGAAGAAAATGTGAACGTTCATATTGTAGGGGTAGGTCAAAAGATGGAGACGAAGATTTGGAGGGCTTTAGTTGGGAACAATTCGTATAAGTACATATATATGTATGTGTGTCTGTGTATATATATATACAGATTGCTTAAGGGGTTAGGGATCCCCATTATATATATATAGGAATTGCTTAAGGAGAGGGATCTCCATTTTTTTTTAAATGGGGACACGCTCTCCACCGTTAGATTTATCTTTAATGAAATTGTGTGGTTGAGATTGTGTGGCCTATAGTTTAATCTCAACCACATAATTTCATTAAAATTAATCTGACGGTGGAGAGCGTGTAAAAATGGGGATCTCTCCCCTTAAGCTGCCTGTATATATATAGACAAGCCACACCGTTAGGGATTTCCATTTTTTCAAAAAATGGGGACACACTCTCCACCGTTAGATTGAGTTTAATGAAATTGTGTGATTGAGATTAAAACACAAGCCACACAATCTCAACCACACAAATTCATTAAAATTAAATCCAACGGTGATGAGCGTGTCTCCATTTTTTTAGAAAAATGGGAATCCCTCTCCTTAAGCAATCTGATATATATATATGGCCTTTACAGGGAGGGATCGTCATTTTTTCAAAAAAATGAGGACACGCTCCCCACCGTTAAGTTTAACTTTAATGAAATTGTGTGATTGAGATTGTGTGGCCTGTGTATATATATATAGATTGGTGATCCGAGATTGTGGAGGAGGGTGGTGGTTATCTTTGAGAGGGCAGGTAAAGCTTGCAGCTAAAACGATGGATGCATTCAAAGAGTTCGAAGTGGAGCTCAAGAAGTATGATTACTAGCGACAGCCTAGAGGCACCAACTTTCCAAGCACAAATTCCGCTCTCTCATATTTTCTCTGTCGTTGTAGAAAAACTTGTGTCCAACAGATTCTTTACGGCTTTGCAGAGAATCAGATGAGACAGCGAGTATAAATAGAAGAAATACAATACAACGGTTCTTCTTTTTGTGTGTTACTGCAGAGTGACGCGGTTTGATTGGCTGACGTTAGACTTAACCTTGCCAAAATCATTGGAATTTGACAATTTGTGCTCGCTCTCCTAATTGATGGTTGGTTCTTATTAAACAGCAAATCATGCTTTCGTATAGGCAAAAAGTTAATCAAGACTAGCTAGTTTTAATATAGGTTTGGTGGTTGATGAGATGATGAGATGATGAGACGTTGCATCCGTTTATAGGTGGCTAATCTGTCAATAATGTGCTTGGAAACTCAACTTCCTATTTTCAAACAAGACGTCAAAAATGTCAATTGGACAAAAACGGATGTTTACAAGAACAAAAGTGGCTCCAACTGATGAGCTAAATATATGATGCCAAATTGTCACGTAAGCTATTAAATTTGAATTCGATGCTTTGCAATTGATATCTCATTTGAAAATACTCGCTTTTTTATTCGGCTAAAACAAAACTTGGGTTGTATGTGGGTTCATTTGATGTAATTGTTGGGAGAAGTAGCACCGGCGTAAATCTACAAACAGATCGGATGGGCTTAATCCATATTTGATTCATTATAATTGGATTCGGGTCATATTCGGGTTAAGAGAACATTAAGCATATATGTGTTTAAATATTTGAACAACTGAAAAACAGTCTTGTCCCATCTCATTGCATAAACATTGCACCAAACAACAGGAGAAACAAGAGTAAGTTAGTTGTTTAATTTTTTTGTTCTATTCGCCATGCGCTTACTAAACGCAAAATGGAACAACAGTCCCGCTCCATCCTGTGCGTACCAAACATAGCACGAAATCTTCATTCCGTCCCGTCTGCATACCAAACGGTACCTAAAGAAACTCCAATACAATCATGTAGTTGTACTACAAGTTCTCAGAAAAATTAAAGGGGAAAACAGGCGAGCGAAATACAAAATTTTTTAGGAAACACAATTTAGGGTTCAACCTAATTCCTTTTACCCCGATTACGTCTTGGTCCAACTACTTCCCATCCATCTTCTGTTTTAGCTGCTCGCTTGGGAGTTGGTTTACTGCTCGTCGCGTCTGCTGGATTCAAATTTGGCTGGGACTCTGGTGTGTCCACCATCATGTTTGATGAACCATCAGTTTCCTCATTGTCATCGTCATCATCTTCATTCTCCTGAAATGATAAGGAAGCAAACAAAAAGAAATGTAAGCAATGTGATTTCAATATGTCATACTCATGACTTTGGAGCGTGCATATGACCAAGAAAGGTTCTCCAGCATGAATTGTTCCCATGATTCCAATGTCCAGAAGGACTTCTCTTAAATAAGATAGAGCTACACAAGTTGAATACCCGAAGAAAATGCATTCGCAACGCAGTTGAAAGATTTGATTTCTTTACTAGAATAGTTGACAACCTAAAAAATCATCAAGTACGTTAATACGAGACGATACATCATAAGATCTTGCTACCTTCATCACACGAATTGCAATATAACGATAATTTCCAGTATCACTCTCGACACTTAAACGATTAACTGACGTCTAATTCAGATCACGTTACCAACAATTACAAGTCCTCTTCAAAAAGACTCGTGAAGAACTGACTACTTACAACACATTAGTGGTAATAACTAATAACATGTGCATCATTTATCGAATAACACAGCCTCTTTTGTTATGTCTAGTCGAAAGAAAATGATCGAATTGAAGCAAAACCGCTAAAAGCTAAGGGCATTGAGTACAACTCACTTGTCTAACATGAGGAACGGCAACTCTTCGATGATTGGCATCTCTCAAACTTTCAACAGAATTAAAATTGCCAGTCAAACAGTCTTCATACATAAACGTTAACTTTTCAGCCACCTGTAAAAGTCCAGAGAAGAAAAATGGATTACAAACATCATCAAGACAGAAAACCAATACTGAAAAACCGCATCCCCGATATAAAAAAAACTAGCCAAATTGCAGCAAAAATATGCAGATATACATAAATGATAACTATCAAAGGAAAATCACCAGGCTTCCGCTAAATCAAGTTGACTAGCGCCATGTGCTGCCCCTGTCTACCCAGGTTCGATTCCCATCCCCGTAGGATATAGTTAAATAACGTTTGGAAGAGTTTCTTCTTAGGGTTTGTGAGGGTGATGTTGAGGGCTAGGTTGTACGAGAGAGTACGATTGCTTTGGGTGTAAATGAATTGCCTTAGATAAGCACCGTTGATGGTGAAGTCGGGGCATTTGTACTCCGAAGTTGTTAAACAGCTTGCCGAATTTCTATCAAGGCCAAGTGTACTACGGCTTCCGTCAAAGGAAGGGTATTTTACATACCCCTTAGCCTCACCTTACATGTGTTACTATGTTTGTATGTCTGCAGGGATTCGTGAATCAGATTTGGATCTAGAGACTATCTTTTGGTTCTGTATCTTTGGCGAAGAAATCTGAATGTGGGGTGCTTCTTGTTGCAGGTTCGGTACTTTTGTGCTACGATGTCTTGTTTGTTTTCACCACTCGGTTGTTTTTTGTAGTGTTGCTGCTTCGGTAGCTATTGACAAGACTTTCGTGGTGGTAACGGCGGCAGACGCTCCTTTCTGCGGTCGAAAATTAGGGATTTGGGTTATTTTGCCTTCCTTTGTGTTGGCTTGTAACCTTTTATCGAATTAATTAAATTATCTTTTCAGACAAAAAAAAAAGAAGAAATAATCCTACTTTAGACTGAACATAAGAAAGTCAGGAGTTGGTGGAACCCAATTTTTGTTAAAATATAAATAAAATGAGTATTGATAGACAACCGTTTAATTTGTGGTGAACGGTTAAGATTACTTGAATCATAGGATCCTAACATGGGGACTCCGGAAAGGATAGGATCCTTATCCATATCTGTGACCCACTTATTAGAGAGAGAGAGTAGTACATGTTGACCGACCAAAAAAACGATTGTCCCAAGAAATATCAATCTCCTACTTATGAGTTATGACCTTCCTCCCAACTCTCAGTCGGAAACAGGGAAGCGCAAAAATGCTTGCCAATTCAAGTTTTCTTGCCTTCTTGTTCATTCATGGACTACTACTACATCAGCTAGTAGTAATATCAGAGTCCAGATACATGGCGACCGCCACGGCCACTCCTCAAGATTTTTCTGGCCTTCACACGGATGAATTTACAGTACAATCAAGAAGAGTCCAGGGATCGCGGCCGCCGTCACCAAAACATAATGCTCCAATTCATTTTAAATCTCCTCCTCCTATTCCTAAGCGATATCCGCCGCCGCCGCCACCACCACCGGAGCGATGTCCGCCGCGACCACCACCACAACAGCCATGAATTTACAGTAGTATCAAGAGGAGTCTACACGATATCCGCCATCACCACCACAACAGCCATATACAACGATATATGGCTAAGATCGATATATATGTGAAGTTAAGAGAGAATAAAGCGGGTGTTGTGAAAACTGGACTGGATCATGAGAACGAGGAGAAGGCGTCGGCCGCGAGTTTCATGTAAGTTCTTCTCCACTCGAGGTTTAAGTTGTGATGTAATTAACCTACGTTTAATTCTATCCACATAGATAATAGTTTATCGTTTTGTCCAATGTAATTAATTACATCATATATGCATTCCTCCGCACCTAAGTTCGAATCCCCTCCTCGTAGTATAGTTTAATTACGAGAATTAGATTATCGCTCCAATCAAAAACAAAATCTGGGGAAAATTGAAATGGGTACTTATCAATTGAAGAGCATTACCTCCTCAATGCTGCCATCCTCCGTCATTGTATTGAGAGAAATCATAGCTTCATTGAGAATATCCTCCAAATCAACAATGTACAGAATCTCTGAATATAATCAATCTACACATATACATAAGCACTATCAGAAACAAAAAAGGTGGATTCTTTTCAAAGCACTTCTGCTCATAAGCACTTCTATTACAAGCACATCAAAATTTCTAATAAAATTTCAAGGGCTTCTCCCAAAAGCACTTCAAATGGCAAGAGAAGCACTTCAATTGCTTTTTTAACCCATAAGCACTTTTTTTTTCTGCCGAACATGGTCAAAAGAACTTTGGTGATCTGAAAGCGCTTATTTTAAAAGCACTCCCAAACATACCCATAGTTGAGGCGAGTGAGTTGATTTGAATACCTGCAGACTGAGTGAACCATGAGAAGGCATCGGCCGCGAGTTGCTCCGCATTTTGGCGCGAGCCACGGCCGCCCCACTCGTTTTCGACGGCCAATTGGAGCGCCGACCACCGGGACAAAACCAACCCTATGCCTTCTCTGAATATCGCCACCGCCTCCGCCGACAGCTTTCTCTCACCTTCCATCTTTCAGGCTGTCTCTGCCCCTCTATCAGAGAATCTAGAGAGAGAGAGAGAGAGAGAGAGAGAGAGAGATTGAAAACGTAGAGACAGAATTCGATTGTCAGCTGAAATGCTCAGTTGATTCACTGAATGAATGAATGTATGGGAGCGACCGGAGGAGGAAGAAGAAAGGGCTAACGTTAGTCAGTATGGGCCTGTGATTGGATTTATTATATGATTTGGTCTATGGGTCCAATTTGAAGGCCTTGTTTGATTGAGCCCATGCCTAGTGAGCCCAAAGTATAATTTCAATCGTGGAGGCCTTTAATGGAACGGATTTTCATTTTTTGGATGATCTACCACTTATTCGTTATAAGTTAATGCAGAAGTTTCTTGAAAGACGCAAAGATAGGTAAATCCACACACGAATTTCTTGTGAACCATGTGACACCAAAATTATTGTGGCACCATACTCACTCCATAATTAATCAAGTGTCGTAAATAAATAATAAATGTGGAAATAATAACACGTTTTTGGTTTTGGATATGATTACAGGCTGAAAGCACTCGTTTTTGTTAAATAATGGGGTAATGTGCTAGAGCAATGACCATTGATTCCCATGAGGAGGCTTCTGGGCAGAGGTTAAGTCTCCAGAAGAGCACAGTGTGCTTCAGTCGAAATGTGAAGGGGACTGATCAAGCTAGACTTGCTGGGCTTTTAGGGGTCAACTGATCAAGCTCTTGTTTCAGCCATATTAAGGAGAGAGTGTGGAAAAGGCTTCAGTTTTGGAAGGGCAAACTTCTCAGTGCGGTGGATACGGAGTTACTTCTCAAAGTGGAGAGATTTTTCATTGTGTTTGAAACACGGGGCAGTACACTACTTACTATAATACAATTAGAGGGACACTTGAAAAAAAAAAACTTATCTCCAATTATATAATGACATGCAGTGTCTTCCCGTTTTCAGAGCACACAGAAAATTTCTTGTCAAAGTGAAAGCACAATCGTTCCTCTCTACACTATGAGTGAACATTTTTGCGATGACCTCAATCGGATCATGGCTGCCTTTTGGTGGAGAAAACTTCACTGGCTTTCTTGGAAAAGTTGTACTCTCCTAAGAGTGAAGGTGAACTTGGGTTTCGTAATCTTTATGCTTTCAACTTTGGCCTCCTTGTTTTGCAAGGACGGCAAATTACTGTTCGTGATTCAGCAGGAAACTTTGTTGCGGGCGCTTCAGTCAAATACTATCACGTTCCATCTATTTTCCAAGCTAAAATATGATATACCATTACACTTTCAAATGAAAAATTCAAAGAAGAAAATAACAGAAAACGAAGATTTAGTTGAAAATTGATGAATACAAAGAGCTTGTGTCTAATGAAACAAGGAATATAACCCTCACACTTGAATGAACATGAATTGGATGTTTTTTTATTGTCGTATCTATGGCATATCATATTTTTAGTTTTTTAAAATTTTACATATCGTTATGCCGTGTTAGCATATCTGTATTTGCATTCATGCTTCATAAATACTTCGCATAGATCCAATCTCGTTTGTACAATAGTAATACCATCCACGTAATCAGGTTGCCTTGAATGAAATTTTCTCCACCAATGGCAATAGCTGAGAGCCTAAATAAATAGGTCAAGGTACTTACTACTTGGAACGAGTCATCATCTTTTTCGTCCCAATGCCATTTGTCTCCACCTTAACCATGTACCTAAGCACTTCGAAACCAACAAAATTCACCTACGAATTCGCCAACTCCTCACAAACACTATGATGCTGTCCACCCAAAATCCTGCCACATTTCTACGTGTCCAAATGTTGAATCCCTCCCCATGCACGTACGTTAAAAGCCCCCTCCCCCTTCTTCTCCATGCTTTTCTCTACTCTCTAACCTAAATATCAAACATTTCACGAAAAAATTTCTTCTTACAATTCCATAAAATATACTAAAAAAACAATACTTTTGATCTGAAAAATGAGCCAAGAACAGCCGCGGAGACCTGAAGATCAGAAGGAGCCGGTGACATATGGGGATGTGTTTCCCGGCGTTCAGGGCGCCCAGCTGGCGGACAAGGTGGTGACGCCCAAGGATGCCGCCATGATCCAGGCGGCAGAAAATGCTGTGTTGGGGCAGACCGTCAAGGGTGGTGCTGCTGCAATCATCCAGTCCGCCGCCACGCAGAATGAGAAGGCGGCTGTTGTCGGTTCAAGTGACGTGAATGCGGATGTTGGAGGAGACGGCGGCGGGGTTAACGTTAAGGAGGCTGATCTTCCGGGACGCCGTATAATAACGGAGTCGATTGGTGGACAGGTTCAATATATTTCTTGCATAGAGTATATTTATATGCACACAATCGAGTTCTATAGCTATCAATTCAAAGTGCTTATATATAATTTAGAATTCAATTTTTTTAATTTATTTGATTTTGAAGTGTTCCTTTGTTCGATTCCTTCTTGATTCGTTCTAGGGTTCGGATTCAAATCAAATGCAAGTAGATCATGAAAAGCAAAGGAAAATCCATGAATTGGTCGAGGTATAAAGTTTGACCTTAAAATTAAGTAACCATGTACTGTTATAAAAAAGAATCAGGACAGTCTGAAAATTTTGAACAAAATAGAAATGAAAAAACACCAAACAAGCTCGTCTGGATGTGCTTTTAAAATGACTAAAAGCGCTTTAGTAAAAATGTAAATAAATCATTAGTAAAAATGTAAATAAATCTTGAAAAAACATTTAAAGTGCTTATTGGAAGAAGCACCCAAAAATATTTTTTCTAAAAGCGCTTTCAGTCATTTCAAAAGCACATTCAAACTACAAAAAACTTAAGTACTTCGTATTATATATAACGGAGGACTTGGAGCTAACAGTAAACTTAGCGCAATGACGTTTTAGTATTTACACGGTCGACCTCATGTAATGGAATAAGACTTTGTTATTGTTGTTGTTGCCTATTCGTGTGTGTGTATTATCTTCTTAGAAAACACTAATATACAAGCTAATAAGATAAATTTGGTGAAACAACCTTGTTCAAACATTTGAACACAAATTAATAAAAGTATAACAAATTATTTCTTACGTTGGTGACTGTATTAATTTAATTTTCATTTTGCTTTAGTTGCACTTGCACATTGGAAACGAAAATATATAATACATGCATGTGCGTTTGTGTATGTTCTTTGCGAAGGGTAGGTTGTGGGACAGTACAGCCAGCGAGCTCCATTGGCACCACCAAACACTATTCAACCTGTCGGCGGCTCCGCCGTTCAAATCACCATTGGTGAGGCCCTGGAGGCCACGGCATTGACAGCCGGACAGAAGCCAGTTGAGTGGAGTGACGCCGCTGCAATTCAAGCGGCCGAGGTTAGAGCCACTGGCCGCACCAATATAGTACCTGGTGGTGTGGCCGCTGCGGCTCAGTCGGCCGCAACCCTCAATGCTCGGGCTACAAAGGACGAGGAAAAGACCAAACTGGCCGACATTCTTGCGGTTAGCAAATTCAATGATAATTTGATCACTTTGAAAAATAATATGTGAGTGACATTTAGTATTATGTATGTATTGTAGAATGCAACTTCAAAGTTACCGGCAGACAAACCGGCAACACGTCGAGATGCCGAGGGAGTGACTGGTGCAGAAATGCGAAACGATCCATACCTGACTACACATCCGACTGGAGTGGCGGCTTCGGTGGCGGCCGCTGCTAGGCTGAACGAGAATAATAGCAGCCAAATGCCAAAATAGTTTGCATACGTAAGTCTGGAAGCATCAGTATATGAAGGTTGCTTGGGTTGTGTTGTCACTTATGGTAGCCGCCATGGCCATGTTTTTCGGAGTCTGAAATCGTTTGTTATCTTCCAAACAGATGTCCTTTTCCGTTGGGGGGGGGGGGGGGTATGAATATGGTGAATAAAGGACATTATATTCACTAGTAACAGAGTTTTACTACTTGGTTTTGAAGTGTATTAATATACGAGAGTTTGTATCTGTAGCTTAATTATGCACTCGAGGTCTCAAGTTTGATTTTTTTTATGGCCCTATTTGCTTGAAGAATAAAATTGAAAGATGATTGGTTGAATTGCAGGAAGAAATGGAAGAAAAGTGTGAAGAAAAAACAAGTTGAAAAATTTTGGGCATTATAATTGCTCCTGTAATTAGACATGAAAATAGGAAAAATACGCCAGTAAATCAATTATATATTTCTAATTAAGCAATAGTTTGAAAGTGTGTTTAAAATGACTACAAACGATTTTAAAGAAAATCTTTTGGGTTTTAAAAGCAATAGAAATACTTCCTGAAAGAAGCACCAGTTATGTGCTTCCTCCTGGAAGTATTTCAAGTACTTTTCCATGCTTATTTCAGGAAGCACTTCAACATTTTTATAAAATTTACTTGCATTTTTACAAAAATGGATTCCAAAAACATTTTTAATAAAAACACTTTTAGTCATTATAAAAGCACTTTCAAAAGAGCTTTTAAAGTTACAACTAAGACCGAGCATATCAAAACTTGACCCCTAAATTAGGGTATGTATACTCCCAAAGAATCGGACTTGAAATCATTTTGATTCTTTGAGTTTCTAAAGTACGGACATAAGAATCATTTCATTCTTCACTTATCCTTATGTTCACTAACACAAAGAATTGAAAAAAGTTTAAATTTCAACCTGAAATTCGTTTATTATAAAACTAATATGAAAAGTTTGGAGTGCCAAATTTTTAGAGTGCCAATAACAATTCTCTAAATAACAATGTTATTCTACATTCCTCATAAATTTATTTTTATTTCTAATTATTGAAGTGTCAAATTTTTAGAGTGCCAATAACAATTCCCTAAATTATTTACCAAATTCATTGTAGATTGAATAATAAAAAAAAAGGGCCTAACTGGATAAATATCATGTAATAATAGGGAAGTTAGAAGGTAGCTCCTGTGGTGAAAAAAAAAAGAAACAAAAAACGAATTTAAATTCTTGTAGTGAAGTATGTAAGGATTTAAGCACAAGAACTAAATTTTCGTTAATTCTCCGTTAACCCATTAGTCCATACTCAACAACGAAGCATCCTCCACCTCCCCAACTGCGGAGCGGCCAACCATAGCTTGGAATCAACTTGACTATTGCCTCCATGCATTGCAATTGGGATGCTAAGGCCATCTCCAACCCAAGGGGCTATGTTTAGCCCCTGTCCAGATTATAGCCATGCAAGAAATTATTTTTTAATCAACAGTGCCAGGTTATATCTATATACAATCTCCAACTGAAGGAGACTGTTTTTTTAGCCCCCTCAATGATTTATTATTTTAAGTTTGTTCTTTAATTTTATCAGTTAATTGATTTTTTTTAGTACAACAATATATTTTATGCTAAGTGAAGGAGAGAGTTCAGCTAAGCCACACAATGGGCAACTTAATTTGGTATTGATTTCATCATTCACGAGATTCGAACCTAAGACCTCTCACTTATAAGTGAAGAGGAATTCCACCAGACCGTAGTACTGAGTGGCTATCAATTAATTGAATTAAACTACCACATCAAAATAAGGTTTCCGGACATATTTTGAGGGTCACTTGTTGCTAAATGTTGTTTTCCACTTGTCGCTAAATGTTGTTTTAAGTCCACTTGTCTCTAAATGTTGTTTTAAGTTTCGTGTTATTACATATTTTAATTTTATTTGCATGTTAACAACTTGGACATTAAAATGAGGTAAGATAGTATAGAAGGGTGAAAAAGATGTTTGAAATGGTGTGGACATGGCTTAGGTATTTATAGGAAAAAATTAGAATTTTTAAATTTCGTCTTGAAAAAAAAGAAAAAAAAAGAAGCTATATGACTTCAGCTAGCAACACAGCTGGGCCGAACTTGGGCTAGCTGGCTGGCTATGTTTGCCCGCCCTCTGGCTATTTGGCTATATTTGAGCCTGGTGGGTCTCAAATTTTTTGGGTCCATCCTTCCATTGGAGATGAATTTTGTGTCAAAACGAGCTATGTTTTGGCCTGTAACTCTTTGGCCGACTCGGTTGAAGATGACCTAAAACTCAAGAATCGGATCAACTAGAGGCGGCTATTTTTGATCCAGTTCCCTCCCTCTCCAGTTTCAATACCTGCTAAGCGTTCCTCAAGTTTTATTTTTGATTGAAAGATTACGCCGGGTTGCAAGTCTCTGACAGCATATATTTGCACCAAAGAATTGGGAATTTGATTCCTATAAATTTCTCACCTGAGGTAACTGCTCTGATTACACAACAAAATCGATACAATGTACAAAATTTACACGCCCCGAAAACTAGGGGACGAAAAAATTCCTCACAAAACCACCTGTGAAAATACTAGTTAAAACAAGAAGCTTTCGAACGTGGAGGCGAATTAAGACTGCTGTGTGGTGCGAATTCTTCCGGAACTTGACTGCTTAAAGAAACTCTATCGAGACCCAGTTCCTTGGAGATCAGTCTAACTAAGACTGGCACAGACCCTCTCACTCTTGCTTCTCTGTTCAACAAAAGGATGAAAAAGAACGAGCGAGCGGTGAGCACAGTGGTCTACTTCAGCATAGATTATGAAGAATTCGATGTACTTATGTTTTTATTTTCCGACCATGGACCGATATAAACTCTCTCACCTGGATACTACAAGCTCAGAAAAGGAGGGAAATAGCAGAAGCAGATGCGGACGCATGTCATGATTCTTTTCTTTTTCTAGGGCACTTTTCAAATCAGATGCGCCAACTCTTCAAGAACGTAAATAATTTCTTCAAGTCTTGCAGCTGGCAATGGGCTATTAAATGTGATGTCATTCATCTGTGTGATGAGGTGTGTATAAATACCTATCTGTAATCTTATTTGGATATGAATGAGAAGATAATTTTTCTATCATGGTATCTCTCGCCTTTGTCTAACGATCGATCCTTCTTCTTCTTCCACTTCTCCTCTTTTCTCCTTTGAAACCCTAAACCGCAATCATGGTGACTGATGCTTCTCCCTCCTCTGGCTCCGACTCTCAAGATCTTCCATCTCCAGTCACAAATTCGTGCCCTAATTCTTCTGGCACTTCTCCAATTGCATTGATAACGATCCAAAATATTGGTTCCATCGTGCCAATCAAGCTCACCACTAATTACCTCGCCTGGAGTGCTTTGTTCGCTCCGATCTTTCGTCGGTATAATCTCACTGGAATCATTGATGGACCTGTGGCTGCTCTGCCCAAAACTCTTCGTGATTCTTCTGGACATGCAATCTTGAATCCTGATTATGTTGCTTGGTTCGAGAATGATCAAAATATCCTTATTTGGATCAACTCGACTCTCTCTGAATCTCTGATTCCGTATACAGTTGGTGTTAATTCTTCTCGAGAGCTCTGGTCCAATCTTGAATCGCAACTTGCTGCTGCTTCATAGTCTCATGTCCATGAACTTTGTTCAAGACTTCGCACTTTGATTTTTTAATTATTTATCTTTTTCTTTCTAATTTTTAATGTATTAATTTTATTTCATTATAATTTTTATTTTCATTTCATTCATCGTAATATATTTTGTTGTGAACATTTAGATAAACTAATTTTTGTTATACAATATATTTCGATGTATTTTATCTTCTTCATTTAAGTATATTAAATTCATTATAATACATTTCGGTTCATACATTTAGGTACACACATTTTGGTACATACATTTCGATATGAACATTTAGGTACATTAATTCAATATAATACATTTCGGTGCATACATTTCGGTACACACATTTAGGTACATTAATTTAATATTAATACATTTCGATACATACATTTTAGTACTAACATTTAAATATATTAGTTCAAATATAATATATTTCGGTACACAAGTTTAGGTACATTAATTGAGTCTTTCAAGTTTGAAGAATGTTAAATAAAATTAATAAATTAAAAAACTCTTTTTTAGTAAAAAAATAAATTAAAATTTATGTGTTAATAAATTTAAATATTTAATGGGAGACATTAAATAAAATACACATTAATTATTTTGAATCAAGGACACATTAGGGACTAAAATCAATATTCAATCTAATACCAAGTTTTTATTAAATTTTAATCTTCTTAAAGGATTAAAGTTAAAAAACCCCTTTATAAAACTAGTCAAGTTAAAATCTAAAATGAATCATATTTAACTCATAAAATCTAAAAGCCCCCATCTCTTTTCCCTCTAACTCTAACTCTCTCTATCTCTCTCTCTCTCTCTCTCTCTCTCTCTCTCTCACCTAGCTCGTCTCTCTTCTCTGCAACAACGCAGAGAAATCACCCTTACTCGCCATCTCCTCCGGCGAGCTCCACCGGGCCATTCCAAATCACCATCTCGCCTTTCTCTTTTCTTTGGACCAAGAAAAATTTAGGATGGGGCTTCGAGCTCGAAACTAAACCGAGGACAAATCTCCCTCTCACATGCATCAACAGTTAAAAACCACCTACATACAATTAGAAATCACGAAGATGCATGTAGGTTACATTTAGAGAGAGAGAGAGAGAGAGAGAGAGAGAGAGAGAGAGAGAGAGAGAGAAGGGTTTTTTTATTTTTGAAAGGAGGAATGAAATGGATTGGTGTGCAATTAATTAATAGTTAGTGGTCATTGCATGTTGTGTTTTACAAAATGGGCATTTTTAAAAGGGAACTTTAACGAAAAGCTCCCGGTACTGTTCACTTTAACGAAAAACCACATTTTTACCCTAAAAAGTCAATCTTGGCACTATTCACTTTACCCTTTATTTTGTCCTTATCGTTAAAACTCAAAGTTTTCAAGCCCTTTTCATTAGTTTTCCTTTTTTAAAATTGTGGTTTGTAAAAGGGGCTATTCTAGCTGAAGTGCGCAAAATATTAAGTGGTCACCACCACCTGTAAGCGTTCAAGAGATCAGTTTTAATGTGGCAAATAATGTATAAAATCAATATATAATGAAATAAATTTACCAAATATAAAGAATGATAACTCCAAACCCCAACCCTAACTAGAGGTTTAGAAACTTACATCACAAGTAATCTGGCGGTTACAATCTCTTGCCACATCATGTGGCATGGTCGGTTGCATGGGCAAATACAGGGCTCCCTTGGGATCCTATTGTTCAATCGAACTCACAAAAGCATGATACCCCTATATTTTGATCCCCACCCAAGACTGTAGGCAAACCATTAAAAGGGAGACTTTGCGTCCTAAGACCCTACATGCATTGCGCATTTGTATCTCTTTCCATTTTTGCGAACAAAGCTCAGACAATGGTAGTGGCAGTGCATCCCACATCGGCTAACTAATGTCAAAGGAGTAAGGCGGGATGGGTATTAAACAAAAGGATGGGCACAGATCAACTTACTTACCTGGACAGGGTCAATGGGCGATCAAGAAGACTCATGGCCTAGGTTGGTGACCTTCATTGCACTCTGAAGGGGTGCCTGCCTATGGTCTCCTCAACGTAGGAGAGCCAGTGTCATTATTTGTTGCCGTGGGGGCTTGCGTCCGCGCAGCCCCTGCCCAATTTCAAGTATAGTTGTTTATAAATGATCACAACATTAATGTATGTGAATCCGAATATGATTTTAGTTGTGTTCTTTGTTTAGATTGTTGTTGAAAACTGTGGTTATCACTGGTCTCGAATGTCACGTTGGCATGTTATTGGTCCGGAATGTTATGTTGGCCCTTCTTGGCGAGTCATTCTTGATCTGTTCAATTTGGTAGAGGAGATGTGTGAAAGGGTCGAAATGATATGTTGGCATCTCAGGGCCTGGGCCTCGATCTGTTCATTTTGGTGGATATATATGAAGAGGTGTGATATCTACACATCTTATTTTACTTTTCACATATCTTTTTAATTTTCGGCCGTCGGATCGGATGAATTGAAGAAGATCAACAGATAGAAATTATCAAGGGGTGTGAGAACTAAAATGGGGTGTGTGGATAACACACCCCTATGTGAAATAAGATTTACTAAGATGACACTAACTCAAAATAGGGGTCGTATTATTGATCTAAAATGTCGCGGAGTAGCCATGATGTGTAGGGAACACCAAGTGAAATAGCACAAAGCTCTCCTTATATCTTTTTATTAGTATGGCGACCCCAACTACAATGGAATTGTATCAAACCTCAAAACACAATATTGGTGCACAAAAGGCAAAAACCTTAATTTTGATTGAAATGTTGACTCGGTGTAAGTGTTGAATTTAGGAAAGGATGTTGATTAGTTCCGCTGAAGCTACCAACAAGATGGCCTACACGAATCAGAACTTTTGCTCAATCATACAATGATACAAATCATAAATTGGAATTGTATGGAATTCGACAGCATTGTCAGTCGAATTTCATGTTTTCTGCGTCGAGCCTAACGGAATCGAAGAGCGCAGTAGACAGATAACGCTCTCCGAAGCTGGGGTGTACAGACAACGAGGGAAAGCAGAGATGTTGATGGACTTGGATTGGGAGAAATGCAGCTCAGAAAGGTTCTATTTCGACTCGGAAAAGGCATTTGGACTTACAACAATGAGTTTCCCAGCATTTGCTGCAGCACCAGATGAAACCCCCACCTGGAAATTATTTGCAACAAGAGAAATCTCACATTCCGAAATTCTGTATCCGAAAATCATGGTGAGTAAAAAATTCATAGAATCATCATGATTGTAAAAGTGGTTCCAACTAATCGCTATCGTACCAGAAGACCTTCTTTTAGGGCAAGTAGCTTAAAAGTGTTGATAGCTTCTTCGCTGGATACCTAAGCGGAAACATGAGCATTCGTTAAAACGAATTTCAGAACTGTATGGACAATGTACTTGCTGTTATAACAAATACATGCAAGTATCAGAAACAGTTAGAAACATTTTGTTTGACAAAGTAAAATCAATCTGTCAGGACAAGAATTTGAACCTGTCCTTGAAAGATCATCTGTTATCGTTTCTAAAACGTTAAAAACCACGCCGATTACTGAAAAATATGATGGACTATAATAATGGTAAAACTAACCACTGAAAAATGCAACAAGGACTTGTGCAAGCAGATAATGTCACATCTAAAATATAATGATTTCAAGACTTACTTGAATAACTTCGTCGAGAAGGCTAACATCCAGAACTTTAGGTATGAAACCGGCACCAATTCCTTGGATCAGATGCATCCCTTTGAAGCATGTGCATATTATGTATCCAGATATGCATACGTCAATATATGTGGACGAAATCTCATATACTGTGAAATAGTAACTCACCTGGTGTGCCACCATTCAAGACAGCACTTTCAGCTGGCTCTACGCCGTAAACCTAGACAAAACAAAACAAATCAAAAGACTACACCATGTAAGTTACAAATGTATATATGAAAATCACAAAACGCAACCTTGATGTCGGAATTTTTCTCTTTTAGGAACTTCCCTGCACCAGTTACTGTCCCTCCAGTCCCTATCCCTGCAACTAGAGCATCAACTTTCCCTCCCGAGTCTCTCCATATCTCCGGGCCAGTGGTTTCATAGTGAATCTACACTAATGATAAGAAAATGATTCTTACATTCTCAAACAAATCTAGCCACGTCATGGTTACTGCAAAAAGTACCTTCGGATTTGCAGGATTTTCAAATTGGCAAAGCATGTGACTATTAGGTGTGTTACTCAGCAACTCCTCGGCCTTATCAAAAACCCCCTTAATACCCTTGGCAGGATCTGTTAGGTACTGTTTGGTACGCAGACGGGACGGGACGGGATGGAACGGGACGGAACGGAACGAAATGGAGGTTCGTGTTATGTTTGGTACGCATAGGACGGAACGGTTCGGATTTCGTGTTAAATGACTAACTTAGCCTTGTTTGTACAATTGATGAGTGCGAGTATGAACTTAGTGGCTGCAGTTCTCAACTTGATGGAGCTTACATCGCCTATTCGGTGTAGAAAGAAGAGAAGACTAGCGGCATTGCAACCAATCAGACCCCCAAACAATTACAAGAAAAATCCCAAAATTCAAACACAGAAAAATCTCAAAAATCCCAAAATTCATTTCAATCAATTTCTGCAGCTTCGTCATCGTCCTCCCTGCAGCGTCGTCAATCAATCTCCACCCGTTGAGAAACATACCGAGAACTCCAAATCCTGAAACCGACGACGAGTCGTCGGAATTCCCGGTACTGTAAAACCGATCCCACATCTCCTTCTCGAGTTGCATCACATCGTTGTCACACGACTCATTGTCGAAGACCTTCTGCGACCTGTTGTTGATCTCCGCCACGCACTGCAAACCCACCGGGTGGAACTGGAGCTTCGAGCTGACGAACCTGCAATTGCACTTGCGATTCCGGGGCTGCAACAGCGCCTTCTTGATTAGCCGTTGGCGGCGTTTCTTCTTCAGAACGCGGCAGCAGAGCCCCGCCGGGCTGAGATTGGGTTAGCAGTTAGGTTACTGGGTTTGTGGTGGAGGAAGAGGAGGGCTACGGGAGAGACAAGGGCAGAAGAGAGGGAGGTTACGGGAGAGAAAAGGAGGTAGACAATGTAATTAATGAAAAATAAGAGGGGTATTGTTGTCCAAAAAAATATAATTTTGTGTCCCACGGGATGGAAAAACCTGTTCTGGGGGGGGGGGGGAGGGGGAACCAAAATCTAACCCATTTTCGTTCCGTGGGACGCGCGTTCCACATAATTTTAATGCACCAAACGTGTGACGGAACGCGTTCGTCCCACTCTGTTCCGTCCCGTCCCGCGTACCAAACGCACCCTTTTGTACACCTCAGCTCCAAAAGCTCGGAGCACAACTCTTCTTTCGAGAGACACTATCGATGGAATGCTTAGCTTGAGCTTGTAACCCTTGCTAGCTGCAAGGAACGCTAATCCAATGCCGGTGTTTCCACTCGTGGGCTCAACGAGCAGAGTCTTTGGCGAATCAGTGCCCATGAATCATATAAACAACCAAGGGAAGTATGTTAGTTAAAACACCACATCTGGGATTATATTTTCATATTTTCTATCGAAAAATCTTTAGGCTGCCGCAAGCATATAAAATGTAAAAGCCATCCAACCACAGCAGTGAGTACAATAGTGTTTCAATCGAACCTCCCCTGGCGTAATCAGACCTTTATCCTCTGCGTCCTCGATCATACTATACGCAATTCTGCGTAGTAAAATTTGAGAAAGACTCCACATCCCTTGCTAAATTGTTTTCGTAGTAGAAAAACCAAACGAAGAATCTAGGGGAAAATAAGAAAGAACATGCCTGTCTTTCACACTAGAGCAGGGTTCCATTGTCTCTAGCTTGGCAGCAATTCGAGCTACACAACCATCCACAACATTATTGAGATACACCATCGGGGTATTGCCGAATAACTGCATAAATCACGTAAGAGAACGAAAAGAAAACGTATTGTAAGACACGTTAAAATCTACAAAAACGAAAATGGAAACGAGGTAAAGAATCATCGGAAGCTAAAGAATCTGAGAGAAATATTTACTTCGGTGACATCTTTCCTGATAGCACAGTTGCCCTCCATGTTATCTTTCCAGGCTGCAATTAAGCTGATAAAGAAGTGGAAGAGTGAAAGAACTTATAAACAAGAAGGTTGGCAAAAGAGATCACCAAAGTCTCACTTGCGTACCAAGTAATCGCTGATAAAATATTGTAAATTTTATATCATATTTTGTAGCAGTTTTTCTAATTTTTCAACCACATTCAATACAAAATTTAAGCTGAGAAAGAAAACCCAAATATTTGACAATCAAACAAGGAGAACCAAAGTCTAACATTACAACCTCATCACAATTTGGGATTAATAAGTAAATAATGATGATGATGATGATAATTAAAAAAAAAAAAAAAGGGTCGTTGATTTCCAAATAATATATTGTTTATGAGAGATACTGTGCGACTACTGGGACCTATTTTGCTTTAACTTTCTGTTCTGTTTTAGTCAAACACATCTTTGCATGCTTGTCATTCTTTTTGCACTATTGACTGGGCAAATTCTTGGGTGTGACCGTGATATATATTGTCGTTGTCGATGAGTAACAACTTAGTGAAACATGATAATATGTATTATTTACATGAACACGGTTTGTATCTTGTTTTCTCTTGGTTATAAGAGTGTTTGTAGCTCTCGGATTCTAATGTGAATTACTTGCCTGTAATTGGGGAACACAGCCTGTACAAGAAACAAATGAATGGAAAAAGTTAATGGAGTGTTGGGTTGAGAACATTGCAGTTGATAACAATTCCAAGCTAAGTTTAGGCACATAAAGCGTATAAGCTAACCGGTCGGTACAAAATTAAACTTCCAACCGTTTATAGGTACAACCGTTTACAATATAAATGAGTGATTATAGGTATTTTTCATTAGTACAAATGGGTACTCATGGGTTCATAACAATAAATTAATTGTTCTGGTGTTCTTATTAGTGATTAATTATCATGGGTTCATAACTTGATTATAGTAAACAAACACGAGCTGAACTCATATATACTAATATACATACATGTGTGTGTGTATTGATGCTCCTATATGTTCTTGCTGTCTATACAGTGGTCGCTAAGTGTGAATCCAATTCCTAGGTGTCATTAGTAAGCATCTCCCACATCGACAAACTAAGACCAAAGGAATCAGGCGGGACTGGTATAAATAAGAAACGATGAGCTCGACGAAAGGTACTTACCTGGACAGGGTCAATGGGCGATCATGAAGGCTCATGGCCTAGGTTGGTGACCTTCATTGCACTCTGAAGGGGTGCCTGTCTATGGTCTCCTCAACGTAGGAGAGCCAATGTCATAATTTGTTGCCGTGGGGGCTTGCGTTCGCGCAGCCCCTGCCCAATCTCTCAAGTAAAATAGTTACTTAATCTCAATTTAACAGTTATTAATGCAAAGAAATGATTAAAGCATATGATTTTTCTTCACCTAAATCCAATTTCTTTAGCCGAATCTGTTCCATGGAAGTCTCTCTAACTAAAGCCAAAACTAATAGTGATTGTACCGATAACTTGGATTAGCAAAACCAATTGCGCCCCTTTTTTATTCTTGGTGTATGTGTTGGAAAGTGACTGAGAATTTTGCCATAGAATGATAAATGTACCAAATTTAGTTTTCATATATTTTGATTCTAATCCATGGATTTTTCCTAGCCACCTGCAATATAAAATAATTGTCAATTTTTTGTTATTGCAGATTTTTTTTTATTTGAACGATAATTTAATTAAAATTCAAAACACAGAGATGATGATTTGAACTTATATACAAAGCGGAGAATAACAATGATATAACCAACCTAGTTAAACCTAGGTTAACAAAACGAAGGCTTTGGTATGCAAAACACCAGGTTATTGCGGAATTAAAAACATGGGTAGAAGGGGGAGCTGTAAAAAATTAATGGTGTGACTGTTTATTATTTTGGTTTGCAGCCTTTGGTGTTGATGCTCACATTGATCTAATAGGTTTTATTTTAGCTAAAATGGTAAATTCTACTTTGCAAGCTTTGGTTTTTGTGTGGATTCGTCCCACATTGACCAAGTACAGAAAGCGGAGGGAAGTGAGGGCGTATAAATAAGAAAGGGAGGCGCCGTTTTGAAGTTACATACCTGGACGGGGTCTAATGGGTGATCAAGTAGGCCCATGGCCTAGGTGGGTGGCCCCCATTGCACTTTGGAGGTGCACTTGCCTAACATCTCCCTAGAGGAGACTGTACGTCGTAATTTGTTGCAGTGGGGCTGTGTGCGCGCGGCCCCTCTAAAATTCGGTTCTCAAATTTTTTATTGAGTAAATGACAAAAAACTACTTCAACTATTGGTGTCACGACACTTTCATACCTCATCTTTTAAAGTTGACAATGTTATACCTCATCTTACGAATTTGTGCCAATGTTATACCTTCCGTTAATTGGCCGTGAATTTTTCAATTAAATGCTGACGTGGCTTGATCCGGGACCCACTTTTTATTAAAAAATTAATAAAATATTATTAAAAACTAAAAAAAATCATATAATATTTTTTAAATATTAAAATAGAGTAAATGACAAAAAACTACCTCAAGTATTGGTGTCACGACACTTTCATACCTCATCTTTTAAAGTTGACAATGTCATACCTCATCTTACGAATTTGTGCCAATGTTATACCTTCTGCTAATTGGCCGTGAATTTTTCAGTTAAATGCTGACGTGGCTTGATCCGGGACCCACTTTTTATTAAAAAATTATTAAAAACTAAAAAAATCATATAATATTTTTTAAATATTAAAATAATAAAGAAAAGTAAAAAAAAAAAAAAGGGGGAACGGGACGAATTATTATTATTATTATTTTTTTTTTGTTCTTCTGTTTTCTGGGTTTCCAGAAAGGGGAAGAAGAAATGGGGGAGAAGAGAGAGAAGAAAGAAAGGGGGGGAACAGGACGATCAGTTTTTTTATTTATTTTTTATTTTTTTAACTTTTCTTTATTATTTTAATATTTAAAAAATATTATATGAATTTTTTAGTTTTTAATAATATTTTATTAAATTTTTAATAAAAAGTGGGTCCCGGATCAAGCAAAGTCAACATTTAACTGAAAAATTCACGGCCAATTAACGGAAGGTATAACATTGGCACAAATTCGTAAGATGAGGTATGACATTGTCAACTTTAAAGATGAGGTATGAAAGTGTCGTGACACTAATACTTGAGGTAGTTTTTTGTCATTTACTCTATTTTAATATTTAAAAAATATTATATGATTTTTTTTAGTTTTTAATAATATTTTATTAATTTTTTAATAAAAAGTGGGTCCCGGATCAAGCCACGTCAGCATTTAACTGAAAAATTCACGGCCAATTAACGGAAGGTATAACATTGGCACAAATTCGTAAGATGAGGTATGACATTGTCAACTTTAAAAAATGAGGTATGAAAGTGTCGTGACACCAATAGTTGAGGTAGTTTTTTGTAATTTACCCTTTTTTATTTATATTACCGTTCGATTTCTCATTATAAAGAGTAAATTACATAAAACGCTACACTAATTCGCCATGTGGACCAAACTCACCCGCCATGTAGACCCATCTCACCTGTTAAATTTAGCATAAGATATGATTTCGATCATTCGTTAAATAACATATCACTTTGAGTCTATAAGTTAACATATTATTCCGATCATTCATTAACTAATATATCTTAACTAACATATCACTTTGGGTCTATCTGTAAAACTCGTTGGTTCCATAACTCTATTGTGACACAATGGTTCATCATGTGTAAAGAAATTAAAGTCGTTATACATAACATTGTATTATCGAATAAAAAATATTAAAATAAATCCGTAACTTACAATTTTATCATTATTAGTCATACTATCTGGTCTATGCAAGTCTATAATTAGGAGTCATACTTTGGAGGGCACGTTCTGTGCCATTTGCCAATTCTCTTCTAATTTTGTTATCTATTAATCAATTGGAGAAAAGACACTTAATTTTCTTCTAAATGTATCCTTCTCATTGTAATGAAATACAAAATAAAAAACACGAACATAGCCTGAAAACTCGGGTTGAATAGAATGAACTATATAAATACACGTGTTTCTTGTATGCTTGCATAATTTTACGTCTTGACTATACTAATCTAATTTTTATCACGTTCATTTGCAAACATGCATTTTAAAGAAAACCAATATCGATATTTCATATTGTTTGAATTGGCCAACTTTGCACTCAAATCATCTTGTAACAAAAAGAATAAAGCTCTAAATCTTGCACGTAGATGATAGACCACGGGAGAAAGTATTGTTACATGAGAGCTCTGTGCAACTCTACATTAGATTTCATCTTGGTGATTCAATGAAGGCTTATTAATTTGTATCCCTTATTATAATCCAATGGGGTCTCCCAGCTTGTGAAAGTTGAGTTCATAAATTCCACACACTTATCACGTATAGGACTTATCAGGATCGTCAATGGGATGCGAGAAAGATCCCAAAAAAGTAAGCAACTTAATGGACAGGATGCGCAGGAGTCCCACATCGGCTAGAGTAAAGTAAGAGAAGAGAGCAGGTGCTATAAAATGGAGTGAGAACCTACGTTACAACATACTTACCTGGACGGGGTCAATGAGCGATCAGTAAGGCTCATGGCCTAGGCTGGTGACCTTCATTGCACTTAGAAGGGGTGCCAGCTTAAGGTCTCCCCAAGTGGGAGAGCCTACGTCATAATTTATTGCAATGGGGGCTTGCGTTCGCGCAGCCCCTGCCCAATTATGTATCAGATTTTATGTACTAACAGTATTTTAATTGGAGGAATGGTTTTTCAATTAAAAATTTATTATTAGTAGTTTAATTTATTAAAACGTGCATTTATGGTTTTTTAACTAAAAATCTATTACTATTGGTCTATTAACTTTAATTAAACTGGTTCCTTAACTTTCTAATTGTAGCAATGGTCATTCCAATATAATTTGTTTTGACATTTTTTTTTACATAGACGAAAAGAACCATAATTATACACTTTGATGAGTTGAGGGACCCTAATTGTATAAATGGTTATTCCAACATAACTTATTTTGACAAAATTGATGAAAATGACTATAGCTACACATTTTGATAAGTTGAGGGACCAATGGTAATGGATTTTTAGTTGTGGGACCATTGCTCCAATTTGATTAAAGTTGATGAATCATTCGTACAATTTACTCAATTAATAATATGGGTAAATATTTTTTTGGTAAAATAAGTTTTTAAATTTATTAGAAATTGTTAAGGTACTTGATTAAAGCTATTTTATTCAATTTTTGGTCACCTTAAGGTACTTGACACACTTTAGAGAGTAAAATTATCATTTTCTCGTTTATAAGTCTTTTAACATTTCATATATGTTGTAAATTTAATGTCTAATTTACCCTCAAATTTTTTATATACGAAAAACTACCAATTTTTCCTCTATACATTATTTCTTTATGACAAACTACCAATCTACTCTTTAATGTGTCACATGCAAATAACGTGACTTATATTGACGGAAAATTTAATATAGTAGCTTCCAATATAATATTAAAGATGTAATTGGTAGATTTTTATAATTCAGGGACTAATTTTTTTGAAAAAATAATTAGAGACCTAATTTTTACTAAGGTAATAATTCAGAAACTAAATTGACAGTTTACCCTAATAATAATTCGGGAGTACAACTATGTTCTTGATTTTGCGTGGCAACCATGGAAAAGAGGTGAACACTAGCTCATGGTAGAACGTGGGACATCGGCTTTAGACGTTATTCAAGGTAGGTGTTGGGTTGGCATCGGGTGGTTTGGTTCGAGTTGGATTTCAGTCTCTTATTTTTCACCCCGTTATTCAAGAGTCGACATTATTGAAACCCATTGTCACCCAATGAAATGAGCAAACATACCCACCCAAACATGTTTAGGAGGGTTGTGTTAGGGCCGGTTCCACAAGTTGAGCCTATTGCTTTCTTTTTCATTTCTGTGTGAGTACAAGCAGTGTTCTAAAAAACGGCTTAAGAGCTGGACGGTAGTGACCTGATGCGTTTTCTTGCAAATCAGTTAAAAAAATTGACTGGGCTCTAGGCGGCTAGGCGGTTTTTTTTTTTTTTGGAAAAAAAAAAAAAATCCTATCTACATTATTATATTTCCATATTTTCCTCCTATTTTGTATTTTATGTGGCTTTAAATTGTGAACTTGTTGTACATGTGTCATCCTACAATACTCTTCACTATGATTATATGGCATGTATGCTTAATGTGTTTTTAAATTTTGGACTTGTTGGATACTCTTTTTGCATTTTATCATTCTTTTATTATCTTGTTCATAGATTTCATACAAGTATAATTTTTTTGTAAGTGTCAATATGCACTTATTTACAAGATATACAAGAAGTTTATCTAAATCCGCCTAGCCGCCTAGCCGCTAGGCGCCAGCCATCGCCTGACTAGCGCCTAACGTTTTTTAGAACTTTGAGTATAAGTGACAAATTCAAGGCCAATGTTATATTTAGACCTAAATTTAGTGGATTGGTGCTGTAGAATCCTTCCATGTTACATAACATTAAAATTTCATCATTCATAAAGTATATGTTTGTCTACTAATTACCTTATTATAGCATATAGATCATCCTATGCCCATACATAACACTAATCAAAGATGATAACCTATCATTCTACAAAACTTCTTATCGGTTGCATTGGTTAGTAGACCCTGCATCATGGTTCAGGATCAGAGACCTTCGTATTAAAGTGTGGCTTTTAACCACACGGTCTTGACACGTCGGTGGTTTTTAATCGTAGGCATTGCATGGGATTACAGTACTCAGAGGAGAGCAAGAGACCATCAAGCAAGGAACAACAACTCCAATAACCAACCCAAGTATCCGACCTTCACTAGACATACTGTGGGATGGGTTTAGGTTTGAATGAAGGAATTGAATCCACGGCTATTGAATAAGTTGTTGGCATATCGACTCTTGTGCACAATAAGCTCTTGGGCCCCCTGAATCATGGTAGTACGCCCCAATCAGGGGGCCCCAAGATTGGAATGAGGGAGAAAGAATGGAAAGATAAATGGATGGAGAATCTCCCTATGTGTTAGGAGCCAACAAACGGAAAAATACCCGTGCGAAAGCATGGGAGTCCCAAGCCTATGTAATAATATTAAACCTTAGAAGATAGTTTTCTTAATTTCAGTTTGTGGATTGCCCATTCAGTGAGTCTAGCCAATGTCATAAGATGTTGTCTTTGGGGCCTCCGTTTGGGAAAAGGATTCTCGCCATATCTTTTTTTGAGGGATCCCGCAATCGGGACCGTTCATTGTATATCGTGCGGTTAGAAATTATTTCAAAATTTAAAATCTAAAATTAAATATAAATAGTACCTAACGAAAACTGACCGCACAATATACGGTGAACGGTCATGATCACAAGGATCCCTATGAAAAGGATCCTCACCGAATCCTTTTCCCTCCGTTTGTGCGGTTCCTGTCAATCCAAGTTATTAAATCCTTAATTTATTCTCGTAACTCAATTATCGCAATTTCAAATTGTTACTACATTTCTTATGAATATAGCATCTTAGCCTAAAAGTCGGTCAAATTAGTTGAAAAATTATAAATTGTGACAAACCCGACGTTATGAACTTGGAGGATTGCCTTGAAAAATTGTGACAAATTTGGCGGTTGTAGTGATTTGATGAGAACTCATGACACAATCACAACGTAAGATAGTGAAACACGAGTGTACTTTGGATAACACCTAAGATTTTTTTTCAGTTTTTATGAGAACCAGTAACATAATTACGCAATGAACAATAATCGCACATAAGTACACTCAGATAACACCCAAAACAAGTGTGTACACTCCTGACACCCAAGACTTCATTTTTATGATTGGCTTCCATTCTTCTTCCTCTGGATTTCGTACTTGGAGGAGAAAGCTAGCAACTTTTCAACCTTAGTATGTTACTTGTATATATGTTGTCTTTTTGTATATGCTCGATAATATGTTACTTGTAACACCGACGCTCATCATTTTACATAAAAATCTATGGGGTGGGATTCTCTCCCCGCGAAATCTTCTCACTTTCCCTCTCTTCCTCTGTCTCTCTCTATAAAGAAGTCAATACATTGTTGACGTAGCTTAGTTGTAACCATTCAAATAGAAGGGGGTTGAAGGGGAGGGTAATTTGGAGGGGAGAGAATCCTCTTCCAAAATGTAGTCCTGCAGGCTGTTTCTCTCGGCGACTAAGCTTGGAATGGCAGAGGCAACCAGCATCATCATTGGCAATTTTTGCAGCATTTTATTCGGTTGTTATCTTTAACCGTATTTACAATATTTGTAGCTTCAATATGTAAGTCCCACATCGGAAATACGTCCAAAGCGGAGGGGTGAAGCTGAAGTATAAAACAGAAATGTGAGGCACCGTACAACATACTTACCTGGACGGGGTCTATGGGCGATCAAGAAGGCTCATGGGCCTAGGTTGGTGACCTCCATTGCACTTAGGAGGGGTGCCTGCCTATGGTCTCCTCAACGTAGGAGAGCCAACGTCATTATTTGTTGCATTGGGGGCCTGCGTACGCGCGGCCCCTGTCCAACTCTAGTTGTAACTTTTATTTTTGACTTGTGGAGGGTTTTTAATTTTTGGCTGTTAGATCGAAGAAATGAGTTGTACAAATTAATTAGGTTGTATGCAGATTTGAATTTGGATTACGAGGAAGCAGATTCGAACTCTGGTACATTGGTGCAAAAGAGGCGCACTGCCTGCCTAACGGAACCCAACCGTCTATAATTTGCTAATTTTGCTTCATTTGATGCAATCACACAACCATCAGTGTTTTTATTGCAGTGAATTTATAAGAGAAAATCAGTAAAGTTTCTTAAACCAGTCAGCCATACAAGTACTGTTTCCTAATTACATTACAAGCAACAAAGCCAGCACACTATTCTTCACGGCATTTTATTGGGTCACTCGTGTCAAGAAGCGAAGGCACTCAAAGCAGGACACACGGTGCAACTTGATGATCGCGTGCTCTTCCTCACAAAGCATGAAATTTGTACAACTCCTTTGAAGAAGCTGGGGAACATATCAGGGCTCAAACACCATGCTCTCGGCCTCCCGCTTCACAGATTCAAACAACACGGAGGATAGATAACGCTCTCCGAAGCTCGGGAAGACAACCTGCCGACATTTTGGAAACAAAAAGTAGTTAGACCCTATTAGCAGAGTGTACGGAATGTGCTGTTCCTGTCAATTTGCGCAAACTATGCAGGAATTTAAGTTTGCCACTAATTCAGCGTAAAACAGGAGAAAAATGTCTTTTAACACGCTTAGAACCAAGCACGATTGTATAACGTCTAACTATTGTTTGGAAATGAATAGTGCCTTCTTTTTCGGGTATATACTAGAGTACTACTTAAACAACAAGCCAACTAGTTCAACACATTGTTGAAAATCCATTGCAGTAGATAAATAACACTTACAACAATGAGCTTTCCAGCATTTTCTGGCCTCTTTGCAATTTCAATTGCTGCTGCAGCAGCAGCACCGGATGATATTCCTACCTGCAATACAAGTTAAACATAAATCATCATAGCAGATGGAACTAACGAAGAAACCAAAGTAAACCATAATACTGAGATTGTTGTAAAATTCAGGACACATGTAAACAGCATGCTAAACGAACCAAGAGACATCCTTTCCTTTATGGTTTTGGACTTACCAGCAAACCTTCTTTCAATGCAAGAAGCTTAGCAGTTTCTATAGCCACTTCACTTGTTACCTGCAAAGTCATAGAAGGATGGGTTTCAGTCTTGGCTCTCAAGCATAATCAACGTCATGCAGTGAAATTCAAAATGTGTATTCACAACCAGGATTATTTAACTCTTTCCAGTATTTTCATGAGCATACTTATCGCTTCTTTCACATTTTAAATTGCGATGTTTTCCCATTTTATGCAACTTCTTATATCAGCCAAAAAGTCACTTGAAAAAGACCAATCGTTACAAAACAAATAACCACAATACTGCATGTTTTCAGTGAAGAATTGTCAATTAAGTTTTAAGGCTCACTTGAATAACTTCGTCTATCAGGTTGACATCTAAAACTCCAGGGATGAAGCCAGCACCAATTCCTTGGATCTTGTGAGGGCCTAAGATATAAGAAGTCAACTTATCATAAAACTGAGAAAAGGACAACGTGAGAAGAAAATGCGCACTTTTTCAAGAATTAAACTCTAAAGAAAGAGCCTGCAGCCCAAATCAAAATGCCCAACATTTTATGATTGAACACTTTGCGATTGTGACAAGCAGGTCATCATGACTCACCGGGCTTCCCTCCAGACAAAACAGCACTTTCAACTGGTTCTACACCATAGAGCTAGGCATGCGAAGGGAAAGGGAGCAAGCAGGCAGTTAGAAATACGAGAAATAATGATATACAAAGAATAAACAGCACTTAAACATTGAATAATTGCTACCCTCTACATTATACTGTAAAGAAAGGGCCAACCTTAATGTCCGGATTCTGTTCTTTGAGGTAATTCCCAACACCTGTTATCGTACCTCCTGTCCCTATCCCAGACACAAAGGCATCAACTTTACCACCAGAGCCCTTCCAGATTTCTGGTCCAGTAGTTTCATAATGCACCTAAAGAGAAAAGAAAAGACTTTTGATCAATCATTTCAGACAAAAAGTCATAAATCAACAAAAATGATATGAACTTTCACCTTTGGGTTGGCAGGGTTTTCGAACTGCTGAAGCATATAAGCATTGGGTGTCTTTGCCACTATCTCTTCAGCCTTTTGAACAGCCCCTTTCATGCCTCTGGCTGGATCTGTGAGGATAAGTTCGGCCCCAAATCCTCGAAGAATGGTCCTTCTTTCAAGACTCATTGAAGCAGGCATGGTGATTATTAGTTTGTAACCCTTAGCAGCTGCCATAAACGCCAATCCTATGCCAGTATTGCCACTTGTAGGCTCAATCAGGACACTCTACAACATGATACAAGAAGAACTAGTCAAATCAAAAGTTTCTCATATACCTCATTAATTACAATAACCGAATATGGAACAATAGTAGGCTGTGAAAATGTAGCAAAAATCACCAATCATTATAATCGTTTATTTATTGCACGGAGAAAGACAGGAAGAGATGGGAAGAAACAGCACAAGTCAAAATAGAGATGATTTTCATAAGATTGATTGATATCTAAACCAAGTTGTCGAATGACAGTGGACATCATAGGAACTGACTGTATGCAGAAAAAGGCCTTAAAACTATGAAATCGGATAATGATCAATAACAGAGTTTCTATAAAGGTTTCAAAGGCACCACATGGAATCAGAAAACCCAATTCACTTGTCTTGTCTATATAAGTAAGACATGAATACTAACCTCGCCAGGCGTAATGAGACCTTTCTCCTCAGCATCTTTAATCATACTATATCCGATTCTACAAAGAACAATCAAATTAATTAGAAATAAAATCATAAGTTTTCATCCAAGTCCAACTTCAGAACAATCAGACTAAAGAAAGCACACGCTCGTGAAAAATTATCCCAATCACACAACTGCGGAGTGTGCAACTGATAAATATTCAGATCAGAACTAGTTAGTACCTATCTTTGACACTAGAGCATGGCTCCATCATCTCCAGCTTTGCCGCAATCTTTGCTACACAGCCATCTACCACACGGTTGAGATACACCAACGGCGTTTGACCGATCAACTGCAAACATTCACAACGAGTAAACAAATCCGATCAGCTAAATACCAGATAATGTTCAGACACTAAAAGGCCAAAAGGGTTTGAAACTGAAATGGGATATGACTTACTTCAGTGACGTCTTTCGCAATCCCGGACTTCTCCTCCACCATTTTTACCAGATATCTGTTTAAACAATGAAGAATTGAAACTTTCAACAAACAAAAAAAATACAAAATTCAAATCATTCAGCTTCATAGTAGCAACAAAAAGAAATACCACGTTTTTTTATGGCAATCTTTTACGACTTTGAACTGTAAGTGATTTGATCGTCTTTTTTTTTTTCCTTTCATTTCTGGAGACTTAACAGTCCAAAGTTTTAACCCTTTAATTTTCCTCCATTTTCTCAGCAACCAAACAGATTAAGACTTCACATTAAACAACCAACAACCCCAAAAGCCAATTCCACAATCCATGATCATGATATCACAATCAACTGAAAAATAAACTTGGTATTTCAATTGAAAAAAAAAAATCCCAACATATCAAATCATGCAGGAAGAGTAACAATGCTAAGATTTTTTATGAAAATTTTGACAGCAACGAAATGGAAGAGAGAAGCTTACCAGGTTGAAAAGGCTGAGACTTTGAAAAAAGGATGAGCAGGCAAATAATTTATGAGAGGTTGTGAGAGCAAATGACAAAAAGGAAAGAGTTGCGGATATTTAAAGAAATCTTTGTTGGCGTTACGTCAGTCAGACTTTTTTGATAATTTCAGGATTTCGTTGTCATCTAGCTTCTTCTTAGCAATTATTATTCCTTAAAAAACAAAAGAATTTGTTGGAAAAGTAAAGGTACGTTAAAAAGTTTCATATTTACTGACCAGAAAAAGAAATAAAAACATATATTATTTGCTGGTGCTAAATTGAAAATGTCGTTTTCTATGTCTTCGTTTGAAAGTATTTTTAAAACAGCTGAAATTATTTTTGATAAAAATAATTTTAAAGCTAATTTTTAGTAAAAATATAAACAAATTTTGAAAAATCACTTAAAATGTTTTCTGCAATAAGCACATATTTGATATTTCTGTAGAGAGCATGTCAAGCGCTATTGAAATCTCAAAACATTTTTTTAAAAAGAACTTTTAGTTGTTTTAAAAGTACTTCTAAACTAGTCATATTTCTATTTTCTCTTGTTATTTGGTGAATTTATAATTAGATTTTTTTTCACTATTTATTTTGATAATATATTTTTTATAAGCGATTTTATTAGAAGGAAAGCGCTTTTCACACAACTATTTTTACTTCTTACACACTCTTATTAACATTTGTCATTAATTTTCTTCAATTCATTAGATCTGACAGTCAAAAATTAAAAAGATGTATGAAAAAATAAAAACAAATGGGGGAATAGCACTACATTTATTAAAAACGTATTCAAATTTTATTAAAAGTTAATGTGCTTAAAGAAGGTTCTTAGAAGTGCTTCTTTACAAAGTGATTCAACCACCTAAAAGCACTCTTATATTGAAAAACAACCCTAAAGAAATCCTAAATTCCTTTTCTCCTATGCCATCAAACAAAGAGGAACTTTCTCACGTACTATCATTCTTCTCAGTTATAAATCATTTTGTATATTACAATTAGTTTAGAGAACTATTATTGACACTCTAAAATATTGATTATAGACTCTCTATAAGAGTATTTTTCTTTCTAAATATAGAAAGTTTAGAGTGCACAGTTAAATTATTTTTATCTACGCTCCCTAAAACTCCATTTTAATCTCACTTTGCTCATTGTAACTCAAAAGTCACCACTTTATTCTTTGAAACTCAAAATTTGCTTCACTTTGCCTTTGCCTCTTGAAACTTCAAAGTTGTTTATATAAAACTCAAAATTCGCTCCAAATTGCCTTAGACTGTTAATTTCTTATGTGGGTTTGATTTGGGTAAGCAGGCTAATCAATTTCTTTTTTGTTGTTTTCATCTCTTTAATTTCTTTTAAACTTAATATTCTCTGATTGTTTTAATGGAGATTTATAATCAAATTTATTACAAATGTGGCATAATCTGATTGAGTATTGAGTCTCAAAATAAAGTAGTGATTTTTGAGTTACAGAGATAAAATAAGATTAAAATGAAATTCCAAATAGCATAACTAAAAATAAGCCTAATTTATATACTAGTGATTTTGACTTTTTATATGTGTATCAGTTCAGATGAATTTACTATATTACCATTATTTGTGTGAATATTGTGGATATCCCATTTAATAATTTGGTAGTGTGTGCCACGAGTAGCTATAATTAATTGTGATTTCAATATAAAATGCAACATTTATATGTCACTTTGTTTGTTGATAATCGGTTGAGATTATCTTTTTTTTTCCGGGTCAAAGGTTAAGATAATATTGGGATATCCTCCATGCGACAACGAGGAACAAAAGAATATGTTTACTCGTAAAATAATATTATAGTGCTAGACATATTTTTTTTCTTTTCATTTTTCATAATCACCCCTTTTTTACTCTTTAATCATGATTCCTTAATCATGATGCTTAGCTTAATGCTCCCCTTCCCTTATTTTTTCTTTGATAATCACCTTTTTAATCATGATGCTTAACCTAATAATCCCTTTCCTTTAATAGCCTTTTTTTTTGGTTGAAAAAGAGGTGAGGGATGCAACACGAGAATTTCCCAGGAGGTCACCCATTCTAGTACTACTCTCACTCAAACTCGCTAACTTCGGACTTTTGATAAAATTTTGTGCTTGCGAGTTGATATGATCGCATCCAAAGAACGTGGGGATGCAACACGGAAACTTCCAATGAGATCACCCATTCTAAACTCGTAATTAGCTTGTAATATGGTCCAATAGACGTTCACCAATTGCAATAAGTTTAGGATAAAACTTCGGAATTTGTTGTCATTGAAAATTACAACAAGAATGCATTTGGAAGATGAGATATGCATCTATGCGTATTTGAGTTAGCTTTCTCCTTCCGTTTTAACAAAAAATAAAAAAAAAATAAAAAAAAAAACCAAAAACAAATTACAATAGGAAACATTTTAAATATTTCAAGATTCTCTCAGTTCTCGAAATAAATGGATAACTGTGGCTTAGTTGTCTCTTTTTAAAAGAAAAAATATATCCCAAGATTCTCAACTATGAATAAAAACATATTAGAGCGTCAGGTTCAATCATTAAATGCGTCAAAGAAGCAACAAATTTAGAAAGAAAAAAACATTTAACAGACAAAAAATAATGTGGGTTGGACCAAGTGAGAGTGATAGTTATCAATTAGAAGTCTACGTAACTAGTTGAAATATAAGTTACAAATTACTGATGGGATCAGAATATTCAGTTACAGTTGATTTGGTGTTGCAAGCTGATGACAATAATCATTCTTTGGATAGTCTTGTTTTTACAAGCTTTGAATAGGTTGGAATTTTCACACACCTTAAACTACTTTTTCCACATCAATTTTTATTTTTTAATACTTAATTTGTATTGTACTATTTAATCTTCCATATATACTTATCCATGTATAACCTGACTCTTTTAAAAGTCAAAAAATAGGAGGGGTATATATGGAAGATTAAATAGTAAGATACCAATTAAATATTAAAAAATAGAGAGGGGTGTGAGAAAAGTAGTTAAGGGTGTGAAAATCACAACCCCTTTGACAATGCGAACTTCGGTATGTCTACAAAGAAAACATTTTTGTGACGGACAGTGTAGCAACCTATAATCTTGATTTAGATTTAGGTAATTTTTATTTTGATAATCCTCATTATTGTTTAGTTAGTTTTATTCACGAAGATCGACTTGGGATATTCAGGTTTAGATTTATTATTGAGTAGATTTGTTCAAGCTCTTGCTTTTAGTCCTGTTTAAAAAAAAATTATATATACAAGTGTGAATTAATACTTGCTTACAGAATCCAATCACACTGTCGAAGTTACATATTATATGAAATATATATTTAGGAAATAACATTTGTTATCTTGAGAAAACCCCAAAGAGGTTCGAAACCACGATACCAATATGCCATAATGCCATAATCAAGACGCTTCTGTGGCCTTTTATGTCATTGGGTGGAGACAATTTGATTTGGTGGGATGCCAAATTATAAGGTTGATATGAATGGTATCTGCGCTATGGCTGTATTCCATTACCAATTCAAACTTTAGGTCCAATGATGAAAGAGGGTGAATGTTATCGCATGTTGCATGCTGGCATATTTGGAAAACGAAATGCAACTTCCTGTTCAACCAAAAAGTTATTAATCCTAGACAGGTTTTGTTACCCCTTTCGATTCGACTGGAGCGTTTTCCAAAGCGTGTTCGTTGGTCTCCACCAATTTCTCCATTCTAAAAAATTAATGTCAATGCTAGCTGGTTTGCTTCGACTAGCTGTTCTCTTGTTATGGGGGGATTGTAGTGCGAGACGTGGGGGGCTTGTTTGTGGCAGCGGTAAGGTATTCAATTATGGCGTCGAATGTTGCAGTGGTTGAAGCCATGACTTCACTTTGTGGGTAGGAGTAGGATTTTGTTGAGGTTTGGTGGATTGGGAATGGAAAAGAGTGAAAGTGAGTAGCAGTAATGGAAATCGAATCTCAGCCATTGATGAAAACTCGTGGTTCTTCACCATGTCGGTCTGATGTCCATATGGCGTTGGGAGGGATGATGAATTTTAGTAACTGCAACTTTGGCTAACGGGCCTGGATTAGGCTCCGTTAGGGGCAATTTTGGAATATTAATTGTTATGCAGTTGGGCTTCTTGGTGAGCCCGTGTGTTTTAGTTTTTGTAGGCCTAGGATAAAAGTTTGGTGTCCTAATGATTAAAATTTAAGCCATTTTTATTAAATAATAGTTTAGGATGATTTTTCATTAAATAAAAGTTAACCAAAGCCTTTTTCATTAAAACTCTCTTTTATTAAAGCTCCCTTATAATTTTATATACACCATACAGGAGGAAGATTCTCTCTCATCTTAATCTCTCTCTCCTCTTCCCTCCCTTCCTCGATTACGATTTAGCTACGTCAGTATTTTATATTAATTTTTTTTATAAAAATAATAAGACAAAAAATAATATGTGAGAAGATAAGAGAAAAGAGAATGAAAATAGGAGATGAAAAAATCCTACTCCCATCATAAAATAGTGATCCAATCACACTAAAATATTTTCCAATAAAATTAATGTCCGAAAAAGCCAAAGTACAAGTACCTCAACTCAGCAAAAGTAAACAAGTACAACACCACTTTTGATTTGGAAAAAAAAAAAAAAAAACCAAGTACAACAGTACTTCTACGTCCAAACACCCTCAGTTCGTCACCTCTTTGCCCCCAACAGAATCATCCTCGGATTCTTAAGATTTTAGGAATTTAAGAATCGTATTCGTTCATCATACATCGTGATCAATTTTTATCAAATACAGTTTGTATTTAATTTTAAATAAAAATATTTAAAATATTTTTTTACTACAATGTACAATAAATAAATACAAATTACAAATTTCCAGATTCTTACAAAATGAATCCTGTGAGGATCCAGATTCCTCATTGCATAAAGGTAGGTGCCCTTTCTTAAAATTTTAGGAAAACTAATGAAAAGGACTTGAAAACTTTGAGTTTTAATGATAAGGACAAAATAAAGGGTAAAGTGAATAGTGCCATGATTGACTTTTTAGTGTAAAAATGTGATTTTTCGTTAAAGTGAACAGTACCAGGAGTTTTTCGTTAAAGTTCTCTAAAATTTTCTTACTTTTTAATTTCTTTTTATTTGTATGGTTATGATTAAAACCGTTGTCCCTTTATGTTGACTTTTTAATTAAAAAATAAGAAAAAAAGGGAAGGAGGGAAGATAATTTGAAACGGTATTCCTCGCGGTGAGGGCATTTTCGTCACAATATATTTCCCCTATTAGCCGCCAGAAAGATCCGTACAAGCAGATCTCCGAAAACTCAGAAGCACCCTTTTTTTTTCTCTCCGGTCCCGTCCGATCTCCGGCTCCGCCAAAAACGACACCGTATTCATGGGCGTCCCTGCGTTTTACCGCTGGCTAGCGGATCGGTACCCGCAGTCCATCGCCGACGTCGTGGAGGAGCATCCTAGAGAGGACTCCAATGGCGTCCCATTGCCAGTCGACGTCTCCAGACCAAATCCTAACGGATATGAGTTCGACAACTTGTACCTTGACATGAACAACATTATACATCCATGCTTTCATCCGGACGGCAAGGTTTGCCCTCTCTTTTCCCCTTGCAATTTCCGTACTTTTTGTTGCTGTCGATGAGAATTGAGTTCCAGATTGATTGTTTGCATGTTGTTGCTGTGGTGTTTTCGTTTAATGATCGAAACGATTGATTTCGTTGCGTTTAATGATCGAAACGATTGATTTCGGTAGTTGTAGAGATGAAAAACTTGGTCTTTAGGTGTAATTGTTTGGATTTAACCCTATATCTATATCTATGTATATGTATTTTGTGGCTTGACAATACTTTAATTTGGTGCCTTTTTCTCGTGAGACGTACGAGACTCCGTTGTTTATCTTTCTTATGACGACTTAAATACTGACTTGGACCATTAGATTGAGTAAAAGTTATCCTGTTGTTTTGTGGGTGTTCGAAATGTGGGCATTTACCAGGTTATTACGTGCTTTCGGTGACCTCTTTATGATGAAATGCCTTTGCTTAAAGGTGTATTATGATGACATGTTATCTTTTTGTGTGTGCAGCCTTCCCCCGCAACCTATAATGATGTATTCAAATCAATATTTGATTACGTCGATCATCTATTCACATTGGTTCGCCCAAGAAAGCTTCTTTTTTTGGCAATTGGTATGATTTAACTTAAGACATGTTAGTTTTCATCTCTAATAGTTTTTCTTGCACTAAATTCAGTACTTAATATAATTTTTTTATTTTATTTTTTATGTGTCGCAGATGGGGTTGCTCCAAGAGCTAAAATGAATCAGCAACGTTCTCGACGTTTCCGAGCTGCAAAAGATGTGGCTGAAGCGGTAACATCTTATTCACTGTGCATATTGGTTCCTATCCAGGGAGGCATTGACTTATTGTTGTCCTTCTTAAATGTGCTATGTTAGGCAGCTGAAGAGGAAAGACTGAAGAAAGAATTTGAGGTGGAGGGGGCATATTTGGTTCCTAAAGAGAAACCTGAAACTTCAGACTCAAATGTTATAACCCCGGGCACTCAATTTATGGCAGTGCTCTCGGTGGCACTTCAATATTACATACAAAGCAGGTTGAATCACAACCCTGGTTGGCAGTCTACGAAGGTTAGTTTGACACCATTGTCTGAATTGATTTGCAATTTCCTAAAAAGCCCCTTCAAAATCGGATGGTTCTTTGCCTATGGAGTAATCCATTCTTTATATTTTTACCATGTACTTCTGGTTTTCAGGGTACTTTGTCTCTCTAAATTTATTTATGGGGCTGCATTGGGTGGTTATTTGAAGGTTATACTTTCTGATTCGAATGTTCCTGGCGAGGGAGAGCACAAAATAATGTCATACATCCGACTGCAACGCAACCTCCCTGGTTTTGATCCTAACACTCGGCATTGTCTTTATGGTTTGGTGAGTGTTTACGATTTAGGCCTTTTGCGATTCTTATATTTGCTGTGATAATTATCAGGTTTGTGTGAATAGTTCTTTTGTTGTGCGCATGTATGCATGTTTTGTGCTCTTTGAAACGGAAACTATTTTCTATTCCTTTGTTGCATTGCCTTAGTTTAGCTCTAATCTGAGTATTTTGATCATCATACTCAGGATGCAGATCTGATTATGCTGGCTTTAGCCACACACGAGGTTCACTTTTCAATATTAAGAGAGGTAGTTTTTCATTCTTCAGAACAATTCTGAGTTTTTTATTATAAGTGGTTGGTCTTATAGATTGTTTACCACAATTGTACAGGTGATTACTTCTCCAGGCCAACAAGAAAAATGTTTTCTTTGCGGACAAGTTGGTCATCTGGCAGCTGAGTGTCGTGGTGTACCTGATGATAATGGAAATGTGATTGATGAAACACCAATTCACCAGAAAAAATATCAGGTTGAAGAATTGTAATCCTGTCTCTCCTTGCTATCCCTTTTGAATTCCTCTTGATATCATTCTCATATTATTCCTAAATTGACATTTTGTTTCTGCAGTTCCTCAATGTATGGGTATTGCGTGAATATTTGCAATATGAGCTAGATATTCCCAACCCTCCTTTTCCGGTCAATTTTGAAAGGATAGTGGATGATTTTGTTTTTATGTGTTTTTTTGTTGGCAATGACTTTCTTCCACATATGCCAACATTGGAGATCAGAGAGGTATGTTATTGTAGCCAGCAATCTGTTGCTTAATTTTCAGAAGTCAGCCAATTTTAGGGGTTTAGATACTAAGTTTATTGCATCCTTGCCAAATTAAAATGTCGTAAGATTTGTTAACTTTTACTGTATCAAACACATGATTGTTGCACTGATCCTTCTGTTTGGTTGTTCACTTTTCTTTTTTCCACGATGAAATGATAAAGTTTTGGCCTTTTCACATGCACACTTGATAACATTGCACTTCAAAGAAAAGCACTTCAAACCCAATGCTTTAGGACTAGAACCCTCTGCCTTTGTAATAGAAGAAGGGCACCAAAGGAATTCTACCGCTAATAATCAATTAAACTATGGCATGTGTATAGATTAGGGTTTTTTTTTCCCTTAGTTGAGTTTTTGAAGTGTTTTTATATAAAAACTTATAGTTGTCGGGGTATTTTCTAATTTACTATTAACTTTTTACTGCCTCAGGGTGCTATTAATTTATTGATGCATATTTATAGAAAGGAGTTTACTGCTATGGGAGGTTATCTTACTGATGCGGGTGAGGTAAATTACTCTTCTTTACTTGTCTATTAAACTCGTATCTCATTGCATTTTCCATAAATGCCATTTTGATGTGTCGATCGCAATTTCTTATCTATGATGTTTGTAATGCGTGAAAATATCTAAAATGCACCCATGGATGAGGATTAAATGAATGTCATTTCTATCATTGCTACATAACCTGTATTGTAATGTAGGAGACTTGTTACCACTAACTCCTTATTAGCGATCTAATACGCTACCGCACCGTCGTAAACTGTGACTCCCATTATAGGAGCTCCTGCAGTATTGTGTGTAAATGGTATACACAATGCCTGATATTGAGATTCAATTAAAATAGCAATGGAAGGAAAGAGTGGAACATGATTATTCCTAATAGTCAGATGTGTTTGTTATATGTGAAATATTTAAATCTCTCTCTCTCTCTCTCTCTCTCTCTCTCTCTCTCTCAAAAAAAAAAAAAGTTGGATGTTTGCTCTGTTATTGCATTTGTTTGTTTAAAAATGTTTCTATGAACAATTTGTGTGTAACATAGTAATATTTGCAATTTTGTCGAACAATTGGAAAATATTTTCCTATGTGGGACTTGTGTGTAACATAGTAAAATATTATTTTTTGGCAAAAAGCTTTTGATCTATATGTAACGATAGTTTATTTTAGTGAATATTGGGACCATGTATGTGCTTATCCATTTGAGTTTCTCTCACAGGTATTGTTAGACAGAGTGGAGCATTTTATTCAGTCTGTTGCTGTTTTTGAACAACAAATTTTTCAAAAGCGGGTTCGAATTCAGCAGGTATTTCGCTTCTTTCTGATTTAGCGTGTACTATCAGTTCATTTGTTTGTCAATTTACTGGAGCATCATCAAACCAAGGGATGATGACAAATTTAAGCATGACAAAAAATTTATTCCTTTCAATTGTTGTCTTGTCCTTTAAATAATTTAGCCTTTTTTTTGCGGGAAGATTTTTGTCAAGATTGCTAACCTAGTGGACTCTTTAAGTTTCTTTTCGTGATTACTTGATTATAACGGAATTCCTCTGGTCTTAAAAATTTTCCCGTTACCATGAGTGAGATGTTTGGTTAAACAAAAGTTTAAACTTATAGAGAGATGTAAATGATGGTAGTTATATAGGCTTGTCTGGCAAAATACAAGTAATTTATAGGTATATGCTATTTTTCAGGGGCATCTGTTCTGAACATGATGATTAATCATAATTATGTAGTGACTTGTGTGTTTTGTCCTGACCTCATGTGGATCCCTTTGGCAGAAAAGTTAGTCCACCCATGTTCAACACTATGTATTTCTCTGCATGATATGTGAACCAAAGGCTTAAGGCGTTGTTTTTTAACGTATTTGAACACATGGAAGTGAATTTTTTTAGGGGGTATATTGTGGAATTATAGTTCACTGAATCATGCGTATCCATAACTATTTATTCGTCAGAAATTTGCTCCTTTAGTCGATCATACAGGTTCATGCTGAGGATTATTTTATTGCAGGCTATTGAGAATAATGAAGAGAGACATAGAGCTAGAAGAGAAACTTCAGCAGAGCTACCGGCTCCGGTGATAGACAAGGTCGGCAATATAATTGTAACTGTTTGATCAAATTTTTATATAATGCAGTGATAAAAGAACTTAAGCTTTTTTGTGCCATCTATTGTATGTTAACTCATTTCACTGTAAAGTCATGAAGTTAGTGTGAAAGCTTCTTAGAAACTCTACACTACAGAAGCTATTCTTGCTGTGGTTGGATAACTAAGACTTTTCAATGTCCCTTCTGTTAAATAGGGCAGGCCAAGTAATTAAGGAATGTATGGTGTTCACACATCTGAATGGGTTTAGAACTGTTTTTTATTTTGTTTCTCAGGTTAAATTGGGAGAGCCTGGATACACAGATAGGTATTATGCTGAGAAATTTCAAGTATCAAAACCAGAGGAGATTGATAAAGTCAAAAAGGACTTGGTAAGCTCTCTCTGGCGAGACTTTTTAATTACGTTATTTGGCTGTGGATATGATTTTGTTTTTGGTTATCATTTACACTACTTATTTTTGTTTTTCGTGTGAACTGATCTCTTTATTTAATAATCTGCCATATATATTTTGGATTGAACCTCAGAGGTTTAAGCTGTGGGGTGGGGTCTGTACCTCTACCCATCTATAATTGGACTTTTTTATCTAAAAAAAAAAAAAAAAAAAAGAGAAGAGATTAGGGAAAATTGTTAAAACGACTGTGATTAGTTCTGTACATACTACATACCAACAGGCAAGGCAGTTTAGGATACCAGAAGATTTCATATGTTGTGAGTTTAGGAGATTCTTGTTGGGTTCAGTTTGCCGCCTTCATTCCATTCTAAAGAGCTTGCCAAGTTTTATTAGAGAAATGCTTGTTTCAGTGATGGTAAAGATGGATTGTTTTTATTGAGTAATTGGGTGCTTCATTCTTTTTGATGGTGTTCTAATTCAAAAGCTTTTCATCTTTTTGCTGTTGTTTCTTCCTGGTTTGATGGGACAATTACTAAGTTACTCCATGCTAAAATATTTTTGTTTCTTTGTAGGTTTTAAAATATGTAGAAGGCTTATGTTGGGTTTGCCGATATTATTACGAAGGAGTCTGCTCATGGCAATGGTTAGTTGGACTTTAACCCTTTGCTTCTTTTAACTACTTTGCCTCATCATATTGCTGATCTGGAGGTCTGACTGCTCTATCTCCAAATTGGAGGAGTGACAAGTTGAGCCAACTTGTTGACTGGATTGTGTCCCGTTCAATTTCAATAACTATGCTTGTGTCTGTTTATCGTTTTTTCAGGTATTATCCATACCATTATGCTCCTTTTGCTTCTGATCTGAAAGATTTAGATGAATTGGAAATAACATTTTTCTTGGGAGAGCCATTCAAGCCCTTCGATCAGCTCATGGGAACCTTACCAGCCGCAAGGTCTCTCTCTAATTTGTGGCATTGAATTTATTCAAATAAGTTGACATTTATGGTTAGAAGATTTTCATCTTGTAGACGTGATAATGCTAATCTCAGTATTTCTATTTTACAGCTCTAGTGCTCTTCCGGAAAAATACAGAAAGTTGATGAGTGATCCAAGATCTCCTATCCATGATTTCTACCCTGCTGGTAATAATTGATTAGTTGTATGGATCTTTTTATCTGCTGGTAATAATTGATTAGTTGTATGGATCTTTTTATACTGTGAAGTTGTATCCTATGTGATAATATTTTCCTTATGAAATATCTCACGCCAGATTTTGAAATTGACATGAATGGCAAGCGCTTTGCGTGGCAGGTATGATCTTGTTTAGTGTTGTTTTTCTTTATTTTTTTTATATTGTGGTTTTTTTTTAACTTTTGGAGAGGTAAACTAATGGTAGTTATATCACTTTATGTGTCTGTGTGTGTTTGGAAGTCAGGGTGTTGCCAAATTGCCATTCATTGACGAGAAGAAATTGCTTACGGAGACAAGGAAGCTTGAAAGCACTTTGACGGTCTGGAAGATCATTCATTTTCTTCCTAATATTTTTTGCATTAGTTATACTTCATGTTCATATGGTTAATTGTCAAATTTGTACTCCCTAAAATGAATTTAGTATACCAAATACTTATGTAAAGCATTGGCTTTTATAAATTCTAGGTTAGCTTGCAGGAATTATATTTCAGTTTCACAATCAGGTTTTTAGGAAACATATGGCACCAGGTGTTAGATTCTTTGTGTTTACGTGTGGCGTGTTTAATTTAATGTTCATATGTTCGCATGGCATATTCTTGAGACTAAGGGGGATTAAAATCAACAGTATTGATAGACTGAATTTTGGGGTTGTGAGAATAACTGGAAATATAAATCTGTCCTATCATGCCTATCTCTTCGAGCTCTGACCAAATAGTAGTATTGAAATTATTGGCTATGTGTATTTATTGGTAATTTGAGATAGAAATGCCTTGAAGCTGTTGGTCTTTGGAATCATGGATTACATTTTGGTTAGAGTAGGAGTTAAAGATATTATATGGTAGGCTGCAATGAGCCTACGACTTATCTCTGGATTCTCTATCTTACCATAGAGCTATTTTGGACATCTTTTAACTGCAATAACCAAGATAAAGTGGCCTCCATTTTACTACTACACATAGAGGGCTCATGCTCTTTGTCATATGCAGGAGGAAGAGCAGGCTCGGAATAGCATAATGCTTGATTTGCTTTATGTTTATTCTTCTCATCCTTTGGCAGCACACATCAGTACGTACTACCAACTGTGTTATCAGACACTCCCACATGAAAGATGTTTATGGATCATAGACACAATTGCTAGGTACGTTATTTTAGTAATTGTCTAGATATGGGACTTGTGGTTTAATTGTCATTGTGGAACTCACTAGAATTGCGACCCTCTTACCTTTTTTTCAGTGGTGGAATGAATGGATTCCTTTGGTTATCCGAGAGAAATGGCGTTAGACATGTAATCCCTTCCCCTGTTCGTGGTTATCCAAACCTTCATTATAACCAAGTCTTGTAAGTAGGCTCCCTACTATTGTTGTTTTAGTATTTAAAGAGAATAAAACATTTTCATGGTGGGGACTTTTCATATGCAGAAATGTTACATATCTTAATCCCGCAGCTCAGAAACACATTCCAGAACCTCCCGAGGGTGTGATAATGCCCAGAAAGGTATGTGAACTCTGGATTCTTTGAAGTTCTTGCCCAACTCTTACAGATTTTTCTTTGTAGTCCATGTCATTACTTTTTACGTGGCATGTCAAATACATATAGCTTATATCCCCTTGTGGACACGTTCCTCCTTTCCCGTTAATGCTGGGATATATCAGGTTCCTATGGTTGGTGTTTCTTTTGTTCATGCTTTGTTCAATGTGAATCTTCCAGTGAGAAATGTTATGTTATTGTCATACAGAAATATTATGTTATTGTCATTTCCTTGTGGGTCAAAAATATGAGGAGCTGCATATAAGTTGAGCTTTTCTAAAGTTCACTTCATATGTTGATTTATAATCAAATTGCTCTATGCTTGGAGATGCCAAGGCTGTTGGGATTATGCTTCGATTTCTTGTCCTCTTTCTGTTATTCGTTTTCTATTATCTTTTCTATTACTCTTGTTTATTTGGGATTCAGGGGGGATATAATTTGAGTTATTCTTTTAAACGTCTTCAGGTTGTAAGACCTACGGCCATCAAACCATTCCCTACGTTATGGCACGACGAAGGTCCTCGACGCCAAGGTAGAGAGAGGTGAGTTGAATTCCAATTGTTTTACATGTTTTTCGGCTTAGTAACAAGATCTCAAACTGGGAATATCTGTGAGAATCTTTATCTTATAACTACTGCAACTCAGGACTCTGGATTGTGGTTTCTGAACGTGATGCGTTTGTTTTATAGGCCACAAATACCTGGAGCAATTGCTGGATCCATATTGGGAGAAGCAGCTCATCGACTAGTCAAGAACACCCTTAATATTAGACCTAATAGTTCATCCTCCGGATTTTGGGATCAACCGCCATTACGAAATTCTGGAAACTATGCAGGAGATTATCCAGTCAACCGACCAAGACCAGCTGGGCCCTATGGGTATGAAAGTGGCTTCCGCGAAGAATCAAAGTACGGAAATTCCTTCAATCCTCAGGTCATGATGACTAGGCCTAGATTTCCCTCATCAAATGGTATGCAAGGTGACAGACAGAATTTTAGGGCACAAGAAAGAGTACAATATCAAGAACAGAGTTTTAGGACACAAGAGAGAGTACAGTATCAAGAACAGTACCACAACCTGAGAACCGCGATGTCTAGTTTAACAGTTCAAGGCAGTGTGAGAACCAGTTCACCTGCAGCGGCGCCACCTGGGATGCCAAATTCAGGATACCAAGCAAACCATCAGCACCAGTTTGTGCAGAACATGGGTGCTCTTCCTTCGCCACCTACCAAGTGGATTAGCAAAGAACCAACTGGAAATGGTGGATTATATGTAAGGCAACAGGAAACTGGATATGGCGGAGCATATGAGCAACCGCAGGTCAAGAAGGTCTATCAAGTTAAGACGCGTGCTCCCCAGGATATATCAGACCGCAGAGACCACAGCGGGAGTGATTCCTCAGGATTTGTGTGATGTTGCCTGGCTATTTGTAAGAGGTGCAGCCACACAAATTACTCCAATCACCAGGCGCTGCTGATTCTGGGGTTCTGGTGCAAAAGTGATTTGGCTTCCCTATATTATGCAGTCGGTACCGAAAACCGCAGGACTGTTTGTTACATTAATACAAGAGGATTTTTCTTCAGAAGCTCTCACAGGTTGTACTAACTGACTATGGCGGGCACATACGACTGACTATTTCTGAGGTAGTTTGTGAAATATGCAGTATATTGTTGCAGTTTGTTGTCATAGCTTCTTAGGAAGAATTTGTGAAGGCGCTTACCCAAATCAGAAGTAGGGGTTGATGCGAATGTATTCTTGAGTTTCTTGTGTTTACTAAAAATATGTGTAACGGAGATATTTGGATTCCAACATTTTATGCAATTATTAACACATGTAAGTAGTAATACACGATGTGTTTCATTTTAAGTTCCGTTATACAGTACTATAGAAATAAGATCAACCAACTTGTAATTGAGCCAGGCATATCATTTTTTTTTTTTTTGCTATTCATGACTTTTCTCGTTCCAAGTAAACATTTCGAAAAAAGAAAACCTTTATAGAACTCCAAATTCCTCCGTTGTTGCCACAATTCAATGCATAATCTCACAAAACAAAAACACTATACCTCTAATAATTTTAGTAGAAAATTGAATTATTATACTTTTTCACAATTTAGAAAAAAACAACCCATACTTCTTCGATTATTGCAGAAAATACCCAGATAAGAAAAGCACAAAGAAAAGGAAGAGTCCTCCAAATATGAGCACAGCCTTCTGCCCAGAAGTGAGTGTATTCCCACCCAGCCCAAACTGCTGGTTCTGCGCAAACCCAGCAATCTCCACACTCTTGCTCACAAAGAAACCCTGCGCCGCCCCGCACGTCGGACACCTCCAATCCTCCGGCAACTTATCAAACGGCAGTCCCGGCGGCACCGGGTACGACGGGTCACCCATCGCCTCGTCGTATTTGTACCCACAAGACCTGCATTCGTACACCCCAGTGTTCAACACAGCAAACTTCTCCTCCAGCCGCCGCTTGTCGAACGTCGTTTCGAGCTCCTCCGCCGGCTCTACTGGGTCCACGGAGGAGGCGGAAGGGGGCGAGGTGGGTTCTTCTGAAGTGGGTTTGTCTTCCTTGGAGACATCAATGGAGTTTGCAGACAATATGTGGGGTTTTGGGGGGATGTGAGTGAGAGAGAGTGAAAAAGTTTGGATCTTTGGGAGGAGGTGGGGACTGGGGAATTGGGTTTTGGGCTTTGGGTGGGAATGTTGCGGGAAAGTGGTTGAGAGGTTGAAAGAAAAGGTGGGTCTTGTTGCGCAAGCCATGGATGTCTGTAATTTCTCTCTGCTTTTTTGTCTGTAATTCTCAGAGCTTCTTTGCTGGTGAAAAGAAAGAAGAGAGAGAAAGTGTAGAGAGAGAAAATTGGGGTTAATTTGGGAATGTGATTGTTGTTGTCTGTGTATGTGGGTGTTTCAGTGATGCATGTGCATCTGGGTGGAGGAGAAAGGAAAGGGATCCATTGGAGGGCATATGCTTGCTTTGAAAGGGAGAGTTGGATAAGGTGTGGAATATGGCAAACTGTGGGTGGATCCAAGTTATTGGGCCGGGTTTGGGTTTGTGTCCAAAAATACACAACAATTTAAAACTCTCCCCACCAAATAAGAACAATATTGGTGACTAACTACTACATATTACCTCACAAATGTCAGTTCAGCTCTTTACAAAAGGGTGGATCAATGTGTATTAGGAGTTGTACTTGAGTTGGATCGGATAATAACATTACAAATGGTCATTTAAGTTCTCAGCTGATTAGGCTATCCTACTTAAATTTTTTTTATACATACATTATTTAATTATAAACAACATCAATACAATTTAATACTGATATTATCGATACAAAATTTTTTGTTAAAAACAAACTTCTATCACACATGAATGTTCCATCACAAGAAGTTAATCCAATTTCATAGGTATTTTTTTAGGAAGCATTAGGTAACAATTTCTCTACCAAATCAAGATTAACAAGCAAACTTTTCTATCCTATACAACAACAAAAACAATCTTAGAAACTAAGCTCCTCCCTTGGACCTCAATTCCTCCAAAGCTGCCTTAACCTGATGCTGCACCAAATCCAACCTCTTTTCATAAGCCTCCAACTCCAAAATCTGCTGCTGCCTCCACTTCTCATCCTCCACCACTTCTCCGACTCCGCTGCCGCCGCCACTTCCCATTTTACCTCTCAAACTCAGAGGCATTGGATTCATAGCCAACCCTACTATCAACCCTCTCACATCATGACCATTATTCATGTTATCATCCACATTAGTAACGTTATTATTCTCATCAAAAGACGTCGTTGGCCTCTCATGATCCGCAACGCTACTACTCGCCGCCACATTGTCCTCCTCCCTCTTCACCATGACATTATTGTTATGCGCATGCGATTCTACGACACAATTATTTCTGGTTTTTTCGACGTTCCAAATCTTATGCGAAAGCTCAAAAACCGCATTGTCGTGTGCGTTTTTTAACCGAAACTCTTTCCCGGAGGAGTTCATTTCGTTCATTTTCTTCACGACATTGTGGTACTTCCTCTTTAGTCTTCCCAACTTTTCCACCATTTTTGTCTTGCTGCATTCGAGCTTTAACCTCGGCTTGATTTTGTCGTAAAACGACGCAGTTTCCTTAGCGGTGGCTTTGGTAATTCTGGTTTTTCTGGTGCCGTAGTAGTCAAGAAAGCCACGCAACAGCTCAAGCTCGTCCTCCTTACTCCAAACCCTCTTACCCCGCCGCTTCTTTTCCTCTTGGACGGACGTTAATGCCTCGTTTGCATGGTCAATACGCCGTCTTTTTGCACGGGGCTCGTATATTGTGAAGCTGTAGTCGGAGGTGGAGCTAGATTTTGGTTCCTCCACTTCGTCCTCGGCCTCATGGGGTTCATATGAAACGTCGTTTTCATCGTCATCGTCTTCATGATTATCAACATTGTGACCCTGTTGTGCTTGCCGGACATTGTTGTTGCCGGGGTCATGACGACAAATATCATCGTCATAGTCAGATTCATACTCTGACGATGAATAAGAAGACGAAGAAGAGGAGGAAGAAGAAGACATGATCCAACTAAGCAATGGCCGCCACGCCATTTTCGAAACAAGACGTGCAGACCAAACCAGGGAGAGAGAGCTCGTTCTCGATCCTTCCCTTCCGATCAGCGGCTTGGTCTGCGTGTGGGAGAGAATTATTGCAGCTAGGGTTTGGAGATTTAATTGTATTTTTGGTTGAGCTACCAGAAGGACAGATAGCTTTCCACAGTTAAGAAGGTTGTTGATAAGAATAGAGGACTAATTAAAGTGATGGTTAAAGAGGAATGGTGTGAATGGAGGAGAGCAAATATCAATGGCTGCCGGTCAATGTCCGATAACGGCTGCGATATAGATGTAATAAGATGTATTTCTTAGTAAATGTTATTACACCAATTGTTAGAATATCAATTTCTACAAAAATGGTTCCAAAATAAATTTATTTAAAAGCGTTTTCAGTTGTTTAAAAACACTTATAAAATGAGCTCTAAGCCATATTATATGAAGTTGTTAATTAGAGTTAACCAACAAATAAGTGCAATTACAAATTACAATAACAATGCAAAGGGAAGGTGCATTACACCCCCAAAGCATTGCCTTTAGAAAAAAAAGAAAAACTAATGAAAATGGCTTGAAAACTTTGAGTTTTAACGATAAGGACAAAATAAATGGTAAAGTGAATAGTACCAGAATTGACTTTTTAGTGTTAAAATGTGGTTTTTCGTTAAAGTGAACAGTACCGGGAGCTTTTCGTTAAAATTCCCTAAAAAAAAAAAAAACTAACGAAAATGGCTTGAAAACTTTCTTTTTAACGAAAAACCACCTTTAAATGTATAATGAATAGTGACAGTTAAAATAAAAAAACAGTTTTTCGTTAAAAGTAAACAATACCGGGAGTGTTTTATTAAACCTCCCTAAAATGGTGGTACCTCTTTCTCCTTTCATGTCTAGTCATGTAGCTAAATTTTTGTGACAAAAAGTTTAGGAGATGGGAGGCTACCTCATCATCAGAGTTATGACATATTAAAAGTCTTTTTGACGACTTACAGTAAAGGTCTTAGGTTTATTTATTTATTTATTTTATTGATCGTTAAAAAAAAAAGCCAGATCAAATTGAGTTATATTGAAAAATAGATTTTTTTTTTGTTAAATGATAAATTTTGTTAAATTAAATGTCAAATTAGTCACTGACCGAGTTTGAATTCACATCGTCATACAAGAGCTCAATTCTTTTCACCACTGTGGTAAAAGACCCCTACGAGAAAAAAATGAATAATTAGATCAGATGAAGAATTTGCTAAACATCTACAATGATTAATTAACTCAAAGTGGGGTTAGCAAGTGGGACCATACATGTATCAACAGAGTTTAATCAAGGCCACCACCATAAGAAATTTTTTATTGGCACATAAGTATAAGTAGTACATCACGTGTTTTTATATAAGTGATAAAAAAATTATTTTTTAACACGCATATCTTATTATTTGTATAATGACATGTAATGTAACACTCCGTGTATCAATCACATTGAAAAATCTCTCCACGGCCACCACCAAACTAGTCCACCGTCGATCAACACTCCAACACGCAACACGTAAACTATAACGATGTCTCGTGAACCAGTGAACCAAGTTCCAACCAACCCACTTGACCCCTTCCCTATTGCCCTAACCCCAACCACCTCTCTCTCTCTCTCTCTCCCCCCCTCTTAAACGCAAATTTCTAACCTCATCCCCACCACCCGCCAATTTTACCCGAGATTCCCAAAACACCCTCCACCCCATCCACCACCGCCACGTCTAACATGGCCCCCGATCAGGACGACGCCGTTCTCCCCGAAGGCGACCTCTCCTCCTCCTCCCAGGACGACGAAGAAGAAGACGACGTCGTCGACGAAGACGAGGAAGAAGATGACGTCGAAGACGATGATGACGTTTTAAACGACGATGTCATCAACTCCGCCTCCCCTTCCACGTCATCTGCCGGCGCCACCGATTCTATCCCCGTCGCCATCGCCACCGCTACTCCAACCGTCACCGTCGCCCTTCCCGCACGGGCCCCGCCTACCGTGCCTCTGACCCTCACATCTGCTCCAACCACCGTAATCGCAAACGACGCCGTGTTGTCATCCGATCCCAAACGGCATCCCGTGCTGTCGTCCCAGCCGGAGGAGAAAAAACCGGCGGCGCTCGACGATTCTCGGAGACTCTTCCAGAGGCTGTGGACCGACGAGGACGAGATCGAGCTGTTACAGGGCTTCCTCGACTACACGACGCAGCGAGGCAGCAGAGGGTCGCATGGCCAAAACGACACCGCTTTGTTCTACGACCAGATCAAGTCCAAGCTCCAGCTCGACTTCAACAAGAACCAGCTCGTCGAGAAGCTCCGGCGGCTGAAGAAGAAGTACCGAAACGTCCTCAGCAAAATCGCGAGCGGCAAAGAGGTCAGCTTCAAGAGCCCTCACGATCAGGCGACTTTCGAGATCTCCTGCAAGATCTGGAGCAATATCGGCCGAATTGGCGCCGACGAGAACGCCCTCGACGACGAAGATCCCCCTAACAATCCTAACTTCAGCAGTTATGAGATCAAGGCCGAGGAGGCTGCCGGTTTCGCCGGCGATAAGAAGTCCACGCCGAGATCGCGCAAGCGCTCGCGAATACAGCCTAAGGCCGACGAAAAACTGCCACCTCCGCCGCTACGTAGCGGTTTAGTCGAGGCGTCACCGGTAATTAAAGATAACAACAACGGCATTAACAATAGTAACAATGGTGGTGCTGGTGGTGGTAACAATTGTAGCAATTGTAACGTTCAAGGGTTGATTGAGGAGACGGTGAAGAGTTGTCTGTCGCCATTGTTCAAGGAGTTGCGGAGCAATGCAATGGGTGGCGGGCCGTCTAGAGGGTTCGGAGGTTTGGCATTCAATCCGATTCCCTTGAGCTTCGGTGGGCCTCCACTGAACTTGAATTTCGGGGGCGGAGAAGTGGCGGATGACAAGTGGAGGAAGCAGCAGATTTTGGAGCTGGAGGTGTACTCGAAGCGGCTGGACTTGGTTCAGAATCAGATCAAAGCGGCATTGGATGAGTTGCGGTCCAATGGCGGGTGACCAGTCGATTGAAGGAAGGCATCGCTAGTAAGTTTGGGGACTCTTCACGAATCTTGAATTTTTTGTTCATATAAATTTGCTTGGTCTCTCTGATCAATGGTGCAGCAGCTGTTCGCATTTTGCAGATTTTTCGTCTGTGTTGGCTTCGTAGAACAGTTTTAGTTTTCGAATAATGATTTTCCGATCATTGTCTAGTTGTTTGATAGTTTTGTTCATACTCTTTAGACATGTGTAGATAATTGCTGAAATAATTTATAGACGAGGCAGTTTTCTTTTCTTTCCCATATGTTCTTGTACATGAGATGTTCGTCAACATAAATTGATCAAGTTAGCATCTTTATGTATCGCGCTGGATTGCAGTCATGTTTGAAATTTGGAGATGTCATTTACGAGAGGGCCGCTCTCTCTTTAGTTTGCATGACTAGGAGAGAAAGATCGGCGTTTCATGTTTTAGAAATCTCTTTATGTTTCAATGACCTGAACCTCTTTGTTCATGATTTGCAAGATTGGTGTATACGACCATTAGTACTATGCAGATGCAGAGTCGTATGCATATACTTGTGTTTGTGTTTATGTTTGTTAAGTAGGGAATTGTTCGCAGACATGCGTATGTAGCGTGTGTGTGTATGCCGATCTTGGTTTCAATTTTGTGATCGAAACAATGTTGTGTACTGTGTACTTCGGATTTCTTTGTTGCTTGTTCTACCATTGTCAACGCCTTCGAGAGAAAATCTGGTCCAAGTTGGCTTGTCAAGGTACATTCATGTTGTGTTTCGGAGATTCAGCCGAGGGAAGTTGAAGTTTTGCAACCCCGAGTTTGTAGATGTGATGGGGAAACTAGGGTTTTGTTTCCGTGTCTGGTCATTTCTGTTGGGAGATTAGTACGTCTACCAGAACCAGATTAGGATTTTCGAGCCGAATGAAGTCCAAGTGGGAGAATTTTGTGGGAGTCACAGCGACGGCTGCACTTTCTGGTGCACTAGCACTCCAAGCACAAAACACACTCTTCGCTAACAAAAATCGGAAACCCAGAAGCAGCATCAAATTCAATTTCTCGATATGAAACGGTTGAATGTTGAATGAGAATCCATTTCTTTCAGTAAGACGCGTTTTGGGTAGAAGCTCAAAAAACCCAAACAAATGCTCAATGACGGACACAACATCCACGTTAGGGCGTTAGTTCTTTTGTCAAACGATTCATCGTACCTAGTCATTTCGAATTCCGACCATGGAATTGCATATGATTATTTCAGAAGCATTTCAAGTACATTGTATATTGAAATCATAGGATCATTCCAACTCGTATAACCTTATTGTTAAGGTCCAAATTCCATTCTTTTAAACTCGCATTGATGGGAGGAGAGAGCTGAGGTTGGTCTACTCCTCATATTGTCAATTGATTTTATGGTAGAACCTCAACTTTCTTCACCCTAAACTCCACCAAAGCAGGTGTTTCGTATAATCATTCTGATCTGCATCCTTTCGATCGTACAATCATCGCAGAAACAAATTAAAACATTGCACTCTTTCGAATCTTTTGCTGTCGAACAAACATTTCAAACTTTCTACTCTGTTCTAAAACCAAGGCAAGTCTTGGATTAAAAGGCAGTGGAAGCACTTGCAACATGCAAAGCATCCACTAATTTTCTGGGCAAAGTGGTCCACACAATTCCAGACTTACCCAAAAGAAAATATGCAAATCAGAACAAGAAAGGATCCCAAAACCACAGTTTTGAAGTAAAAGTTCAGAACTTTCAAGTTTTACCGGAAAAAAAAAAAGAGTAAAAATCCAGAAGAAACAATAACATACACTCAATTCCCAATAGATTGGACGGACATGCAGGATCGAAAAATTACCCAACAAAGAAAACGGGGAGTAAAACAATAAAAGTAAAAAAGGGCTAAAAAGAAACAAACCGTTAGGGCCTGTTTGATATCTTATTTGAAATTTTTTATCATTTCTCAAAACATTTTTTAAGAACATTTCTTGAAAATAATTTTCTTTAAGGCTCAAAAACTTGATTGATTTGCAATTTAAAATTTTTAAATCTTACGACTTAAACTTGATTAAATTGGATGATTAGATTGGAGTAGAGACGAACAAAGTAAAAAAAAAAGGAGAAAGAAATAAGAAAAGAGAGAGATATATTTGGAGTGAGAGGGGAGGAGAGAAAGAAAAGAAATGAGTGAGTTTAAGTTTAAAAACTCTAAAAACTCACTTTTTATGTTTTTAAGGAATAAACTATATTTTTTAGTTAGTCTTGAGTTCAGTTTTTAAAAATAGTCATAACAAACAAATTTTTAAGACCTAAAACTTGAAAACTGTTTTTGAGTTTAAAAAATTGAATTCAAGTACACTACCAAACAGGTCCTTAGCTTCCGCCATCGATGGGAAATGGGATTGTGTGGAGGAAGAAAGAAAGATCAGAGGAACGTGGAAGTGAATTGGGTAAGTCAAAAGAAAGAACGTGGGAGGACGAAATAGAAGCGTGGAAGGAAAGGAGAAAAAAAGGCGAGATGAGAGATGGAGAGATTGAAAAGATGAGAGAGCTGTGAACTGTGATGGTCCAAGTCCACGAATTATTATGTATACCTAGTTGCGCTTAAATTTGTCGTAAATTAAGTGAGATTTTTACAGTCACTTAGTATTATGGTTTAGAGATATTTTTATTTACTTGTAAGTGTGAGTTTTTAAGTTTGATTCTCGCCAAAGACGAATTTAAATCATATTATTGCTATTCCATTGTGAATAAATAATATCAGTTGTTCAAAAAAATAAAAATAAAATATTGCATACAACCAACCAATTTTGACATGTCAACTATCCTGATTAGAATTTAGATCTAAGGAATAAGGGCAACTAACATGTAGCTCCAAATGATTTTTCAGATTTCATGCTTGAGATCATTTTTCCAAACAGTTTGTTGATTTCATGATTAATTATTCTCTTGTTGGTAAAAAAAAATATCCAAAAACAATAATTGAATGATGATTGAATTCTTCTTATTATAATACAGTTATTGCAAGTGGTCCTCTACCATAGTAGTGAAAATGAGTGTTGCCGTTGCACTACGATGTGCATTCGAATCCCGTCAGCTACCTAATCTAACAAATCTATCATTTAAAAACAACAACAACAACAAATTTAAAAAAAAAACACACACACACACACGGACATGTAGTCGAAATTCGAACCCTAATACTCTTCAGCAAGCATGGCGCATCGTTTTAATGTCAAATCCTTCTTGGAACTGTAACCCTTCTGCAGTTTAACTATCGGCATTGCTGTAATATTTTTCACCTCAATACAGTTAACAAAATCTTTTCTCGCTTTCTCCATGATCAAGCTTTTCTTTCGCTTTCGGACGGGACCATCGTCGCCACCACAGGAGCTGCCGGTGTTACCTCCTTCGTTGCTTGATGACGACGGAACCTCCACCTCACTTCTTTTTCTTTTGTTCCTTGACGATGACGGAACCTCCGTCTCTTTGCAAACAACAACTTGCCGGCTTTGTTTTCGCAAAGCTTCCTCTTTATACCGCCTCTTCAACCTCTCGGCAGCCTTCTTTTCGGCCTCGTCGAGTTCTTCCTTCTCCTTTGAATCGTACAGCTCCATCCATCTGTACCTCACATTCTCCTTCATCCTTTTGGTCGCCGCATCAGTCCTAAAAGGCCCGAACTTCTGTTCGTAGAATTTCCGCCACAACTTGCCGGTAACCGGACTCAAATCTCTACCTCCGCTACTCTTCTCTACTTGCCTCAACTCCCCGACGGTACATTGTGGTAGGATTTTCTCCAGAACACTGAAATCTATGTCGCTAACATTACCACCATTGCGGCGCAGTAAATCAGCAACCATAGACGGAGGAGCCGCTGCTTTCGCTTCCACGTCCATCTCTCTCTGTGCTCACAATTAAGAGTAATTGAAGGTCTGAAAAATAGTATGCAGTCTTGCGTTCATATGCTTTAATTTATAGGCAATTAATGATCCAAGTGCGGTTTCCTTTCCTGTTGGGAATAGGAAATCCTAGTAAAGGTAGCTTGTTTTAACTTTATGTAAGTGATCTTACATACAAAAAGTATTCCTTTCTCCTAATCCACAAAGTTCAGAGATTCAGACTATTTAAATTTGATCCAATGACTAAAATTATTATGACTTTTAGAGTGGACCCCTATTTAGATCAAATTTCAACTGCCCGAGTCCCTAAACTTGGTGAATTAAGAGAAAATGATCCAGGGAGGATCTCTTTCCCTTACATATAATCAATAGATTTTGACGTGTTAATTACCCCGACTACATCTAAGAATTTGTGGGAAATTAGGAGCAACGGACATGTATTGAAAAGGGAGATTATATTCACACACCTCAAATTACTTCTCTCACCCCTTTTTAATTTTTTAATATTTTTCTATCAAGTGTTAGTGGTGTGTAGAAAATATTAAAAAATTAAAAAGGCGTGAGAGAAGTAATTTGGGGTGTGTGAATATAATCTCTCATTGAAAAATGTTTCATTATCTTTTTTTTTTATGTGAGCGATATTGTAATTAGTTCTATCTCTAAACCACAAAGTGGGAGATTCAAACTCAAGTGTACATAAAAAAAAAATGTTGCTCTAATAAACGAATTTCCGAAATTGACAAAGGAAGGATCCTAGTTGGGTAAATAATCCGGTTTCCTTTTCCAGTCGGGTAAAAGGGATCTCCAAGATTGACAAATAATCCTAGTTTGATTAGGAAATCCACACACCAAAACTTTTATAGGTACCGAGAATACAAGTCAAGTGATCTCATATTTCGTGTCTTATAAATATATCATATACTACTTTGAACAACTAGCTATTGATTTCTCCAATCTTTGTTTTGTTTTTACTCTTTCTCTGGAAGTCTTTGAGTATTTTTCTTCTCGTTAGACTCTTACCAACGAAGTTACAATGCAGAAAGAAGGAGCAAAGAGGAAGGCCAGCCGGAAACCTACTCGGCAAAGCCTCTGAACCGAAACTGGAACCCGAGCACTTGGTAGAGGAGGCCCGAAAACTGAAGGACTTATGGAAGGCTGCGTTTCATATCGGAAAAGGCTGGGACAGGATGGACTCCGTGCACAAGGAGTTCAACTGGGATTTCTTCAATCTCGAACGCGCAGAGAAGGGAAAGTTGAATCATGAGGTCATTGGTAACAATGACAAGGTCTATCTGTTCGGCACAATCGAATGTCATTTTCAGAGGAAGGATGAGATCGTAGTCCCTGTTTTGGTGGCTGTTGTATCGCCTTCCCCGCCATCAGATGAGCTGAGGATTAAGCCGGTCAATGGTGCGGAAATTAGGGTCGCGATGAAAGCGTTGAAGATGGATTGGATTCCATGCATTCCTCTGTACAAGAAAGATTCAGCCACCCAAGTGATGAAGTTGTTGAGAGTTGTCCCACATTGGTGAGGGACGAAGTTTGTTACGTGCTTCTATAATTTTGGGCTACTCTTTATAGTCCCAATTGATTTTATGGTGGAACCCTAATTCGAAAACACCAGAAACTCCCGATATTTCAAAAGTTAAATATCGATTCATCAACAAGTATTACGGCACTTAAATTGTCTTTCATTAGAAGATCTTTCATTAGAAGATTAAGAAGTATCTTCACTTCGGTATCACAACCAAAGTTTGAAATATTCATAATATCTCGATATTTTCATCGAAATTTTCGTGTTTTTTTAATTTCTATATTTTAAAAAAAAAACCAAGAGGATTCGAACCCCTCCCATTTTACTCCTTCAACACCTTAACCACCATATTACTTATGTTTTTGTGAAAATATGCTAAAATATTTACATATTTTCTACACTCACAATGTTTGCCAACTCACTAGATAATCAACTTAAATCAGTTACATCCATCATACAATGCATTTCCTTCCAATTTTTGTGATAAACTAATAGATAATTGACTAAATAAACATCCTGCAAAATTTTTAAAAAAAATTCCAAATTTTTCTTACAATTTCCGTAGTTTTTATTCAATTTTTATCGATATTGATAATATCCCGATATTTCCATCGAAATTTCCGTGTTTTTGGACTAACGATATCATCGATATTTTAGACCTTGATCGCAACTAAACGAAAGTCGATAAGTAATCTGAAATCTGTTGCTACTTAATATGATAAATCTGTCCTCATCATAATACTGATATCCGGGAAAAATATGAAAAAAAAACTAAATAGTAGATGGCTCTCCAAAAATCCACCAGAATCTTTCATTTTAAACGCATCCTAAAGGCAAAACATGAACAAAAACTAGAACCGAAAGCACTACCGCTCATTTCTTCTTTGTCTTAGCAGCATCTGAAGCCTTGGTCTGCACGAAAAAAAGAACAACATCGTTGTAAGAAGCAAGGTAATGAAATCAAACAAGAATTACGCAAGTGGAAATAATATGTCACTTTCTTACCTTCTTTACTCCTCGGATCTTCTTGGCTCTGTTCTTTCTCTCCTTCAATTGCTTCCTGGACTTCTCTACTTTAGTATCAAGTCCGTTCTGCAATATCAAAAACGTTTTTACTGGTATGATCTAATGGAGGTTTGAAGCAGAACCGACGAGAAAAATTACTATATACTAAAAAACACAGTATGAAACCAATCATGAAGAGATGGAAATAAAAAGGTTTGGGGGTAACATGACCATACTTGTGCTCCCACGCTTAGTTTAGTTTGTCATTACAAGTGACGTACATATCTACTCATGCTCAACTTCTAGTGCACGCCATAAAAGAAACGATACCAAGAGGCACATAGGACTAATAACAAAATACCACTTGGAAGATACATTGATAAATCCGATCAATTAACAATCAACAGCTTTACAATTCTTACTGACTTAACTTAGATTAACTCAATGTGTCCTAGGGTTTACCCGTGTGTTAATCAAATCACTTCAACATAGCTATCTCCATTTCTAGTGGTGGCAATGTCCTATGGTTTAGGTAGCAAAAATGAAATTTGAACAGATGAACTTATCAGTAAAATCTGGACTTACCCTGATCAACCTGTACTTGGGCTCATACTTCTTCGCATTTTCAACAGAGTCATAAATCAATCCAAATCCAGTAGATTTGCCACCACCAAAGTGAGTCCTGAACTTGAAAACAAAGATTGCGTTCGGGTCCTTGACCTCATAGAGCCTTGCCAGCTTCTCCTTCAGCTCAGCCTTCACAAAACCAACACACCAATTCGTTTAATTAGTGAGCAAGCTCATAATTCACATTATTGCTATTCATTACGAGAAAGAAAGAAAAAAAGGTCATTTCAAACCAGTTATTTTACAAGCTCTAGTTCTTCGTTAAACATAACAACATTGATTGAACAAAACATACTGTGACAAATTACGATAAATAAATAGCCGAAAAAGTTCTGTAACCACACCTTGGAAACATTTGGCCTGCCTGGATGAAGAACGTCAATGACCTACACGGAACAAAAGCAAAAATTGAATTAAGATTAACCCCGTAAAGCTGACAACATGAAAATCCAACAAATCATTTCAAACTCGTATTTTTCACTGAACTCCCTTTAATCCAACATAAATTCAAGTTAAAAAAAAAAAGATCTGACCACAGATAATACAAACCAAATTATTAACAAAAACCCAGTTGGGTGACTGAGAATTAAGTAAAAAAAATGAAAAACACATATTCGGATCAAAGAATCCATATTTACGGTGAAAAATCACAAAAAAAATATAATGCTAACCAAATTATAAATAAAAAACCAGTTGGGTGAATACGAATTACATAAACAAAACACATATCCAGATCAAAGCATGCAACTTTAGGGAGAAAAATCACAAAACTAACGAAATAAAACAGCTTAAACATCACTAACAAGAACACTAAAAAGTTAAAGATATAAAACCCAGTTAAATACTGGAGGCAAAAAGTCCGAAATTATGGAGGAACTCACGAATTGCTTGCGAGAGAGAAGGCGGTTGGTCATGAACTTCCTGGTTCGGATGGTGACTGCCTTGTCCGCCATGGTTGGTTTTGATTACACCGGAAGATACCTAACCAGAGGGCAATGAGGCGGAAAACGCAGTAGTCGCTGCAGCTGAGGCACAGAGAGTTTGAGAGACATGGAAGAGTTTTGATTTTATTGGATTAGGGTTTTAGGAGGATGGAGAATCGATGGGTCTGGGCCGAGCTACATTTAACTTTCTTTTTTAATTAAGGCCAGGCCCAAACGGTCTAATAATTCTCGGGTCGGACTTGGACATCAGGCCCTAATTCTGGTCGCACAAGAAATCAGTCCAGAATTCAATTAGGGGTGCAACTCGAAGGGATTGGAAAGACTAAAATTCCACCGATGATAACCCGTTCTTGTAATTTTTATTTTTGAGATCAAATTTTTTTTCTAGGTTGGTGAAAATATGATCCCAACTCTCGATCAAACTCAAAATAAACTCGAGTAACACAAACACATGAAAAATTGTACACAAATCCTTGTATCGTCAAGGAAGTGAGTTGAATGTGTACGAAATGAGTGAACATTTGTATACATGCTAGACATCAAACTTGGTAAGGCAGGCCTGAATTCAAGGAAATTATGGGCTACGAGACTAGCCGTGTCACTTCATTTCCATGGCCACTGGTGGGGCTAGAAATTCATGTCAGGAGAGACCTTTACACTAATGAAAGAAATTAGAAAAAAAAATTTAGTAATATCATGGAAAATTTGAATCAAACAAGAGTAATCGAGCTTTAAAATTTGTATGAAAAAATTAGTATTGAGAGATGTCATAGTAAATAGAACATGTGCTGACATCTAACGCAAAATTGATAATAATATTATAACTAGCTCAAACTATTATTACGATATTTTTCTTTTAATATTATTAAATCTTCCTCTCAAATATATATACATTGTTTTATATGAACTAACAAAACAATAAGCTATTATTACGATGTTTTTTAATATTATTGAATTTTCCTCTCGAATATATATACCTTATCTTATATGAACTAACAAAAAAATAATTGGTTTAAAAGAAATCAGAATGTTGGCAAAAGGGTAGTTATATATGGTAATTGGTAAAAAATACGAAAAAGTAGCTTTCCATCAGCATGCGTCAACCCCAGGACCTAATGAAACCTCTAAAACCTGATATACCAACACACCACATGCACATATTGCAAAAATCACTACACAGTCGACATAAATTTAATTCCAGGATGGGCCCTGAATTACCCTAGTCTCCATGTGGCTCCGCCACTGTCCATGGCCAAAACGCAAAACTTCTTAAATAAGGTCATCGTTTTTAGACAAGAACAACTTATATAACATGAGTACAGTATTACGTGACGTTTACACGAACCAAAAACTTGCACGTGTTTTAATTTCTTTGACACTAAATACCACTATAGAAGTGTGTCATGTCAGGTTAGTCCTCCTCCTAGATGTATCCGACGAGTCTTCAACCGTTGAATCTTTATCCGACCCAAATTGCACCCCTCAATTGAACACGTGCAAAGCACAATCTATCTTCATGAGTTCATCCGTGAAAAGACAAAGACACGGAGGAAGAAGTTTGAGGCTGAGATTGAACGAATCAGAGGCCAGAGCCACGACAGCAGCTGCTATCTCCTCCCCAAAAAATCCATTTCTTCAAAACAAAAACCCGTCCACGCTTTTGATTTCTGAGTTCCAAAAACGCTCGACTCGAAAACAGTTTTCAAATGGCAGCAACAGCTTCATTGCTCCAACCCAATCCATTGAGATGGAACAAGCACAATCTCCTCCCCCCTCTCCGTCCCCTCCCCACAAACCCAATCAAATTCAAAAACGTCAATTTCCAAATCCAAAAACTCCCCTGCAAATTCAAAGTTCAATGCTTTAAGCAGTTCCCCGAATCAAAATCTCGGTCCCTGGAAAACGCAGCACACCCAGCAACAAACCCACCAAACCCAATTGGGATTACCACCGGAAAGCTGCTGAATGCTCTGAAGGCGTTGAGAAAGCCTGCAATGGCCGCCGTGTTGTTGGGTCTGCTGCTGATGTCCGACCCGAATTTGGCATTGGCTGCATCGGGCGGGCGGGTCGGGGGAAGCTCGTTCTCGTCGCGCTCGTCGTCTTCCTCGTCGTCGTCGAGGAGTTATTCGGTGCCGAGGACTTCGAGTTCAAGGCCCGGTTTTTCGTACTCCGCGCCGTACTACGCGCCTTCCCCGTTCGGGTTCGGTGGCGGGGGAGGTGGGTTTTACGTGGGGCCGGCAGTTGGGGTCGGAGTCGGAGCCGGGTCGAGCTTCTTCCTGATATTGACGGGCTTCGCGGCGTTTGTTTTGGTTTCCGGGTTCCTTTCGGATAGGTCTGAGGGCAGTGTGCTTACTGATACACAGAAAACAAGCGTTCTCAAGCTTCAGGTATGATTGAATGCTTGTACTTTTCACAAGACAGTGGATATTTCAGAATATTTTGTTTGTATGTTTGTGTGTGTGTGTGTGTGTGTGTGTGTGTGTCTGTGTGTCTGTGCAATTTGAAATCCTCTGTAAAATTAGAGCTCCTTTTACACACGATCCATGACTTGTTAGGTTCGAAATTTGTTCGTTTGTTGAAGTTTAATTGACTCGTTTTCTCTTCATTGCATTCAATTAGGATATATGGGAAAATGGGTTGGTTGTAGAACTAGGAAGTTTATGTTAAAGTGGCAAATTGTGGGATTTTTTGCCTTTTTTGGTCGGTGCATGTTAAAGGAAGGGCTGATTTTGCTACAAGTAGAAACACTTGGGGATTAAGAAACGATAGGGTTGTAAGTAAGCACATTCTAGGATGGATGTTTATAGATGAATGAGTATTTGGGGATTGGAGAAAAGTGCCACTTGAAAAATACGCCGGTATTTGTAAAACATATCACCATCGACTGGCTTTAACCTCAAAAAGGGGATAAGTGTTGGGGATCATACATACAATTTGTAAATTTTTGATATTTAGTGCTGTAGTGTCACTGTGTAGACTAAATTGTGGAAATGTGATGTGCACTTTATAGACTCTTCTGTTGGATTGCAATGAACAGTGTATCCTCTATTGTTTCACCTTTCCTTCTTTAAGGTTGGTTTGTTGGGCATGGGACGAACACTCCAAAGGGATCTTAATCGGATTGCTGAAACTGCAGATACTTCTACCGCGGATGGTTTGGGCTATGTTTTGACAGGTGAACCTATAGATATTATTATTCATGCACACTCATATAATATAACTGAGCTCTTAGAATTGGTTTTTTTATTATACCAATATTTAGATTTATTACCATACCCGTAATGTCAAGTTACTATCTTTTATTACACTGAATGTACAGCTCCTACGTTCTTCTGGCTATGATTCTTTCTATTCTTATTTATTACTTTAAAGATCAATCGTCTCTCAAAGGATTGATTCTTGGATAGCTTGTTCTGGACTTCCCTATAGGTTCTGCAGAGGCAGGGGAAGGGTCCCTTCATTATTATTATCTTAATTTTTTATTACTTTCAGTATTCTGATGCAAATTTTACTAAAATTGCAGAGACAACACTAGCTTTGCTACGGCATCCTGATTATTGCATCTCCGGCTATTCATCTGTAAGTTCATATCATCTGTTAGATTACTTGGTTTCTATCTGGTGTATTGTTGTGGTTGCCCACCATTGTTAGGGAAGGTGGAAACCCCTACAAAGAGATGATGATAAATCAAAGGAATTCATCTCTCTCTTAAGACATTTGGCACTATAAAGTATAAGATAGTATATGGCAGTGGCAGCTACTCGTCAGATAACTTAAACAGATTAGGCTAATCTTTTAAGGATTGAAACTTTTGAACTTTGATGTCTCGTGCACATATGCAAAGCTTTCATACAATACCTAATCGTTCTGCCTCTCTTTAGACAAATTGTGGGAGGCGGCTTGATCTATGATGGTGAAACCGTTACTATTGTTTACCATTCTAGAGTGCTGGTGGTATTCTTTAAAAGGATTATAATAATTCAAGGGAACTCTGATACTCAATAAACTAATTGCAAACCAGCGTTGGTCTGGTGGAATAATGTCTGAAGTACGACCAGGATTGGAGTTTTTCTTGTAATTGCTTATGGATGTATCATGTATGGAGCAAAACTTAAAGTATAACTTTATAAAAGTATGAGGATTGTGAAGGACATGGATTATAACTTTTGTCATGCTTCTAGGTTGCTCTAAAACGAGGCATAGAGGATGCAGAGAAACGTTTTAATCAGCTTTCTATCGAAGAAAGGGGCAAATTTGATGAAGAGACACTTGTCAATGTGAATAACATAAGAAAGCAAAGCTCTGCAAGCCGGAGTGCTAATGGATTCCGCAATGAATATATAGTGGTAAGATCAAGTCAGTATAGCCTGTTTTAAAACACATTTCCAGTTTTCAGTGTCAGATATTGATAGTACACCAAAGGACAAACCTGTGTTGCTTATTTACATGTTAAGCTCTGAAAATTCAATTAAAATCAGTGTTTCCATCTAAGCATTGTTACAGAGGCCCCGCTGGCCTATCATGGAAGTATTGGTGAATATGAACGTTTGGTAATAGAAATGTTAATATTTGACCTCATTTCTGACTGAACTTCAATCAGATAACAATATTGGTGGCTGCTGAAGGGGTGCATAAGTTGCCTGCCATCAATGGCAGTGGTGACTTAAAGGAAGCGTTGCAAAAGCTTGCATCCATTCCGTCGAACAAAATAATGGTAACAAAAACATTATACTTACATGGAACTTGTAAAATTATCTTTAAGATCTGTGCTTGATATCTATACGTGTTGTTCTTTTTCCTGCAGGCGGTAGAGGTCTTGTGGACTCCTCAGAATGAAACTGACACTCTGTCGGAGCGGGAACTACTTGAAGACTACCCGCTTTTGAGGCCTTTATGAGAGAACACTCAGGAGACCAAGCACAGTCCTGCAAGAGGCACAACTGAACTATCCTTCAACGGGGTTGTACTGAATCATTGATGAAAGGCCATTTCGTTAAGGTATATATCCGCGATGTACAGAAATTATACGTGTATAAGAATCAGTGTCTTTTCGAATTACACTTTATACAGAGGCTTCTACAATTAGTGTGGAGTTTCGTCGCGTTAACTACAGTCATTTGCATGGTTTGGTTCAATTAGTGGTTACATCTGGTTGGTTATTAGAACTTCTACACCTGGGATGTGATTGTGGCAGTCTCCCAAGCCAAGTGAATCACACGCTGCCAATGTAAGAAAGTTAAAATACATTGTAGTACTAATTCGCTTGGAATAGCGCTACAATGGCATCCTGGATGTAGGTGACTTTCCTGCATTGGCAATATGTGAATCACTTGGGATACCTCTACAATGGCATCCGGGGCGTTGGTAAGTTTCTCTCCCATTTAGGAGTAGAACTTTCAAGCAGATGGGGTCGTTTTTGTGGTGTTTCAAGTCAATCACATGCTGTCAGTGTGAGGCAGTTAAAACATGTAGTAGTGCACATTGATTAATTTGAGATACTATCACAGCAACATCACATAGGTAAGTTTCTCTTGGTTAAGAGTATGAAAAGGAGAAGTCAAGGGTTGGACTAGGACTAGGCTTTAGAAATAGTTTCTTCCATCACGTGTTGTGGGGTTTGCCTAACATTCCCACCATTTTCGGACGTGGAAACTGCATCACAATGGCACTTTTTATAGGGTTCTTTTTCTACGAATCAGGATCCTCGCCGGATCCATTTCCTAGGAATTCCACAATCGTGTCCGTTCATTGTATATCGTGCGGTCAGAAATCATTTAAAACTTAAAATTTAAAATTCAAATATAAATAGTACCTAACGAAAGTTAACCGCATGATATAAAATGAACAGACAGAATTGCATGATCCTTAGAATCCTTGGGGAGTGGATCCGGCGATGATCCTGGGGGCTTTTTTACCTCTTTCGGTAGTAGCTTGTAGGGTTGGAACTTGGATGGAGATAGGCGGTTGAAGTAGGGGAGTTTTTGTGGTGCTTTATTGCAAGAAACACTTTTTAAGTTTTTTTAGAATTCAAAAATATTTCACAAAAAACATTTGCAATCATTTTAAAAATACTTTCAAACAAAACTTTGACTTTTAGTTAGCACTTTCAAGTTTCAATTTTTAATAACACTCAAACGCTATATTTTGGCAAAGAAGATTCTAAATTCAAATCTCGTAAACTACCTGATCTATGTTAAAAAAAAATTAATAATAAATAAAGTAAATCCCAGTCGTGAGGGTGGGTGATGGTTAGGAGTAACCTAGAGATCCAAATAATCTGAAGGATCAGAACCCTTCTTTCTGAATAAAAAAGCTGTAGGAAACTAATTCAAAATTATTTTTTCTTTCTAAATAAAAAGGTTGTAAAAAGATAACTAATTTTCGCACACAATTTTTTTTTTTTAAAAGTAACTTATTATTTTTTTAAACAAACGATATTATATAAGTTAAGAGAGAGGAGTGGGCTAGCAGTAATGTTGTTCAATTTTGCATTTGGCGACAACGTAATCTAAGACCTCTCATTATACTACTAGACTGTAGTACTAAATAGCAAAAGTAACTTATTATTGAAATCACATTTTAAATATGAGAACTTTAACGAAAGACTCATAGTACTGTTCACTTTAATGAAAAACCATATTTTTACACACAAAAAGTCAATCCCGATACTATTCACTTTACCTTTTATTTTTATTTTTTTTTGTTAAAACTCAATATTTTCAAATTCTTTTCATTAGTTTTCCTTTTAAATATTCTACGGTGAGCTAGGAATATATTCCAATTTCATTACTCTCCCTCCAAGTATGAGTTATCCCAAAAAGGTCCAAATTGATTTTTGTGGGTCTGCAATCCAACTCAAAAGAAGTAAAAACACGTCTCTTGACTTGAATCCCACTAGAGCAAACTTTACATCACCATCGCTTTATTTAAGTGAGAAAAGTGGTAAAGCATGCAACCTTTTCAATCGTTTAAAAGAGTTAGCAAATGAGTTAGGTTTGGCCGAACAATACCTAAACATAAATAAGTCAATCTCTTTATGAGTGGATCTGCCAGTTTTACCTGACAGACTACTTGATCTAATTATCGAAGACAAGAATTTTTCGTGAAATATCATGTATTTGGATCACCCTTGACCCCACATTGGTTTCACTCGCTGTAAGAGATTCAACTGTTCAAAAGAAAATAATATTTAAGAAGCTTTTCGGTACTGTTCGCTATAACGAAAAATCACATTTTTATACTAAAAAGTCAATTCTAGTACTATTTATTTTACCCTTTATTTTGTCTTTATCGTTAAAACTTAAAATTTTCAAACTATTTTCATTAGTTTTTCTTATTTACCCTTGATAACTTTTAAGATTCAGTTTCTATCGTAGTATTGTCATTGAGTAGTAATAGTTCTCTTCTTACATGACTCAATTATAAAGAAAAAAATTTGAAACAAACCCCCCTCCCCCCCCCCCCCCATTGATTGATTGTTAGGGAAGGGTCCTGTGCATGTGGCTATTGTGTCTAGAATACCGAATTGAGATTTTTTCCAAATCTTTGTATAAGGAGTTCAAGAATCAAGAGATTCGAATCCTTGATTTTTAATTTTACAGTTGTTGATCCTAAAAACTACTTAGCCTACGTGGCGCGCATGCCAAGTAATTAATAAGCTAACTAAGTCATTCAGTTGTATGCGGGGCGTGCCAATCATCGGCCGAGCTCGGTCGGAGAGTAAAATATGTTGATGTGTTGTGTTGATGCGCGTGGCTAACTTCTACATCCTGTGATTCGGTCGAGGAAGGAACACGTCTCGGCCTTTGGATTCTCAAGCCTGAAGATAAGGCTAACTTCGTCAGAGTAAACTCACGCCGAATCGACACCAAAGTATAAGGGCACAGATACTCAAAGCAAATATAAGTCTTAATGGTAAACGTTGTTCGGTCGTCCGAATGCCGAACTCTAAACCCCATTTGTGAGTATGCGATCATAAAACAACTCGACGTTCAATGCGCTGAGCCTAACAATCAGTAACACCTCACTTCGCCGAGCAGGCTAATGAGATGACCTCTACCAACAAGGATCCAAAAACCCTTGTCAACCGAGACTTGGATAGATAATCAGTCGGCCTCGACGCAGTGCTATTTATCCAAACTGAAGGTGCTTCAAGGTCAGCTGATTCTACGACAACAGTACTGTTTATCCAAACTGAAGATGTATTGGTGAAAAGGAAAATAAAAATCTCAAGGTTGTTGAGAGGTTTCGCGTAGAGCGAGAGTTTGCGCATGACATATTTGTGTGTTGAGTTGGAGGTCCCCTGAATGGTGCCCTCACTCCTCTATTTATAGCAACAAATCCCCTTTGATCGGATTGGAGCTCCACCTGGATCAGGACTCCTTACCCTGATCCAGCTTTATTTCGGCCATTCCTACTTCCACCAGGATTCTGAACCTAACCCTTTATTCAGCCACGTTCCTTCACGTCTCTGTATCCCAATCTCGCCGAGACTCCTCATTGCACTATAACTCCACTTCCCCTAATTATCCATTTCACAATAGGACTTTGCCCTTATCTCTATCGGGCGACTCCTCTTTCTAATAGGATTTAGTCGGCCCATCAATCGAATATCTCACAGTACCTTCCAAGCTTTTGGGTAGAGAAATACTCTCCATTCGGCCCAAACCAATGTTTTGGGCCCAAACAACAGTCCTTATTAGTGTATCTCACACAAATTAAAGATTTGAATCTCTCTCTTTAACGATGCGAATCTCCCAATTCTTAGACTTCAAACATAAAAATTCAAAAACAATTTCGATTCTAAAGGTACCATCAAACATACCCTTTATTTGGAATCAAATTACCAAAAAGTTGGTTAGATTTGTTGTCATCGAGTTTGGATCCTCTCCGAGGCAAAGTCTCGAGATCCTACTGACCACACAACACGAGCTGTTGAATTTTGATTCAACGACTACAATTATTATAACTTTAGAGAGACCCTCTTGTTTGTAGCCGTTGGATTAAAATTTAACGATCTGTGTTATTTGCTAAGCAGGATCCCGAGACCTTGCTTCGGAGGGAATCCAATTTCGTTGTCATCAATATCTATTTTTTAAAGCTTAAAAAGTTGTGATTCTGATTAGTACAATCTGAACCGTCTGATCAAACTGCTTTTATCTTGATTCTGATATATATCATAGAGTTCACGCACCTACATACAATCCCATCTGGATTTTCCCATAATGTTATGGAATCTAGAACCCTTTGAGTTGGTCTCAATTCAACACCCAACCAAGCCACCAATGCAATATTAAAAATAAACAAAAAGGCTAGTTGGCCTCCACTTTGCTACCCACTTTTACCAAACCCCAAAAAAAGGAAAAGTAAGTTTCCGAAAAAAAAATAATAATAATAAAAAGGAAAAGTATCGTTATTCTTACTTATTTATTAATTATAGTTCTATACACGTGAAAAATCGTTTTTTGATAAATTATTTATGCATATGCGTCAATTTGTAATGTACGAAAATAAGAAATAACTCAGTACGGAATGGGGCTAGTCAAATGATGTGCTCTATGATTTGATTTTTGATTATATATATTTGAAAGTGAAATAAAATCATATACCTAAACTTTTTTAGATTCGTCAAGTACCTGAATTTGTATTTTTGAAATCACCTCAATTGAGATGATTACACATGAAAAAGGGATTTAAGTTTTTTTAATACACAAATTATATGTTGTAATAAAAGTTACATGATTTGAATTAAGTCATAAAATTCAATTCGCTATCCATCACATCCAATTTTGACCTCTCAAATTAAAGAAATTTAACATAAAAGTGAGTACAACTTGGGTACAACTTTTGGCACAGGATATGGTTTGGTGGTTTGATATGTGATTTAGATTAGCTTAGATATCTTTTTCAAGGTAAGACTCGCCCTAAGGGAAGTTAGTAAGTGGACCAATGGACCATCCCATATTAAAGGAGCCAATATTTTTTGGGTGATAAATATGGGCAACCGGATTGTAGGTTAAGAATTCAAATCTTCTTCAAATTTTACAGTTTAAAGGTTGATGAACTGGTCAAGTTGAATCGTTCAAGAGAGCGAGAGAGTGATCTAGATTCTTAATTTTTTTAAAAGTTAATTAATGAGATGAGCTAATAATGATTGTAAAATTTAAAATAAGTGATCTGAAATACTCGTCTAGACTACGAGAAAAGAATCTCGATTCCTAAGCTAAGTAGATGAGCATGCATGGAATGGAACATGGAACATGGAACATGAAAGATGATTTATTTGTTCTTGTGGGGGCCAAACAATTGAAGAAAAAAAAAAAACCACTCCATGATTGACACATATTGAAGGGGCCAGGTATGTCCTACCAGAAGCATGGCAAAAGATCCTGATAAACCTTTCGTTGGCCAACTCAGCACTGACATGCCAATAATTCAATCCATCAGCACTTTTCGATTTTCAATCTCTCAATAAAGACCGAAACAGATGCGCGTTAGGTCAATTAGCCACGTCTGCTTCTCGTGTCTGAATTCTAAATCAAATAGTTTTAGGTGTTACGTTTCTTTTGAGTGTCTTAGTCTTAAAAAACTTAGAGAATTTAATTCTATCACCAATTGTATACAATCACGCATCTGTCTCGTCTTAATTGTATATATTCAGTTACACCTTAAGAATCTCTCAAATTATACCTGCTCCCATACAACCAATAGGTTTCTTGTAATAAGAAGATGGAGTTGAACACAATCTATGTAGGCCTCAAAACTGCATTTTTCCCTACAGATAAACAATAATTTTAAATACAAAGCATCCTGGAAAGCCACATCCCTTGGTAAAAAAAGGAGTGGCCTTGGTAACCATACATGATGTGGAACCTGTGAAAAGATTACATGTTTTGTGCCTCTCCGAGTTTATAAATCAACAGCATCAACTGGGAGAGAAACTGCCCTGCGAAGAGAGTGAGGAAGCAGTGAGCCTGTGTATAAACTATTGGCAGTGATAACATTCTCCGCACTGGGAGACTCCATCGCCTTGCAATTTCGGGCCCTCTGAGGTTCCGAATTGGGGCAGCTCTTTTCAAGATTTGCAAGGAAATCCGGAGTTATGTGTCGGTGATCATAAGCGCAAGATTTCGAAAGAACTATGTTGTTGATTCCTTGTAATGTGTTTGATACCGCAGATGATAAGAACCCGTTGTCTATTTTGTGTACTTTACTTGCATTCAGTGAAGATTTTGAGATGATGGAAAAAGAATGTAAACCGGATAAGTTTTTGATGGAATTTCTTGCGCCGGATGCTGTAGTGTTTTCCAATTGAGGATCTTGCTCATCTTCAACTGCGACTAAGTGATCCATTTTCTCATATTCTTCGTCAGAATGGCTCTGTCCCGAGCCTACTGAACTAAGTTCTCGACTTTCGTGTTGTTGCTGTCCCCAAATTTCTTGGTATTGAAGGCAGTCGGATTGGCTTGATTCATTTGGTGCACCCCCTTTCACATGATGCTCAGACTGATCGACTTGGTATGTAATCTCCTCAAAACGACTGTGCATTGAAGGGCATCCTTGTTTACAACATTGAATAGCTTGCAAGTCCTTGGCGCTAGGGTGGTTCGACAAATACTCCATCATGGAACCACTGGAGGTGTGATTAGAAACACAATTGTGACAAAAGCCTTGACTAGCAAATAGGGGTGTTTCCACTAGTCCTGGGCCTGACTGCCAATCGGGCACCAACAAGGAAATTTCCCCATCAATCATATCTGCTATTCTGGTTACATCTTGATCGGTGATCTCCAACTCTGCAACCATTTCGGTTGACACACACAATGCTGTATCATTCTCAGTGTCAAATGGGAAATAAATGTTGCGTACACGACCTGCAATATAGAATTTAAAGTGCTAAATTTAGTTTCCACACATAGATAATCCATAAAAAAACTTTGGAAAGAAAGTAAAGACAATGCCAACCTTCTTTATCTGCAATTCTAAGTCTTAAAACGATACCACCTTCTTCTCTTCTCTTTCCTTTAATACTTATGTCGACATCTTTAGAATGATCATCCTCATGGTGCTCAAACAGTTCGATTCCAGTTGATTCTACATCAACAGGCTGATACCCCCACTCATTTGGGGCATCGAAACTGTAACCATTCAAGTATCCATTACTAAAGCAACTGTTGCTTCGATGCAGCTCTAATAGAGGCTGCCTTACAAAAGGACCCATGTTATCTAGCTGCCTACTATAATCTGGTGATCTCAAGTCATATTCACATTCATCTATTTGGAGAAAACGGTCGTTTAAAAGCTCCCTTGCAGAGAGCCTCAACGACGCAGTTGCCAAGCATTTCTCAACGAATTGTCGTACTTCTGGATCTTTAACTTTGTACAAAGCATCTGGTTTTTTACCCTATTAAATTCAGAATGCAGAAGGAATCTTAGATGTCACATTTTTCCTAAAGAAAGTAAAGCATTCCACTAGAGAGAAAGGGAAAGAGAATCCTCTTACAGAAACAACTTTCTTGTAGATCTGTACGGGATGAGAGCATTCGCTATACGGATATTCGAAAGTGACCATTTCCAAAATGCACATCCCAAATGAATAAATGTCAACTAGCTCATTGTATGCCTCTTCATACACTTCAGGAGCCATGAACTCTGGTGTCCCTACTTCAATAAAATCGAAAGAAATCTAAACGCATTAACCTTCTAGGTAAATAACTTTCCCTTGTTCCAATCAACATCAAAAATTACCAAACAAACAAAATTTGCATAGGGGCATTCATATTTGACTCGAAATTTGACAATTTATGAAGCAATTCTTATAGGATGGATCATTCGAACTTACCAACGCAGTGCGCGGCGTGCGATTTCCTTAAGATTGCAGCTAAACCAAGGTCACCAATCTTCACTTCCCCTTGGTTTCCATTGATGAAGATATTGTCACACTTGAGATCTCTATGGATCACAGGAGGGTCGTGGCTGTGGAGATACAGAAGCCCACTCAAGATCTGCCTACACCAATGCTTCACTGCTCTAATGTTTACTCTCTTGTGCTTTAACCTATACCTATCAGTAAAAAAAAAAAAAAATTTAAAAACCAACAAAAAAATAACAAAATTGGATTTAGAAAAATTAACAAAAAATCATATTTTGTATTAAAAAATCACAAAATACATACTGCTTAAGGGTCCCAGAGGTGAACATTTCAGTGACAAAATTGATGTTTCTGTTGGCAGTATCAACCCAGGAAGTGTAGAACTTCATGATGTTTCCGTGCTTCAATGTCTTGAGGAGGTGGATTTCACAGTAGAGCCTCTCAAGATCTTCAGGGCTCTGCAGGAAATCATTGAGCTTGACCTGATTCCAAGCAACTTCCATCCCTTCATACTCATCAAATGCTCTGTAACTGCAACAAAAATAAACCCAGAAAAAAATCACTCAAAAAACCTGCCAAATACCCAGAAAAATTCAAAATTTTGGGAAATCTGAACTGGGTTCTGATGATTTTTGAAGAAAGTTAAGAGCTTCAAGTCTTACACTGTCTTAGAAGCTCCTTTGCCAAGGATTTCATTGTACTGCACCCAAAAATAAAAAGTAAAAGAAGGTTCATTCTTCAAGCAGAATACACTATACAGAGAAGAAAATGAGGAGAGAGAAAGAGGAGAGAGAGAGACAGAGAGAGAGAGGTAATTACTCTGACATATCTCCCAGTTGGATCAACTTCCACAAACTCGGAGAAATCTGGTTCAAGATGTGAGAGACCATTCATTTCTGTGAAACCAATCCTCACTTTTTGGCTTTCCTTTTTCTGTTTAGCTGCTGCTTCTTCCCCGTCGGCTATTTCTTTGTATATTCTGACACAAACACAGAGAGAGAGAGAGAGAGAGAGAGAGAGAGAAAATGGAGAGGATTTATATAAATAAAAAAAACTGGTTTCCCAACGTTTCAGGGGAGAGAGTGTAGAAATTAAAAGATCAGAGGAAAAAATGTATCCTCCTTATTTTCTCCCAGCAATCATTCTTTATTTATATATTTGGACATACAAGACAGATCAAACCACCCCAGTCCCACGACGTTACGTGACAAACTGCCAGTCTCTCAACCGTTTTTTTCTGCAGTAAAACAGTATAAAAGTAAAAGATTTTTGCATTCAAATTTCTCTTTCTGCGCTACCATGTTTTTCTCCGTCTTTTAATTTTTTTTTGATTTATTCACGTCAAATGCATAAAGAGACTAGATTGTATATTAGAAGATATTCGGTGTGCCAGAGATTATTTTGCTGAAAAAAAATAATTTATGTGGTGTCTCCCACTCGACGAGAGAGATAAGAGGAGGAAGATATTGAACCGGTTACAAGATTTTGCATGTATGTAGGGATGAAAGGAGGAAGATATTGAAATGGTTGCAAGATTTTTGCATGTATGTAGGGAACCTCCTATAAAATTAGGACATAAAATTTCCCGTATTTTACTCTGACCAAATGTGGTATTTGTATCACTCAGTGTGAGAGTTAATCAACGAATAGACAATATATGCATGATTATATGTAGAAAAAATCACGTAGGATTACATCTAGAGACAAGAAGAAAGACAATACATGGAGCCCTATTTTTATGTGGGAGATTATATTCACACACCCCAAATTACTTCTCTCACACCTTTTTAATTTTTTAATATTTTTCTATCAAGTGTTAGTGGTGTGTAGAAAATATTAAAAAATTAAAAAGGTGTGAGAGAAGTAATTTTGGGTGTGTGAATATAATCTCTTTTTATGTGTGTAGCTCCACATCCACATGGTTAACAAATATACCTATAATTTGCCTGAGTCGAATCAATAACATTGACATGACATGAGTTTAGCGTTACGTGTCGTTTTGATTAATAATGTATTGACACGTGCAAATTTTTCTTTATATGACAATATAACATCGTTTTAATAATTAACTTATTGTAAATCATATGGTAAACATGCAGACTTGTGTGGCTAAAAGCAACTAGTTACAAACAAAGTGTGCACTTGAAACTTAAACCATGCTTCTAGTTATACATATTATTTTTCTGTCAACGTTATCCTATTTTTCTGAATAAATTCATTTTGTTTAATTTTGAATTTGTGTGAGTAGCTAGAGACCTAGTACTAGGGTAAATCTAAAAAATTCAAACACTCAATACACGTTTGTTGAACGAAATTGAAATGACTAGAAATCTTTCTTTTACCATAACAAAAGATAAGTGATTATGAAGCTATTTTGATAAGTGTATAATTTTTACTTCTCGCACACTCCTGTTAATTTATGTCCGTTAGATCGTCTTCAATTCATCCAATCCAACGGTCGAAATCCAAAAAAGTGTGGGAGAAGTAAAAAGGAGTGTGTGGATATGACACCTCTTTGAAAAGAAAACATTACTAATTGATTTCAGAGCAAAAAATTTTACGCACACCGTGTGTTTCGAGTTTTGTCATGAGGGTTGATGAAATTTCTTCCTCACGAGTTGTTAGTGCATTTTTTCGGACCATAAATAATATGGTAGTTGAATTTCTTCCTCTGTAGTTGAATTCATAACAGTTATTTTTATATGAACGCCTCATAATTTTGTTAGTGCAGTTTTCAGACCATAAATAATATGGTAGAAGAATCCATCTCTTGAGTTGAGAAGCATTTGTCAAGATTTGTAGATGCTGGATAGACATCAAAGTTTCTTCATCTTTTAATGGAGTAGATTTTTTTTTTCAGTTCTTTATTTAATAGGATAATCAATGTTGTTAATGGACTTTTATATTTCATAATCTCCAATCTATAATCACTCCAACCTTTATTTGCACATCGGATAATGCTAGAGAGATCATCTATTTAAACACATTTGTAAATCATGTGATGTGTCACCAATAAGAAATAAGTATGTTAATCAACATTTAAGCAATAATCTCTCATCAACAATTACGTCATATAGTTTACCAAATATAATTTCAATAGATGGTCTTCCTAATATTACCTTTACCGTAAATATTACTTTGCATTTTACAAAAATACGTACGGTACGTATATACACAAGAGAAATCACAAATCTAGTAAATTTACAGAAAAACAAAAGGGTGAACTGTCGATTTAGTCCTTGAATTATCACCTAAGTGAAAATTAGGTTCCTGAATTATTTTTTCAGAAAAAGAGGTCTCTAAACTTATTATCCTTGACGCTTTCAAACTTTTCATCCAATTTTTCGTTAACTTAGGTCATGTGACTTGCACATGACACAATTTGAAGGATAAAATCGTCATTTCACCTAGATCATCAACCAAATAGGCACAAGAAAAGCCGAGGAGCGAAGCAGGCGCTATCTCTCTTCTCTCTTGAAAGAGTCCTGGTTACCTTAAAGACCAACACCAGAGTATGGGCATAGAAAATGATGATTTTACCCTTTTACATATGTCATGTGCAAGTCACATGACCTAAGTTAACAGAAAATTGGATGGAAAAACTTGAAATCTAACGGCAATGATGAAATTGGTTGTTTGTAATGAGTTCAGGGACCTATTTGTCTAAAAAAATAATTCAATGACCTAATTTTCATTTGAATAATAATTCAAAGTTAAATCGACAGTTCACCCAAAACAAAATGATAATTAAGAAAAGACCGTGTGCATGGCTAGGGTTTTGGACTCGCATATATTTTCATGTGACTTTGTCAGACCTAAACAGTTACAACGCATATGCTATTGTGTTGTGATATCCTTTTCAAAGTGCCACTTGTTTTATTTTTTTTGACTATTGGCCACATGGTTGGCTTGCTTCCTTGAGACTTGGAGGATATATATATATATATATTAGATTAATTAAAATTAAAATGCATTATTAATGAGAGTGAATAATTAACTACCAGCAGGCTAATGAAACGACTTTAACTTCAAAAGATACTTCAATCATTTACATTTTCGGTTTTAGGGTTTAAGTTCGACTTGTGTGAATGACGAGTACAATATCAATTTATTATGTTAGTTTATTGTGTATTTTAACTCAAATTTTCTACTCTTTCGATGCAAAATATTAATGTATAGAAAGAAAGAAAAAACATGCTTAAGGAAATCACATGAGTAATGCAATGTTGTTTATTAAATTCTTAATTTAAGGGAAATCTGAATGAAATGATCCATAAATCAGATTTGTATTCTCTCCCTATTCATTTTTCCCTCTCTTCTCTGCCCTCTTATTTGAATGCTCAAGATTAAGTCACATTATCATCTTGTTTTACTTTCTCTATAAAAAGAGAAAGAAGAAGAGAAAACTAAGAAAGGAGGAATGGAGAAACGGAAGGAAGGAGAATCCAACTCAACTTCGATAAACAATGCATCATGTAAAAATCAAAGGTCGTGAATATTTGTTTTGAAGTTTTAAATCGATCAAACCATTAGGGTCTATGCATGTCTACCTTTTAGAAAATAATAGAGGACATGGAAGTGACTTGTGATAGTATTTGTGTTTTGTTATCGCTACATCTATTCATGAACAAAACACAATGATCAAACATCTGATAAATGTTAAGCTCAACGGTTCGGCACGACCGACTCACATCACACAATGATCAAACATCTGATAAATGTTAAGCTCAACGGTTCGGCACGACCGACTCACATCAATGACGGGAGACTTTCACACTCGCGCTTGACCGACTGACCCCACACACTACTTGAGCAATATTGATACATATTTACTCTATAACCGACATAATACTTTCATTTAAGATTTGTGTACGTTACGATCGTGTCATCTTGTGTTCCTAAAGAGGCAACATTTTCAACCAGGGAAAAGATGGGCCACGTGGTTTAGCTAAGGAGTAAGGCTACAATCTCTTTGTACAACCACGTACTGGGTGTGCATTGCATGCAGGAACTTTATTTTTCGATCGTTCACGTCTACATAACTCAGTGCTTCTTTATTTAGGCATTTTTAAGTAAATGTTGTCTCTTTAATTAGGCCCCCAAGAGGTAAGATCAAATCACAAGTAAAGCCATGCATGCATGGAAAATGAGAAACGAATTTGGATTCTCTTCGGATTTTAGTGTCTGGAGCTTAAGGACCAAGAACTATGGGTCCTTAGCTTGTGTGAAATCAGAGCCCTCATTTAATTAATGTGAGGTGGACAAGCAGAACGAATTAATGAAAATCGTTGGATTCCGTATACTGAGTTCTGAAATAAATCTCTACTTATAGGCTTATTTGTCTCCTATAATTACTTTAAATTAATTTTAGGTATATTAAGGGAATCCAAGGACTGAGCAGACATTATTCCAGCAAACACACACACGCATATAATATGTATTATTTGACGATAGTGGTTGGCAGGAGATCATCCATACATTATAATTTATACAGCAAGTGTCATGCAGCTTTCATATTTTCAAATAAAAAAAATAACAATGCACTATGCAGCTCTCATACGGAATAGTATACTTTATTGCGTGTCTCAAACAAAACGACTAGATTAATTACTAGTAATTCATCAAAACATTATCTCAAGAGTAATTCTAAGCTAACTAAATTTATAGACAATGTTTTAAAAATTAAAACACATGGAAATTAATGATTGATTTATTATTTACACGTTCATAAATGTGCTTATTCTTATTAGTGACATGTCATTTAGTTTGCAAATTTAGTCTCTAAATTTGATCTTCCTAGCATTATCCTTATTTCAAACACGTGAGATATTCTTCTCTTACTAATTTACTACGTAAAGATTGTTTATTGGACAAACGATGTAGTTTTTCTAACACATCACAAGCGGCAATTGAATGAGTGAAACTGCGAAAACTAGTCATATTACTTCATACGTGTTCATTTTATTACGGTCTAATGAGTTATTCTAAAAATAAAATAATAAAGATTCTAATCTTTGGGCTTTGGGGTGCATCTAGAGGGATAGAGCCAAGTCACACACTATTTTTCGTATGGAGGAGGATTGTCTGCCCTCCTCATTCTCGTGTTTTTCTGTTTTGTGTGATCACGGTTAAGCTACGTCAACATTTTATATTATTTTTTTTATAGAGATAATAAGATAAAAATGAATAGTAATATAAAATGTTGACGTGGCTTAACCGTGACCACACAAATAAGAGGGCACTGAAATGAGGAGGGCAGACAATCCTCCTCCTTTTCGTATTTAGTTTTTTAATTTATGACAGAGACCTGAGAGGTTTGAGTTCAAATTGGTGCATATATTTTAAGGAAAACCAATGAAAATGACTTGAAAACTTTGAGTTTTAACGATAAGGACAAAATAAATGGTAAAGTGAATAGTACCAGAATTGACTTTTTAGTGTAAAAATGTAGTTTTTCGTTAAAGTAAACAGTACCGGGAGTTTTTCGTTAAAGTTCTCTATATTTTATACTTGATCTTCTTTTTTTAAACCACGCAATGCGTTGTGGACGACTTTTCTGTTTTTTTAGCAATAAAAAAGGAGATTGCAAATTTGTAATTTATTATTAACATATATTATGGAAAGGTAATATATAATTATGTATATATATATTTATATTGAATCATAAATTCCCAAGTTTGACTAGTTGACGTTGAATCCAGCAATGCCGTACACATGACAAGTCAACAATATACGGAAGGGTGACTCCAAAACTCAACGAAGTACTTTCAGATAGATAATTTAAAAAAAAAACTAATTAAAAGAGTTTGAAAGCTTTGAGTTTTAACGATAAAGACAAAATAAAAGGTAAAGTGAATAGAATAAGAATTGATTTTTTAGTGTAAAAGTGTGATTTTTCGTTAAAATGAACAGTACCGGAAACTTTTCATTAAAATTCCCTTAAAATAATGTAGAGCACATATTAAGCCAAACTACCAAACACGTGCGTTGGTTAACACAACTTTGATATATTAAAATTATAATTCACATAAATCACGACTAAAAACTATTTAATCTAGCAAAATTTATACAATTTTTTTTTATATACAAGCAAAATTGGATGAGGAGATCAGACGTAAAACTTCAAGTACAAAAGTAAATAACGTTCGATATGTTGGGATGATTTGTGGTAAAAGAATGAGAGAATTTAGAGAAAGTTGGAGCAAGAGTCCCTGATTTTTGGCTAAATTAGAGAGTTTTGGTACTTGAACTAAAAATTCACGAGTATTGGTCCTAGAATTTGTTATAATGTGGAGCAGTGGTCTTTTTAGCCAACTTCGTTAGAGTTTCCATCCATTGTTTGTCCCTTTAAACCCTTTATTTTGAATAGAAGTTCTCAATGAGTTAGCCAAAATGATCACTGCTTCACATCATAACAAGTTTAGAGATTAATATTCACAAATTTTTGGTTCAAGGACCAAAAATCAAATGGAACTAAAATTCAGGGACCGTTGCTCTATTTACCTTGAAATTTTGTAGTTGCATACCCATATTAATTCATGAATAGTCGAATTCTTAGTCGCTAGGTAGAAATTAGAGTATTTTTCAAAGGATTAAAAATTGTATTTATCCCAAAGCTAAACTCTAATTCTAGAAGATCATTTTGTTTATAAATTCAATACCAACCCCTACAAGAAAAAGTATTATATTTTATAGAATGTTCTTGTGTAAAGACTTAAGACTTTGACTTTAAACTTATATTAGTGCACACTCTCCTTTCTCTTTCAATACCTAGAACCTTTTTTGTTTTTTTGTAGTCAAATTCACCAAGATGTATAGCACACGCATGAATTTTAACATGCAATAGTGGACTGCTTGAGTACGCACCAACAATTACCAATCGCTTCACTCTTTAGTCGTTGCCCTCGATTTTTTATTTATTTATTTTTCTTCACACTCGTGTCGTGGAAATTGAACACGCACATTATTTATAGACATAATTATTTTTTGTTATTGCGGTAAAACATTATATGGTGACAACATGGCTGACCACCAAAATAAAACCACGCTCTCATTAAAAATCAGTCATAAATTTTTTTTTATCTTATTTAGAAACGATTTGATGGCTATTTTCTTTTCAGTTTCTGTTAATTTTTTTATTTTATTTTAAGATTCTGCTTGATTTTGTAAGTTTTCAAATTCTAAAATAAAAATCTGAAAGCTACTTTTATAATTTTTCAAAATTTAACTTGATTTTGGTGATAACCGAAAACAATTATCAAACCGCCCACAGATTTGCTAGACTATTAACAGCCGTTAGATTCGTTCATTATAAGTTACAAAAATGGAGGTATGCAAGCATGGGAAGGGCAGTATTATACCACTGGCTGGAGTCCACGTGGAATCTATATTAACCAAAAACAAAAATGTTAGAAATTTGGCATAGGGATAAACTCAATTTTCTGTTGCCAATTGGACATGTGTGATGTTTGGGGGTTAGGATACATAGTGGGGATCCTATGCTCCTGATTATTATCTATCGGGTAATGTTCGGGAAATTAATTATTAAGATGAAATTTAATAAATTATATGATGTGATTATTGATGTTTGATTATTATTTAAGTATTAATTAATGTATTTATTTTGTATTGGTAACACATCACATAATTTGTAAGTTCGATCTGAAAAAATTAATTTACTCAACATCACACTTACTTAAATTTAGCAACCAAAGACGGTTTTAATGGAAGTAATTAATTATTGGGCCTAAACCTTGTTTAGAAGTTGTGAAGCTAAAGATGATACTCAAATTGTTCAGCCCAAAAACATTTTTTTATTAAGCCTAATATTTTATAAAAATTGGGATGGGCCTGTAATAACTTTCCATCCAAAATTGTTTTGTACAAATTAGAATGGATTTTGTGCCAAAAAAATGATAAGAAAATCAAAGTCATCATCTCATGCAAATAGGCTTGTAGTGAGCAATACAAAAGTGCTTATTCATGGAAATTGTCATGATCATTAAATTTTAATGTGGAGTGAGTCATACAAAAGTGTTTCTCTAATAAGCCTATTTCATGTGCATTCGAAAAAGAATTCAAAAGTTGTCGACGAGAATTGGTTGAATTCGTAAAGATCGTTCTCTTTGTTAGACCAAAGCCTAAATTTGAGTCCCGTTATAGTTAATCTCTCTTAGTAAACGATCGGTAAAAACAAAAAAATAGGTTCTGTAAGTAGTCAAAAAAGCTTGTAAAATGTCCTAGTACTGGGATGAGTAACCTCACCTCACCTCCCCTAAACTTTTTATCAACCAAAAAATAAATAAAAATAAAATACGAACGTTGTTTTTTGACTTGGGAGATTCAAAGTACCACATTAATACAGTCAGAAGACGATGAAACAAAAAAGAAAAAGAAAAAGGAGGATTGCATGTCAAGCATTTTTGGAATGAGCGGTTTTGGGAAAATTAGTAGGTAAGTTCATTTTGGTTACATTTTTAAGCATTGTCTACCAATAAAAAACTTCTTCAGATTCTTTTTAGTACACATTTTCAGTTTTTTTTTAGGTATTTGATTTTGAATGCATACTGATAAGTGTTTTCTTTCAGACTACTTTAACCTAATAAAGCTATGGCAGTAAGCAATGCCGGAACTAAATAAAATGTTGGACGGTGGTCTAGGAGTTTGGGAAAGTGAAAAATATAACCAAGAAAATCCACTTGTATATATTTTCACTCTAAAAGTTGAAGATTTCTCACCATGATCTGCTCTGTGAAGCAATATCTGCCATAACAAACGGGTCCGACATCTTTATGCAGCGGAGCACACGGCCGCCGCTGGTGCAATGATCGCTGATTCTATCGTCTTTCCTGGTTTAAAAGTCTTAGAGATCAGTAATCTCGGTGCAAAAGACTTGCACGTGTCTAAGATTGGCAGCCTTAGGGTCTCACAGAAGCTAACTCGAACAAGTGTGATCAAATGCCAGGCATTCGAGGCTAGTCGATCGCAGTTGGTCGAGTACAACGTCAAGCTTTTGAAAGTCAATGCAAAACTAGAGGCAACAAAGAAGCTAGAGATCGGCATGTATTTTGCCCGATGTTGTAGTGTTTTCCAACTTAGGATCTTGCGATCTTATCAGCTATGACTAAGTGATCCATTTTCTCATATTATTTGTCAGGATGACTCTATCCCGAGTCCACTGAACTAAGTTCACGGCTTTCATGTTGTTGCTATCCCCAAATTTTTTAGTATTGTAATTGGATTTGATTTTTTTGGTGCACCCTCTCTCACATGATGCTCAGACTCATCGGCTTGGTATGTAAGGCCATCTCCAACCGATGGCTAGCCAGAGGGTTCGTTTTAGCCCTCTGGCCCTCCAAGATTCTTCAAGATATTAATATTTTAATGAACAGTGCAGGGCCATATTTGCCTCCGTCTCCAACCGAGGGCTAGAGGGCCAGATGGCTCGTTTTAGCCCTGTCACAAAAAACCATCTCCAACCGAGGGCCAAAGGGCCATAGGGCCAAACATAATTTATTATTTAAAAACTACAACTTAAATTCAAATAAATTCAAATCCAAACATAATTTATTATTTAATTTAATGTTGTATAATGGCTTATGAAGTAGAAGTTATAGGAAAAAAAATGAAACAAATTTTGTGAAATAGAAGTTATAGGAAAAAAAATGGAATTTAAAAAAAATATGAAACAAATTTTGTAAAATAGAAGTTATATGAAAAAAAATATTAATCAAATTTTGTGAAATATAAGTTATAGGAAAAAAATGGAATTTAAAAAAAAATATGAAACAAATTTTGTGAAATAGAAGTTATAGGAAAAAAAAATGAAATTTTAAAAAAAATATGAAACAAAATTTGATTCATATGAAAAGGATAAAAAAGGAAAAAAATAAATTCATATAAAAAAAATGAATACAGCAACTACTAGCCGTTGAATTAAAAAAAAATTCAAACTATTAGTGTCGGTTACAACCGACACTAATAGTAATTCAAAAAAAAAATTTGCCTTGAATCCTTATTACTGTCGGTTATAACCGACAGTATTAATAAAACCTTTATTAATGCTGTCGGTTACAACCGACAGCAGTAAGAAAATTATAAAAAAAAAATAGCCAGCCTGGGGCTGGCTGGCTAGCCGAAAGCAGCCAGCCCTCCCGCCCTCTCCGATCCCGTGGGGCCCTCCCAGATTCCAGAGCCTTCTGGCCTAGCCCTCGGTTGGAGACGGTTTTAGGGCTATTTTCGGCCCTCTGGACCCTTCGGTTGGAGATGGCCTAATCTCCTCAAACAACCTGCATTGAAGGACAACGTGTTTACAACATTAAATAGCTTGCAAGTCCTTGGCGCTAGTTGTTTCGACAGATACTCCACCATGGAACCACTAGAGGTGTGATTAGAAACGCAATTGTGAGAAAACCTTTGATTAGCAAACCAGGGTGCTTCCACTGGCCTTGGTCCTGAATACCAATCTAGTATCAAAAAGGAAATTTTCCCATCAATCATATATGTTATTATGATATCATCTTGATCGGTGATATCCAACTCTGCACCCATTTCAGTTGCCACAGTCAATGTTGTATCATTCTCAATGTCAAATAAAAAATAAATGTTGCGTACATGACCTGCAAAGTATAAGGTATATGCAACTTTTTATGTTGATGTGATGTGTCATCAATAGAAAATAAGTACGTTAATCAATACTGAAGTAATAATCCAATTATCAGCAACAACATCATCTGATTTACAAAATTTAATTTAAAATTTTAATGTCACTAACATTATTAATAATAGTATTACTAAAAACGGGCTTTGGAAGATGTGAAATGACTTGTGAAAATGAAACTATTCAAGTTTTTTACTACACATCTGCCTTCATGTTTTTGAGTGTGTGCGATTGTGCTCACTCATTGTCAAAATTTTCACACTTTATATTGTTTATTTATTTATTTATGTTTATAAAATTTTCACACTTTATATATTTTTTATTTATTTATGTTTATTTTAGTTATAAGGTGGGTGAAAAATAGAGCAGATGATTGAGTATAGCAACACTCTTTCGCAAAATTGAAGAACGCAGACAAGCTCATTCTTGAACAAGGCTCAAAATTTGAGGTTTGAACACCTTGGGTAAAAGCAAAACCGTAAAATAATTGTGAAAAGTCAAAACAAACAGTCATATTTTCTTGGCCCAAACTAAGAGTAGGACAAATATCGATCCAGAAATCTGCAACTCCATCAATTAACTAGAAAAATTGTATGTTAAATCTCGAAAAGATAAAATAAATAGAGAAGTTTTATGTTCTTATTTTAAGATTATAAGTTTGACACGCATTGACATAATTTGAGTAATTTGAGAAAAATTGTATTATTCAACACTATGGGTTCAATTTAACAAAAAACTTGTAGTTTAAGTAGTCAAAAGCATTCCTTATTATCGCTTGTATAAGGACTTGAATTTCTAAGGTTTGAGGGGGTAAAACGATGGCAGATAAGAACATAAAGTTGCTAAAATTACAATGTATGTGATTTGCTTGAAAAGATGAATATACACAATCTTATGTGAAATTTGCATGAATTATTGGCTTACATAAGTATCTAAGTTAAACATTTTAAGTGCTTTCTGTAGAGTGCTTTCTAAAAATACCACTTTTAACTTGAATTTAGTTTTAACTTTTCTTGCCCAAACATGCCTTAAAAATAAGAATCACGAGAGTTGCTTGCTTTGCCATCTGCTTAATTATACTTTACAGCATTAACCACGTAATTAGGGAATATGCTTTGCGTATTCTTGCTAGAACGAATTATTGGGTTGAAAATTAAGGAATATTATTTACAAGCCACCATAGCTTCACTAAACCCCCTAAAATTAGGAGCTAACCACATCTTCTAACGTCAACAAAACTAAGCAACAGAACTTCATATCACAAATTACACCCAAAAAAAAAAATTCTGTCAAAAGAGCTGAAATTCTTTGATTGATCAATGAAAACGAGTAGCACTAGTGCCGTTGTTGTTCATGCCCTGAACAACTTGACCGTCACCGCATTTGTGGAAGACACGACGACGTTTGAGAAATGCAGCAAGGAATGCTTCGGGAAACTTGACGTGGACGGCAAGGGAGGGTTATCAAGGGAGAAGCTACGTGCAGGTTTTGGCAAACTTTTGCCGGGCATAGGGTACGTGTCGCAGCCGAAGGATGAAATCAACGTCCTGCACGATGAAATATTCGAGAGATTCGATGCGGATAAAAATGGTGTGATCGATGGTCAAGAGTTTAAAACTCTGTTGGCTGAGACAATGCTCGCGGTGGCGCGGGGAATCAGGGGTTCGCCGGTGCTGGTGGCGCTTGAACATGGCAGCCTCCTCATGAGGGCTGCTGAACATGAAAAGGCAAAGAACATGCAAATATCTGAGATCAATTAATTTTCATGATCTTTGTATTTTATGGTATTTTTCGTACATATAGCTACCAAAGATTGTAAATGAATAATGCTTGGAATAAGATATTCATAGGTAAAAATACGTGAAACTGAAAATTTTGGAATACTTGTTTTTTTTTTCTTTTTTTTCAGGTGGTATATATGGAGCAATTTTTATTACTTTAGGGTTCGCCGATCCTTTTAACAACAATATATGGTTTTATTTCAATACTACATAGTATAAAAATTGCGGAATTTACAAGATAAAATAATTTTTTCTCTAAAAGATCTATAATTCACGTAATGAAAAATTTAAGAAGATTGTTATACATCACCGATACGTGATGAGAAATGTCATGATTATCTGTAATAAGAAATGTCAAGACATGATATTATCCCCATAATATAGAAGTTCGTTTCCTAGACGGAGGGAAACTAATTTTGGCAAAACAATCTAAGATTATAAAATACTGGTTTTCTAACATTGTTGTCTTTCTCTACGAAATTGTTCGTTCTAGGTTTATAGAAGTATAGGCACAAAAGTACATATTGCACATGAATTATCTTAATAATTCTTTGGGGTTTTTAAGTGCGGGTGTCGTTCTGTCAACTGTCTGTCCATAACATATATAAGAGACTCCTGCATTCAAATTCATCAAAATAGGCTGGTTTGTGTCTTGGACGAATATATGACATAGAATGCCTCCCCGCATCCAAGATTTTTTAGTTTCTCCTCGTTTGGATGGTAAACTAGGAAGTAATGTTATTCTTATCATGTTTTTATATTATATTTTTATACCACCTTAAGTGTCATCTGATGTAAATAGTCACACCATTTAAATTAATGACTAAAAAAACATGGATCAAATCCATGCAGCCTAAAAAGAAGAACGATCCTTGGCTGGGAGATCGGGATTGTGCTGGGAATTTGCCAAACAGCGTGCAACCCAAGAGACCCGTTACTTCTAAAATCTGCCTCAAAAACTGCACCACCCTACTAGGTTAGGCGCCACACAGAATCACTAAGGTAGAGACGCTTGTTTCGTCCTCATTTGGCTAAATATTAAGCATGCTCATCGGCATTCAAAACGATTAGTTGTTGAAAATCAAAGCAAGATATCATGTTTTTTGTGTTCAAGAAGTTGCAGTCTACAATCTACTTGCCATGTTTCATCAGTGACACCAATATTGGTGTCTTGCCATCTTGATCAATAAGGTTACACGAATGAAACTGATTACAAACTTTTCATCTTAAACATAATTCAAGGAACATGGCGTTAATAAAAGGACATTAAACTATTGTTTTCATGTGACTAATTATTTGTTCACATTCAATGTCATCTCGTTTAATTTTAAATTAAAAATTTGGAATCGATTCTATTTACGTGTATTTCTGCTCAATACTTTTGTTTTGTAATAATACATGAAGTTGCAGCCTACAATCTACTTGCCGTGTTTCGTCGGTGTGTCGTCATCTTGATATCATATGATGCATTTGCAGCATTTCCACTTGATTGACTGAAACTGAAGCTACCATACAAAAGTGGTTGGGGAACTCTCTCCTTTCCCCAAGGCCCCATCTTCTAAAATATCCTTTTGAGATGGCAAACCAAGAAGAAAAACAAATTATATATAGGGAGAGAGAAAAAAGAGCCTACTTACCCTTAAAGTAAACCAAAAAAAAATCCAAAAGTCACCTGCAACTGTGACCCAACTGAAACCCTAGTGCAGCCCAGCTCACTCCCATTCCTGAGAGAGAGTTTCAAAGTCTGCCAAAGGCGCAAATTAAGGAGGATATAACATGAATGTAAGGCTTAGCTACTGGTGCTGATGATTGTGATGATGGGATCCTCTTGTAACTTTCATCATTCAAGATTAAAAAGCCACTACCACATTCTAAGCCAAAAGCCAAAAGCCAAAAGCTAAAAGCTCTTATTATTTACTCTAAATAGCAGTAGCAAAGCCTCAATATCCCAAACTCCCCATCAGTACAGTACCAAGCCAAAGACTAACCCTTTAGACCTCCAAACACACAATCTCTCTCTCTCTCTCTCTCTCTCTCTCTCTCTCTCTCTCACCACCTTAAAACTTCCCACACAATTCTCCAACTGCTTATGGCTTGAGCAGCAAGCACCAAAATTGGAACATCATGATCCCAGCATGTTTCAGCCAGCCCAACACACCCACAAGCACCTCTCAAGTGCCCCAAAACCTCATAACCTGCATATACCAAACTCAGCTTTGCAAATCTCCCACATATCTCACTCTCACCTGGTCCAAAACCTTCTTCTCTCACTCCCTCACCATCCATGCCTCTGACTCGTTCTCCTTCACCGTCTCCCTCAACCCATCAACCTTCTCGTTCTTTAGAACCAGACCGGGCTCCAAATCCATCTCTCTAACCCACAGCAAATACAAAAGAATCAAGCTCTACTGGGACTTCACCCGGGCTGACTTCACTCACAACTCCGCCGAGGCCGAGTCATGCTTCTACATCGCCATTACTTGCAATGCAAGGCTGGAATTTTTTCTTGGGGATCTTCTGGACGATTTGACGAGGCGATCAGGGTTAGTTCCGACTCACAAGCTCGGCAAACCAGCACTACTGTCAAGGCGGGAACATGTGTTTGGACACAGGAATTACATATCCAGAGCTCAGTTCTTGGGATCCAAACACGAAATTGGAATAGAGTGCAGTGAAGGTACACTTCGACTAAAAGTAGATGGAATAACAAGCCTGGTTGTCAAAAGGTTGGCTTGGAAATTCAGAGGCAATGAGAAGATTTTTGTTGGCGGAGTAGAATTTGAATTTTATTGGGATGTCTTCAATTGGGTTAATAATGAAGGTGGTAGTAATGGGAACGGTCATGGTGTGTTTGTATTTCAAGTCGGCGATGGTGGAGTGTGGCCGGAAATGGTAGGTCCTGAAAAGAAGTTGATGAGGAAGAGCTTGTCAATGTCGACTGCTTCGACAACAGTGCCATCAATTGCTTCGCTGTCTCCATCACCATCGTGCTCGAGCGTGCTGCAATGGGCAGAGGAAAGTAGTGATGGGGGGAGGAGTTCATGTTCTTCATCAACTAAGTCATGCGGTAGTAATGGGGGGTTTTCTCTGTTGTTGTATGCTTGGAAGAGGGATTGACACTTTATCTATTAAATTCCAATGTGATGGTTTGAAATTGGAAATAATTACTCCTCCATGTTGTAAATTTCTGGTGTTTTGCCTTCTGGAAATGACATCCGAACACTCTTTTTCTGCCTTTACCACACACCTCTCCTTATTTTTGTTCTTTTTTGTTTTTTTTTAGAATCTCGAGAAAAAGAAATATACTGATCCCACTTGGAAAAAAAAAAGAAATACACAGAGAGGTAACATAAACCTTATCCTTTAAAAAAAAAATACAAAGAAAAAGAGAGAGAGGGAGACATATACTGATCCCACTTGGAAAAAAAAATACAAGAAAAAGAGGGGCAGGACATAGGACCAAACCCTTCTAAATAAAACTTAAAAAGTAGGTTTTTAGCTAAAATTGTCATTAAGATTTGCATAACACATCACTTTGGTCCTTGAAATTGTCCATCATTTATTATTTTGGTCATTCTGTTAAAAACTCCGTCAGAAGTTTAAGCAATTTTCAAAGCTTCGTAACTCAATCGTTACTTAACCAAATTCGACCCATAATATATCAAAATGAAGATAGGAAAGTGTAGAACAAAATTATACATATTTGAAAGCCTAGTGGTTGCCGGAGATGGATGAAAATAGCCTGAAAGGTGACTGGTTTGCGGGAAAACTGAAAAAACTTGCAAAAAACTGGATAAACTTTAAACGTTCATAACTTCTTCAATACTCAACGAAATTGAGTGATTTAAAAACGAAATCACACTTCTTGATGAGACAAAGAGAATTGTACCTTTCTTGATGGCTAATTTTCCGTGGTTTGGCTGAAAAACAGCTCGAAGGTTTTCCAATTTTCCTGCGGACCAATTACCTTTCAAGTTGTTTTCCGGCCATCTATGATAACCATTGGGCTTCCAAATAGGTATATCTTGTTCTACACTTTTCTATTCATTTTGATATATTATGGGTCGAATTTGGTTAAGAAACAATTGAATTACAAAGTTTTGAAAATTGCCCAAACTTTCAGCTAAGAGCTTTGAGACACTTAACAAAGTTTTTAAAGGAATAACCAAAATAATAGATTGTGGACAATTTTAGGGACCATTTCTATTGATTTTCAATCTCAGGGACTAAAGTGATGTGTTATACAAATCTCAATGATCATTTTGACTAAAAAACCTAAAAAGTAAGAATCTACAAGATAAGCTGTGTAAAACAAAAAGAAACTTCAGAAAAAGCGTCTTAAAATCACTTCTCTTTTCTTTTGTATAAGTATATATGCATTTTTGTTTCTATACAGGTGATATTCTATTATAAACGCACCCACCCGAGTGAATAGTAGGGGTGGAATATTTTACCACATTACCATATCCATCGTATTACCAACCGTACCATACCAAAGTTGTGCCAAAAAATTTGTACCACTGGTAATGGTACGGTATTTGTACCATACCATACTGTTTCGGTACGGTACTGGTACTCAAAATTAGTACCGGTGGTATACCATAACTACCGGTTACCAATATTATTAATATTATATTATATATTTATTCATGTATATATATATATAGAATTATGTATTATGTATTATGTAATATTATATTATGTCGACACTTTGACTCATTTATCCTATTCCTAAAATCTCCACAAACCAAACACTCTTAGTCTCTCACTCTGATCCCTGCTCGACACATTAGAAACCTAGGGCTTGTTCCGCCGTTGCGTCTCTCTCATCGATTCATCTTCGTTTCTCGTTTCCGGCGACTTTGTCTTCGAAGTGAGGGCACAACATATGCATTGGGTATTATCACCTTGGATTGTGGGTTCAAATCAGCAAGCCAGTCGTCGAGCACAGCTATGGATATTTACATTTTTGTGGTTTGCTGTCTTACGTTTCTGATTCATTTGAGTCTCAGCATGCTATAGAAATCTTGTCTTATGATTTATTAAGTTTTTACCACTTTGACATACAATAGTAAAAAAAATCTTGAATTAGGTTAAATTGTGTATATATGTCAAACTGTGTATATATTTTTGGGCTTTGAATTAGGTTAGAAAAATATTAGATTTTAGGCAAACTAAGTGGCGTAAAACAAAGTGGTAATTACCATTGGCATACCATACCAACCAAACTATTTGGTATACTGATATTCGCTATACTAAAAGTTTGGTACGGTAATGGTAATAGATTTTGTCGTACCAAATATTTGATATGGTAATCGGTACAGAGGTTTTGGTACGGTAATGTACCAAAACCCCCTGGTGAATAGAGAAAAAAAATATCCTCTCTAACCAATATAGTCTAATCACTGTAATTTTCAAATTTTGAAGTCTGTCCATCTTTGGATTCTCTCTAGTAGCCCTTTTTTAATGCCCTTTAACATAAAGGCCTCGACTTTCCGCGCAAGAACATGAGGAGCTCTCATTGCAACTTTACTGTCCCTACAGTTTAGTTCTGCGCAAGAACATGAGGAGCTCTCAATGCATCTACAAGAACATGAGGAGCTCATCATTGCAAACGTACACTTCTGCCCCTTTGTAATTGAGAAGAGGTTCTCTCCGAATCTCTGTCATCAAGACTACTGGATTAAGTGATATGAGACTTTAAATTTTATCCAATGGTAAAAAATTATTATAACATTTAAGGAATCAAAACAGGTCAACTGTTAGATGAAATTTCAAAAGCCCGGATCACTTGATCCGTTGGCCTTAGTGGAAGAGATCCGTAGACAATCTCTTCTCTTTGTAATCATCATAAGCACTAAAAAAATTTGATCTCTCATTTTCTCTACTGCAGAAAGCAAATAAAATTGAAAATTTTAGCACATTTACTTGGTAAATATTGTATTATGATTCATTGACTCTGCAGTTGTCTGCAATAGTTACAAACACAAAGTAGTCGGGAAAATTTCGTCGTGATTTTTCATAGCACATTGTTTGGCCAGATGCTAACGGGTAGAAAGCGCCCGAAATGGAACAAAATAAGAGTCAAATCACATATATTCTAATATATTTTAGCATTAGAAAGGCCACTAGACAGAATTACGATTGACGTAAATAATATGCAACTATAAACTTCTGCATCTACAAAAGCCCAGATATAGAAATAGGTACTATGTTTACATTTGGATTCCCCTACGTGGTTACATTGGCACAAGTCAAAGAAATACCAAAAACAAAACGTACCAAGTAAAAGTAAGGTCTTAGTACTATCAAAAGAAGCAAAATCTAATCAGACTTTCAAGTTTCGCCGAGATACAGGACTTCAAATGTTGGAACTACGGAATCGATCGAATGTCGACAACTGAAAGTTCGACCACTACCAGTGAACATAATGTTGATCTTTCCGTGGTGGTCCTGATTAGCAACTCCTATTGATCTTAACGTAAAATGATCGTGAACCTTGTTTGGAGTTCGAAGACTTACCGTGTTCAGTCATTGGATTTCGTTGGAAAATATTAGTATATTATGATTATTTGAGTTTGCTTGTTAGTTAGTATATGGGCCTAACTCATCCGAAGGCTTAGGACCTGTTTGGTATCTTATTTGAAAATTTTTATCATTTTTCAAAACATTTATTGAAAACAATTTTTTTTAAGACTCAAAAACTTGATTGGTTTGCAATTTAAAATTTTTAAATCTTACGACTTAAACTTGATTGGATTGAAGTATAGAAAAAAAAAGTAAAAAAAAAAGAGAAAGAAAGAAGAAAAGAGAGATATATTTGGAGTGAGAGGGGACGAGGGAGAGAAAAGAAATGAGTGAGTTTAAGTTTAAAAACTCTAAAAACTCACTTTTATGTTTTTAAGGAATAGACTATATTCTTTAGTTAGTCTTGAGTTCAGTTTTTAAAAATAGTCATACCAAACAAGTTTTTAAGACCTAAAACTTGAAAACTGTTTTTGAATTTAAAAAGTTAGATTCAAGTACACTACCAAACAGGGCATTATAGATTTGGCTATCTATAAGTATAGCTTATAGTTTAGCATAAATAACAAGTTAGTCATAATGTAGCCTCTTAAGGTTTTGTAACTGTTTCGGTATTCTCGTTTGTTTAATAATATTCTTATTATTTTGTAGTCTTGTTCGTCTCACACTTTGATATTCAAATGATCTTCCATAAGCAGGTGTGAACAGGTGGCCAGAGACATTCCAGCTCTCGGTCTCAGCGTGCCTTATAATCTGTTAAACCGATCGCGGAAAACAGAAATCGATTACCGGAAAAACTCCCATATGTTAAGGATCAATAATCCAGCATATGAAAGCGCTTTTGTTCTCACTTGGAACTTATAGTCTTAGTCATAGAACGTACCTCCATCGATGCAAATGAGAGGCCTCCATGGAAGTTTTAGGTATGTCCTGCTGACCGATTAAAATTGTTACGATGAACACACAGCTAGGAGTTACAAAGAATCCCGCACGACCGATAAAAATTGACACCCTGCAGGTATGTCTCTCCACCCAAAGACCATGAAAAGTAGCGGGTTGACCACAAACTTTATGACCAGGGAAGAGAAACAAGTACGTAGGGGAAACATTGAGCATGCAATCGAATTCGAAGTGTATGACAAGCACACACATCTTTTTACGTATCTGCATGTTGCAGTTTATATCAAGTACAAGTGAAACGAAAGAGAACTGCAGAATTTTCTTGCCTCGAAATCTAACAGTTGGATCTTCGAAGATATAATCTTCAGTATAAATTGCAGAAGTCAAAATCCCTCTTATCCACTATTCTAAAAATCTCCGCGTAGCGCCGCTTAGGCACCACCTAGGCACTAGACGGTTGGCCACCACCCCGATTAATGTCTAGGCGTTTGAAAATTAAGAAAGGGCATCTAGATCTACAGAAGCGCCCGTCTAGACAGCCTAGGCATCTGCCTATACCCTCCTAGACACTTGCTTAGGTTACAACTCACTTTGACAGAAAATAAATAACTTTCATTTGACATTTTACTTTTTCAATAAATTGTAAGAGACTTGTTGAATATTTAAAGGAACACACATTATATACTTGTTCTCCATGTTTTTATTGTGTTCCAATAGCTCATAATATATATGTCATTCCATTTTGTCGTTTATGATGAAATCATACGTATTTTAAATAGAAAATGACACTTATTTACATGAAATATAATAAATTTAACTAAATTCGCCTAGGCACCCGCCTAGACCCCCCTTATCCGCCTAAGCGATAGCCCTCAGCCTACCACCCGACTAGCGTCTAGCGTCTTTTAGAACATTCTTCCCAAACACAAAGTAGAAGTGTGAAATAACTAAAAAAAGAAAGGAAACCAATTGGTTAACTTATATGCATTAGTCATGCACAAGGAAGGTCTCATTGAAACAGTACAGGTAGGTAACTACTCAAGGATATGGCGGGTATGGTTTTTAACCTCTAAAAACCCGATTTAAACAACGCTAACTACTCGTTTGGGTTCACTTCAGAGTTTAGTCTCATGATAATATTTCGAGTCCTTATTCAATGATTATCTTTTGTCAATTATCATTCAAATTTGAAATCATTTGGGCAATTTACGTTATGATTCTCACTTTTTATTAGCGGGAACGACAAATTCTAACTTGAGGTTTTTTCCAACTGTAAAGAAGTACCACTAATTACTGTTAAATTAGTTTAATTTTTGAAATTCAATTTTTATTTAATAAAATTAAATTAATTTAACTGTAATCAATAAGGGATACGTATTAACCATGAGTTGGTAGACTAGTGGTAAAGAACGAATTACGAGGCTTTTTTAAAATTAAAAACTAGAAGTTTTGAGTTCGAAACCTGCTGCTGCCGGCTGGTGTGGAAGTCAGACTTGTGACCATGAAAAACTGAAATGCCTCTGTGAGTCTTTCGACCAAAAAAACAGTGGATAACCTCGTCAGGGAAAATGCAGTTTGTATAATTAAGTGGTTAACCTTGTTTTTGATGCGATAATACGATTAAACCAGTCTAATGATTGCATAACACGTGTAAGTAAGACAACAGTTTACAGAGACGTTGACAAAGACTTAGATTCCTAGCTTGGTCCTGGACGATGTTTTGGGGCCAGATACATCTTCTTCCCCACTGATATCAGTCTCTCACTCTCTCTAAAACGCCACCGTTTCCACTCACAAAGCTTCAGAGTTCATCAATGGCCGAAGAAGCTCCCAGCAAACGCCCACTGAAAATCATAACCGGCGCCGACTCCTTCGGCTGCTCGCTTAAGGACGCCTTGGTGTCCCACCTCCGCTCCCTCAACATCGACGTCGAAGACCTCGGCACCTCCTCCTACTACTCCATCGCCGCTGACGTCGGCAGCCGCGTCTCCTCCTCCACCTCCGATTCCGAGGAGATCCGCGGCCTCGTCGCCTGTGGTACCGGCGTCGGAGTCTCAATCTTCGCCAACAAGTTCCCCGGCGTATTCGCCGCCACGTGCCTCACTCCCTCCGACGCCCAGAACGCCCGATCCATCAACAACTCCAACGTCCTCGCCGTCTCCGGCATGTCCACGTCACCCGAATCCGCCATCGAGATCCTCGACACCTGGCTCAACACCCCCTTCAAATCCCCCTGCCCCGCTTCCGATTCCAAACCATGGCCGGCCGAAATCGAGTCCTTCCTCGACAATTCAATCCAAGAAATGCCCAAAATTGGAGGGGCTAATAAAATTGTGGATTCCGAGGAGGCTTCTTGCGCAATCTGCTGTTTGGTGAAGAACAGGGAATTGAACCCGATCGACATTATCCCCGGCGGGTCGATGAAGATTCTGAGGGAGACGCCGACGTCAGCGATTGTTAGGTTTAAGGCTGGGAGCGTGGAGCCGGCGCACCACCACACGTTCGGGCACGATCTGGTGGTGCTGTGGGGGAAAAAGAGCGTGTGGAATTTGACTAAAGAGAAAAGGTTTGATCTGACCGGCGGTGATTACTTGTTTACTCCGGCGGGGGATGTGCACAGAGTCAAGTACTACGAAGATACTGAGTTTTTGATCACCTGGGATGGCCATTGGGACATGTTTTTTGACGAGGATCTTGAGGCTGCTAAGAAGGCTGTTCAGCAGGATTTGGAGAAGGGGTCCGAGTGAAAATCATCAAAGGCGGCAGCGGCGGCGTTGGCGGTGGAAACTTCAGTGTCTGCCGGTTGTGTTCAAGTGTTGAAGATGATGAATAATGTGTCTATGTAAATGCATGTTTTGGAGATTATGTACTTTAAAATGTAGCAACTTTGTGTTTGAACAATAAAGTTGTGTGCTTGGTGTGATTACTCTTTGGTATATCAAATCAATTTATAAAAATGTAAGAAAGAAGGTGATTAATTTGAGATAACGTTACAGTTGCTTCGCAGTTGCATGAATGTCCATTTACTCAAAACCACATCCACCCTACTTAATGGTGGATTCCGGGGATGGGGGTAATTAATTTGAGATAACGTTATAGTTGCTTTGCGGTTGCATGAATGTCCATAGACTCAAAACCATATCCGCCTTAATGGTGGATTCTGGCGATGATGAAACTTGGTTTCAATGTGACTGATGCACCAATCGCACTATTTATGGCCTCGACGGAAACTAAGGCCATCTCCAACCGAAGGGTCCAGAGGGCCAGAGGGCCGAAAATAGCCCTAAAACCGTCTTCAACCGATGGCTAGGCCAGAGGGCTCTGGAATCTGGGAGGGCCCCACGAGATCGGAGAGGGCTGGAGGGCCATTTTTTTTTATAGTTTTCCTATTGCTGTCGGTTATAATAAAAAACGTTTGAATGTAACGGCTAGAATTTCAAATATGGTGAATCAACTAGCCGTTGCAATTTTTTATTTTTTAATAATTTTTTTTAATGTGAAGCAACTAGCCGTTACTTTTTTTTATTTTTATTTTTAATAATTTAAACTTTTTTTTTCTTCTATAAATATGGTGAATCTCTTTCAATACTTCACTTCATTTACAATATTTCCTTCAAATTTCCTACAATATTTCCTTTAAATTTTTCAATATTTCTTCAAAATTTTCAATAATTTCCTTCAATTTTTTTCCAGTAAAAATGACCTCATATGCAATGAAAGGTAGGGCTTGGACTCGAAAAGAAGATGAAGCTCTTTGCAGGGCTTATAGATGGGTCTCGGAAGATAGTGTGAGGGGGATTTGTCAAACAAGTGAAGGTGTTTGGACTCGTGTGTCCAAAAAATACTTAGAGTTCTATGAAGGCACCATTCCACCGAATACCCGAAACCATGAGAGTTGTTCTTCAAGATGGAAGAAACATCTTCATCCAAGTTTGAATAAATGGCATCAAGCACTATTAACAGCCGCAAATAGACATCAAAATGGGGCCAATTACTACGACGAAGTTAGTGTTTTCATAATTTATTTTAAATGTTTAATTATATTACATTTATTTTCATGAATTAATTTTCTTTCATTTTTGTAATTATATTTTCTAGGTACGCCAAGCGGAGGAATTGTATATGGAGGGCAACTCAAAACCCTTTTAATTTCACGGTTGTTGGGAAATTTGTAAAGGGTGGGTATTATTTGAAGATCCACCTCAACGTAGAGTAGATCCTATGCCAGTGTTCGGAACTACGTCCCCAGTTGTAGATACGGATGAAAATGAATCTCCTACTCCGGCCGAAGGTGCTTTACCTAGGTCTATGGGACGAAACAAGGCCCGAAGGTTGAAGGAAAAGGGCAATGCAAATGATAATTACGCTGTTCAACTTGAAATGGCGGCCTCATTGCATTTAATGGCGGAGCAAAATGCCCGTGAGGCGGAAGAAAGGAAGTGTAGGCATGAACAACAGGCCAAACAAATACAAGAAGAGATGGATGATAAGAATATGGAAATGAACACTTCGAATTACACTCCAATGAGTAAGGCCTATTTTGATATGAAAAAAAAAAGGAAACTATGGCTCGGTGGCAGTTGTTTACCTCTGACTATACTCCTACAATGGCGGATGATGAAGATGATGTTGATTATCCATATTAAATTTAAATTGTTGTAGTTTTTAAATTTAAGTTAATGTTGTTTATAAATTTAATTTGTAGTTTTTAAATTTAAGTTAATGTTGTTTTTAAATTTAAGTTGTTGTAGTTTTTAAATTAAAATAATAAATTATGTTTGGCCCTCGGTTGGAGACGGTTTTTTGTGACAGGGCTAAAACGAGCCCTCTGGCCCTCGGTTGGAGACGGAGGCAAATATGGCCCTGTACTGTTCATTAAAATATTAATATCTTGGAGAATCTTGGAGGGCCAGAGTCCACCGGTTGGAGATGGCCTAACATGCCCTTCTCTTACTGCTGACCGTCGTGGACTGCAAAAAGGGGAACGTAGACGCTTCTGCAATTTGGTAATGATGCGAAGATAAAGAGGAAGTTTTCAAACGAAGCTTGTGCCTGCAGGAATTCCCTTGGAGATTAGGGTTGCCGGAAAGCGCCTCAGATCATGCACTGTTCAGGATGAGGAGTGACAAGAGCGGAGGGATTATCCTGTAAGTTTCCTTGCTCGAACTGCATATGCAACTCGGAGAGAAGAAATTGTTCAATATGTTATGCAGCACTACAAACGCCGCCTCTGTCTAGAAGACCCGGGTCTGCGGCTTGAGCTTTGCTACAGATCATTTCCACAGGGATCCTTATTTTCCCTCAGTGAAGTACCTTGTGCTGGATTCTGATGCTATTTTCGAGCGTTCCGTCTGCATCGGTATAATGCCTACTTGTGATGCAGGGCCAAGTCTGTTAGGGGCATTTCAGCAGACAAATCATCGCTTCTTGTTCGATGTTAAAAGTTTGACAATGTCGTTTGTACCAGAGAAATGCTAATACAACTGAAAAGTTCATGTGATCTAAGGCTTGTACTTATTGACAGAAATAGTGCAAGGGAAAAACATGTGACGATTATATTTCATGCTCACCAGTCTTACATTCACCGCAGGATTTGCAAATGGCACTAACCTTTCTATACTTTTATACCGATGTAGAACATTTGTAAGGAACAAAGCCAGCTCATGTCAAACTCGCCGGCTAACCAACGAATGGCGGGCAATTTGTTAGACAAGACTCAGCTCATCGGTAGTATTAACAGCTTTCATGTATTCCCCAGAATCTTGGGCTGCAAACTTCTTTCGCAATCCCACCAACTCTTCCCCGGCATCACATATATACGCAGAAGCTTGCCTGCCGGACAAAGTTGCCCCTTCCATGCTGTCGATATAGTCCTGTAAAAGGTACAGCCATTTAGAATTCAGAATTTACAACGTTTTTCTTTCTTCACTCTTGCATAGGAAAATCACTTGCACAAACATACTTGTTTTGTGTATGAGCCGGCAAGGAAGAAATTCTTCACCGGTGTCTTTTGATCAGGTCTAAACGCATCTTTGCCAGGTCCCTCCCGATAGAGAGATTGCCCAATTTTGACAACTGATGACCAAGTGACTTCTAAACCTTGGGATGATGGGAATAAAGCCAAAACCTTGAATTGAAAATTTTAAGGTTCAGAATTTGTTGTTTCTATTGGTTTCTTCTAACTGCAGTTTAACTTGTTTAACGTATGCAACGTGCTCTTTATAAGCTAATTACCTGTTTCGTCACTCTTGCTATAATTTCTTCGTTTGGTAAAGGCATGTAAGGATCACCCGGTGTCAAAACGCATCTGCGAGATGAAGAAGCACCAGCATTAAGTTCAATAAAGAGGGTGTCTGGTTTCTTTTTTATCTAATGTATCTCTATTTGTAAAACCGAACGATAAGAAAAATCTGATAATAATAACAATAATAATGGGTATGTTTCCCTTACTGGAGGAGTGAACCTTGTCCCTCAATGTAGTAATCTTCAGGAGAAGTAAGCGCGAGGTCGGCAAAGCAAGAGAAATCTGCATCGGGAGTATATAAGAGATTATCTAATCCCAAAGCTTGCTTCAATTTCCTATCAAACAAAAACATCCCCGTCCATTAGTCATGAAGAGGGGGAAAAAATTAAGGTTTCTACAAGGTCCTCAACATAAAAGAAAACCCTTTTCACATCCAAGTACTTAAGTGTGTAAGGGAGAATCACCTTGACCGTTCTAGATCTTGTAACTCTGTGACCCAACCGTCATATCTAAGTTGAACAGTGACAACAGGAACTCCAACTAGCTCATAAATATTATTGAAAAAATCCAATTCTCTCCACTGAGAAGGAAGCAATCTCTTGATTCCAGGCACATCACACGCTGTTAACATACATATATGAGAGAAAAACTTATTCAACTAAACTTGGAAATAGATTTTCGGAAAAGGAAGGGAACAAAGAAGTGAGAGTAAACCAGAAACCTGCAACATAAGCATCAGCGGTCACAACTTTCTTATTTGTAGCCTGCAACCATAAAAATAACACATTAGGTATATACATTTAAAGAAGCACAGGTTCTACTACAAGCATCTAAGGTAACACAATAAAAGATTCCAGTCATCAAAGAAATCGATCTTTATTAAATTTCATTTGTATTAAAAGAAGCAATATGATAAGTAAGTTACCTTAGACATTGAAAATCCGGCAACATATGTTTCTCCATCAGAAGATTTATCATACAGTATTTCTCTACACCCCCACCTAAGATGAAACCTGTTACAGCAGAAAACGACATTCCAATTGATAAGAAATCAACTGATATAGGAGAAACAGAAAAAGAAAACAAGCGTTATCTCTTCATTTCCTTGCAAAGCTCTTGTATCTTTTACAAAGATATACCTGCCCCCCTTTGCAATGATATAATCTCTGATGGGGCCACTTAAGTAAACATCTGGCGAACCCTTGAGCATGCGTAGAAGGGAGGCCTCGGTCTTAGTGGCAAACAATGTGAATATAGTCAGCATACAACGAGCGCTAATATTATCACAGTCAATAAACCCCAGTGCATATGCAACAGGATCCCACATCCGCTGGATACTCATTCGCGTGCCACCTTTTGACAAGAACCAATCAGAGAAACTTATCTGCAAAAACCAAGTCCAGCTTTTAAATACAACTATGTGAAAAGAAAAAAAAAATTGTAAAAGACTTCCAAACATTTCCAGTTTCAACTATCAACAAAATATGAATGGAGACCAAAATAAAAGATAGAAATAGCCTTCATTCTTACACTATCCAAATTCCGGACATCCTGCAACGCTCCATCTGGATTAACAAGAGCCTTTACAACCGGACTTAAGGCAAGAGCCACTGCATTTCTTGCTTTATCGTAAGTCTGAACATTTATAAAGGAAAATCAATAACAGAAAAAGCTCCATTACAGTTTGATTCACTAGGATTAATCAACTAAATGATAATAAGGAAAAAGCGTATCAGTTTTTTTATTTTTTTGTTGTACTGTTTTTCACAACACAAGGCAAACAATTCTTCATTCTCTATACTGGTATCCAAAATAATGAGATGTGACAATGATTATGATTTGCAGTAAAGTCAGTCGTAGTGGCGAAAGGAAAACCTGCCTTAATCTGATTAGTAGACAAAAATGCAAGAATCCCATGTATTGGTGCTCCAATTGGGAACCGAAAATCAAGTTCTGCGATGAAAATCAAGTAACAGATAATGTACATTGACGATCAGTGATTATGAATGAACCCTGAAATACAAAATCAGGCACCAAGACATACCACCAATGTTACCCCCTTTGTTTACAAAAGTATGAGTATGATCCTTGACAAGAAGATTTTCGTCTGCACCCACCTGTTTAGTGGTGGTCCAAGAAAACTTGTTAGCGATTATACGTAAAATTGCCAAGTGTAACAGAAGTTCAAGCAAGCAAAAGTTGTCCACCTTTTTCATTAATCGGAAAAGATTACTGTAGCAACCAAAGAAAACATGGAGTCCCATTTCAATGTGGTTCCCTTTTTTATCAACAAAAGAGCCCACTTTGCCGCCAATGAAAGGCCTCGACTCATAAATATCCACCTGCAGAATTTACAAAGAACACATGTTAACAAGTTTTCCTGGAAAAGACAATCAGTCATCAAACAACCTTACAGAAAATTATGAGGTTAGCTTACTGAGAAGTTTCAGTCTAAGTTTCCAACTTTAAAAATTCAATTCATCCATTGAAGCAATGTAGCTCTAAACTGAAAGAAACAAACAATTCAAACAAAGTAAACAAAATTGGCCAAACCTCATGGCCTTGATCCAAAAGCTCAACCGCGGTTGACATGCCCGCGAGTCCAGCTCCGATAATGGCCACTTTCAGCTTTGGACCTCGGTAATGCTCCGGTTCAGGTGGAAACAACCCTTTTGGAGCTGGAAGATTAAGCAAACATCTCAGTATACACTAAATAGTAGCTCAAACAGTAAATAATCATTCACTTCATCACTAAACATCATATATTTCTAACTTTTCGTGGGAATATTAAGTATTAACCTCAAATTGCAGCACAAAGCTTGGTACTTTTGTGAATTAAAGGAATTTGGAACTTGAAAAGTTTGAACTTTTGATCAAAAGCCCATAACTTATCATAAATTCAGTTAAAGTAAATGTAATCCCATCACAAGTTTCCTCAAATTCATCATAATTCACCAAAAGAAAGAAACCCAGAAATTAAAATTAACCAAAAAGCATTAGAAATATTGAAAACTGACAAAATGGAGCTTAAGAAAAAAGGGAACTTTACCGTTAACCCCCATGTCAGAAACATTTGTGTCCAGAGAAGAACGAACACAGAAGGAAGAGAACCGCTTTGTCCTGGCAGGAGTCACTATACAGCGGCCGGTTACTGGAGCTGCCGGCAAAAGAGCCCAAGAAGCCATGGATTCAAGCTTCTAAAAACCCACAACTTCAATCTCACTATCTCTTCTCTCTCCTCACTCTCTCTCTCTCTCTCTAACCAGAAAACTGGTCTGTGTAAAGAAAGAAAGAGAGAAATAAAACTAGCCCTGAAGCATCGGAGAGAGAGGGGGTATCAGAAGTAGAGGAGATGCTGAGGGTGAGAATTTGTCACGTAACGGAGGAGTGAGTGAGTTTGGAGGAACCAAAGTTTCATGTGCAAATTCTGGTATATGGGACCCGCCAGATGAGTTTCGGAACACCCTCCTATCAAAAGGGAAGGGATCGGTACATCAATCCGAATTCTTAAAACTTAAAATTTAATCCAACAACTAAACAAATCCTAGTTGAAGTATGATTGTGTAAATCCTAGATTAGGTTTAATTAGAGTTGTTATCCTTATCTTATTGTATCTCTTATTCCTTGGAGAGCAATGAATGCCTTTACCCTAATACTATAAATAGAGGTGCAAGGTAAGAGGAATATACAACACAATTTCCCTACAATTCTCTCTTTCTCTCTTCCCTTGTGCCGCCGGCCTCCCTCTCCCTCTCTCTCCCTTTGTCAGATAAAATAGTCCACAACACGTTATCAGCACGCTCCTACCGCTGCGCTTAGGAATCTGACGTTGGAGAAATTTTCTGCATCAAACCAGTTCATCCATATCATCACGCAATCAGGTTCTTTCAAAACAACGGCTTTTAACTCGATATTTTGCAAGCCCTGATAGCATGAACATTCACCATGATGCATGACCCAACTTTATGTTTAACGTATTTTAGATTCTACATAAATTGTGTATGCCTCATAACCATAATTGTTTAAATTATGTGAATTTGATATTTGCCATGAATTGAATCTTACATATGTACATGCATTGAAAATATTATTTTGCATATGCATCAACGTAAATATGTGATTCATTGAATTATATATGCATGCCATTTAATATAGTTTAACAAAAAAAAAAAAAAAAAATTGGTTTTTTTTCCTTTGCGGCATGCAAGCCGCACAAAAGAAAAAAAAATTTGGCATTCTTTCAACGCAAGCCCTAGTGGGCCAACGTTTTTCGACCCGTACGGATTTAAAAAAAATATATATATATATTTGCGGCCCAGCCCGGAAAAAAAACGTTTTTTGTTTTTGGGCCTGCAGCCCGCCGGTTTTCATCCACCAGCCCGAGAAAAAAAAAAAAAACAGTTTTCTAAATGGACCATTTTTAAACCCCCGGGGTGGCTTAATTTTTTTTTATTTATTTACTTTTTTATTTTTTTGGTCCTGCAATGTTTTATTGCCTAATTAATTTTTATTTTAGGCCCAATGGGTTTTTGTATTTTTTCACCCACACTTTATTTTTGGCCCGAAGCCCAAATAATTAAATAAATTAATTCAATTATAATTATACACCTAAAATTATATTTTTGCATATACTTGTTGCATATTTGTTTGCATATATATATTTGTGTTTGCCTGCAGGAATATATGAACCTGAAGTTCATAATTAATTTGAAACCTGAAGTTTCTTATAAACATGCCTTTACTTGAAAACCTGAAGTTTTCACTTAAACATATCACCCATGAAAACCCGAAGTTTTTCATGCAAAAATTAAACCAATACATGTCTATTAGAACCTGTATGTTCTACTCCTATGTGAATGAATATAATTCTGAAGTTTGTCGATCACTTCTCAAGTTTTGTAATGAAACTTTGACTGAAGAGGATCTCCTGGAGAAGACCTATTCGACATTCTCTGCTTCTAATATTGTCCTGCAGCAACAATATAGAGCTCAGAAGTTCACCAAGTTCTCGGATTTGATCTCTGTTCTACTTCTCGCTGAAAAGCAGAACCAGCTGTTGATGAAGAATCATCAAGCTAGACCTACTGGGGCTACTGCTGTGCCTGAAGCACATTATAGCACTAACCAGCACCCAAGGCGCCAAAATAAACGTGGTAGGGGTGGCCAGAAGCCATCCAACCAAGGTCAACAGAGCCAAGGCCCACCCAAGGGAGGAAACAAAGCCCAACAGCGCCCAAACCTCGCTCCCAAGGCCCAGAACTTCAAGAATAAGGGCAAAGCACCTAAAACCATGGATAACGATATGTGCTATCGTCGTGGTGCTAAGGACCATTGGTCTCGTATTTGCCGCGCTCCCAAGCAGGTTGTAGATGCATATCATTCACGTCGTCAGAAGTTTGAATCAAACTTCATGCAAGTGGACGAACCGGAGACTACAAAGATAGAGGTTTCTGCCTTTCAGGAGGATACCACCTCTATGGAAGATTAGAATCTTAGACATAGACTTATTTTTTAGTTGAAATAAGACAAATGGGGCCGAATTCCACCTAGTGGCCGAACCCCACCTTGTTTTTTGGTTGATTTTTGAACAATTTTCCTTTATGTTTTGGATTATTAGTTAGTGATTTGTTTTTTGGATATTAAGTTTTAATTCTTGAATAAATTAAATTATTTTGAATTGATAATCGTTTTATAAACCTTTATGCATGTGACCGATTCAAATTAATTTTTCATTCTAGGTATGACTTGTGGGAAAGTTAGTTGTCTGGCAGATAGTGCAACCACGCACACTGTTTTGCGTGAACGCATCTATTTCACTAACTTCATACCTAAGAATGCACATCTGACAACCCTCTCAGGTCCATCCAACCTGATAGAAGGATACGGTAAGGCACGTATAATGTTGTACAATAGTACAATTTTGACCATTGCTGAGGCACTCTATTCCCCACGTTCCGGCAGAACGTTACTAAGTTTCAAGGATATTAGAGATAATAATTTTCATGTTGAAACCCACGTAGAAAACGGAGTTGAATTTATGTGCATAACTTCCTACGAATATGGCCAGAAGCGTATTCTAGAGAAGATGGAGCGTATCCCGAGTGGTCTGTATACTACAACCATACGCCCCATAGAAAGCCACTATGTGGCCGGCCCTACTACTGGGACCGCGCACGAAATTACACTTTGGCATGACCGTTTGGGACATTCTGGACGAATAGCGATGCGCCGTATCCTCAAATCATCACACGGGCATCCACTAACCCGAAGTTTAGGTTCGATCCAAGGAATCGCATGTCAAACATGTTCTATGGGAAAGCTTATTACTAAGCCTTCTTATGACAAGATTCGTTCGAATCCTCCCATTTTTCTACAACGGATTCAGGGGGACATTTGTGGACCGATTCAACCTCCCTGCGGACCATTTAGATATTTTATGGTTTTGGTTGACGCTTCCACACGTTGGTCACACGTGTGCTTGTTGTCCACAAGGAACGCTGCATTCTCCAAACTGTTGGCTCAGGTTATCAAGCTCAGGGCTCACCACCCTGATTATCCAATCAAATCTATTCGATTGGATAATGCTGGAGAATTCACATCTAAAACTTTTGATAACTATTGCATGTCGGTTGGGGTTGAAGTTGAACATCCAGTACCCCATGTTCACACCCAGAACGGCCTGGCAGAGGCTTTCATTAAGCGCTTACAAATGATTGCTCGATCGTTGGTCATACGTACCAAGTTCCCGATCGCTGCTTGGGGCCATGCAATATTGCACGCAGCAAAGTTGGTCCGCCTGAGGCCTGTTGCGACACAACCATTCAGTGCCCTTCAGTTGGTCACCGGATACGAACCCGACATATCGCATCTGCGCGTTTTTGGTTGTGCGGTATATGTGCCGATCTCGCCGCCCTTACGTACAAAAATGGGGCCTCAGGGAAGGATGAGAATCTATGTCGGATATGATTCTCCTTCGATTATTCGTTACTTAGAACCTTTGACAGGCGATCTGTTTACCGCTCGTTTTGCGGATTGTCACTTCTATGAGACAGTCTTCCCGTCGTTAGGGGGAGATAAGAACGTCAACGTTCCTGAAGAACGACGCGAATTATCGTGGACGACTCCCACTTTGTCTCATTTAGATCCCCGCACCGCTCAGTCTAAAACTGAAGTGCAGCGCATATTAGATCTTCAGAGCATAGCTCAGAGCATGCCAGATGCTTTCACCGATCTAGCGCAAGTGACAAGATCACACATTCCAGCTGCGAATACGCCTGCAAAGATAGATGTACCAAATGTACGACGAACTGCCCTCCTGGAAGCCCGGGACGCCAATTCTGGTGATCCACGTACATTAGCGGCTAGCCAATCATCTGCCCCTACACAAAAGCGTGGCAGACCCCTTGGTTCAAAAGATTCACACCCCCGGAAGAGGAAAACTACGGCACAAGGTCCTGAAGAGCCTACCATGAATCCGACTATCGCTTACTCATTCTACCCAACTCATGAGGAAATTCTAGATTATGGAAGCGTCCTTGAAGAGACGAATCCTCCTCCCGAGAATAGTGAGATTTCGGTCTATTATGCTAGCTTAGATGATGTGTGGCGTAGAAATGAGATGATTGTCGACGATGCATTAGCATTTGCAGTAGCTACTAAGATCATGTTGAGCGATGACATTGAACCACGTTCTGTTGATGAATGTCGACGTAGAGCTGATTGGTCAAACTGGAAACAAGCAATCCAAGTCGAACTCGATTCGCTTGCGAAACGTAAGGTGTTTGGACTTGTAGTTCCTACTCCTCCACATGTGAAGCCCGTTGGCTACAAGTGGGTTTTTGTTTGGAAGCGTAATGAGAAGAACGAAATTGTGCGTTACAAAGCTCGTCTTGTTGCGCAAGGCTTCTCACAACGCCCCGGGATTGACTATGACGAAATTTATTCACCCGTTATGGATGTGATTACTTTTCGCTACCTTATCAGTTTGGTAGTTTCCGAAAAACTGGATATGCAGCTGATGGAAGTAGTAACCGCGTATCTCTATAGGGATCTTGATACGGAAATTTATATGAAAGTTCCTGAAGGACTTACATTGACTGGTTCAAATATTTCCAAACCCCGGAACACGCTCTCAATTCGGCTGAGGCGTTCACTCTACGGTTTGAAACAATCCGGAAGAATGTGGTATAACCGTCTGAGTGAGTATTTGACTAGTCAGGGATATGTGAACAACAAATTATGCCCTTGTGTGTTCATTAAGAAGTCACATTCCGGATTTGCGATTGTTGCAGTATATGTCGATGACATGAATCTTATTGGAACTCCTGAAGAGCTCGCGAGAACTGCTTCGCACCTGAAGTCGGAATTTGAGATGAAAGATCTAGGTAAGACTCGATACTGTCTCGGTCTCGAGATAGAGCATTGTTCGGATGGAATCCTAGTACATCAATCGAACTACACCCAGAAGGTGTTGCGCCGCTTTAATGAGGATAAAGCGAAGTCTTCGAGTACTCCTATGGTCGTTCGTACGCTAGATGCAAAACGAGATCCCTTCCGTCCGAAGGAGGATGATGAAGAGATTTTGGAACCTGAAGTTCCTTATCTAAGTGCGATAGGCGCTTTATTGTACTTAGCTCAATGCACTAGACCCGACATCTCCTTCGCTGTTAATCTTTTGGCAAGATACAGCAATGCACCTACACGCAGACACTGGACTGGCGTGAAAGACATCTTCCGCTACCTTAGGGGTACTACGGATCTGGGCTTGTTCTATCCCTACGAATCCTCGAATGATGCTACATCTTGTGCTCCTCGAGTTGATTCTCGCCTTGTTGGTTATGCCGACGCTGGATACTTATCTGATCCGCACAAGGCGCGTTCTCAAACGGGTTATGTCTTTACCGTTGGAGGCACCGCAATATCTTGGAGGTCAACGAAACAGACCTTAGTTGCCACTTCGTCTAACCATGCTGAAATTCTCGCCTTACATGAAGCAACTCGGGAATGCTTTTGGTTGAGATCAGTAGTGGGCCATATTCGAAGCTCCTGCGATCTTCATCCCGCCGTTGATGTCCCGACGACGATCTTTGAAGACAACGCAGCTTGCATCGAACAGCTCAAGAAGGGTTACATCAAAGGAGACAACACCAAGCACATTGCGCCGAAGTTCTTCTTTTCACATCAACAACAAGAGCATCAGAAGATTGAAGTCAAGCAAATCCGTTCACAAGACAATCTGGCCGACCTCTTCACCAAATCACTGCCGAATGCGACGTTCCAGAAGCTTGTTCATGGAATTGGTATGCGTAAACTTTCTGAGTTGTAACTTTGCTATTTCTCTTTTGAATTATGTCAAACTCAGGGGGAGTATCCTGTAGATACTTGCTTGATCTTAATGTACTCTTTTTCCCTACGATTAGGAGCATTTTTTCCACTGGGTTTTTGCTACCTAACTAGGTTTTAACGAGGCACCCACCTTGGGCTGGTCATATCCCTGAGGACGTCCTGTAGACGTTTCTTTTGACTTTACATTTCTCACGCATTTTTCCTTAGACTATGGATTTTGTCCCTACTCGGGTTTTTGCCATAGCCTTAGGGTTTTTAGTGAGACTTACTTACTTATGCAAATTCCTACCTTATTGAGAATAAGCGTTGTTCCTTGGAAACAGCACTGACAAGTCGACTTCATCAACTTCTGCATGATGCTAGATCTACCTTGAGTATTTACACACTCAAGGGGGAGTGTTGTAAACAAATCCTAATTGAAGTATGATTGTGTAAATCATAGATTAGGTTTAATTAGAGTTGTTATCCTTATCCTATTGTATCTCTTATTCCTTGGAGAGCAAGGAATGCCTTTACCCTAATACTATAAATAGAGGTGCAAGGTAGGAGGAATATACAACACAATTCCCCTACAATTCTCTCTTTCTCTCTTCCCTTGTGCCGCCGGCCTCCCTCTCCCTCTCTCTCCCTTTGTCAGATAAAATAGTCCACAACACAACTAAAATTATTATAATTTTTAAAGAAGTCATGTTGTTAGTAAATCTTAGTGTTACAGTTTACTATATTACTCTTAACTTGTAAGTGATAGGTCTTAAATTCAATTATCAACAAAAGTGAATTTTAATCACATTATCATGTCAACCTAGTGTAAAGCTTAGCACACTTCCTTAGTATAAATAATAGGGAATTTTAACGGAATGCTCTTGTACTGTTCACTTTTATGAAAAAACGCATTTTTACATTAAAAAGTCAATTATGATATTATTTACTTTACCTTTTATTTTGTCCCTATCGTTAAAAACTCAAAACTTTCAAATCACTTTCATTAGTTTTTCTTAAATAATATCGTTCGTTTTAAAATTAAAAAAAAAATTATTAATGGGAGGTGGTAGTGGTTGGTTTGGAAATTGTTGGAGAAGTTTGTTGTCTTGTATGTTTAAATCTGGTGAAGCAGCAGAAATTAAGTGTGCAAACTGTAACGTGGGAAGTGCGCTGATTCCTTTGCTTTGCAACGCTAAATGCGCCACTGAGACTTTTAGATAATATTCAAGGTGGAAGTATGTATCATGGTTTTATGAGTCAGAAAAGATTTTTCGTGTTTTTGTATACGTGTTTGATTATTTTTCTTACACAGTAGAGTAGTTTAACATTATATTGTAAAAAAATGTGAAACATTTCGAAATATATTATTAAACTACAACGCTGAAATGATTTAATGTAAATTATATGGAAGAAAAAAAGCAACTTTAACGAAAACTCTCGATACTGTTCACTTTAACGAAAAATCACATTTTTACACTAAAAAGTTAATCCTTATACTATTCACTTTACCTTTTATTTTGTCCTTATCGTTAAAATTCAAAAATTTCAAACCGTTTTTCATTAGTTTCTCTAAAAAAAAGGCATCACGAACACTTGTTGGATTTGTAGCTACAAAGCGAATAAAGAATGCACAAAAAAGTGGGGCTTTAATTTCATTAACATTTCCCAAGATTTGTTGGCTTTGCATTTTCACATGATCTATTTAAAGACGAATTTGTTATTGACACAGTTAATTTACATTTGAGATGACTAAATTATATCTGAGTGGAATAATTTTATGTAAGAATGATCTACATGATTAAAAAACTGAACGTTATATAACCTACTTCATCATCTGCTAGCTAATTCATTTTGATACGTATGAAAAAATGAAATTGCTTCACAATTTGCAACTCTTTTTCCCAATCTGTCACATTATATTTTGCAGAAAAATCGAAGTGGCGTTCGTGCGAAAAGGTTGAGAAAGAAAGAAGTTGGATTTTGGAGCATCATTCGTAGAATTACTAGTAGTGGTTACGAGAGAAATAGGAAGAGACTTGAGATTACTAAAACTGCAAATATGGCCATGGCAGCAACGAAAAACAAAAGCAACTTCTGGGATTTCATCTTCTGTTTAATCTTGTCCTTGAGAACGATCATATAGACTGATTAGGGTCTGATAATTCGCTTCTGTTTTCTCTCTCTTACAAAGGAAAGTAACTCCATAAAACCGCATACTGTAGGAAGATGATCGTCGAGGTGCTGCTGCATAACTGCATATTATTTCCATTTACGCGCGTCTTGTAGTGAGATAGCATGAAAATTCCTTGTATTTATTTGAAGGAAATATACGTTAAAGTCGGAATTTGTTTGTTGAAAAATTTGATGACGTCTTGGTATTTTATATTAATTAATAAAGGAATTAATATTAAGGAAAACTAATAAAAATAATTTTAAAACTTTGAATTTTAACGATAAGAACAAAATAAAAAGTAAATTGAATACTATCAGGATTAAATAAAAAATGAATGAAAGGCCAACGCTTTGTTTTACTGAGAGGCCCAACAAAATGGGCTTACAAAATAATACAATTTTTGAACTTTACATGTATCCTCATATTTAACATATATACCTATATACATTCTTTTTTTTTTTTTAAATAACATAGTATCAGTGTTTATTTATATATATTATGTCGTAAATTTGATTAATTTATATGTGGTTTGAATTGTAAACTTGTTGTACATGTGTCATCCTATAATACTCCTCACTATTGTTATATGGCATATATGCTTAATGTGTTTTAAATTTTGGACTCGTTGGATACTTTTTTTTTCATTTATCATTCTTTTATTATCTTATCTATAGATTTGATACAAATATAATTTTTTGTAAGTGTCAATATGCATTTATTTACAAGATATACAGAAAATTTACCTAAATCCGACCCCGCCTAGCCGCTAGGCGCCAACCTGTCGCCCGACTAACACCTAGCGTTTTTAGAACCTTGTTTGTAAGTTAGAGATTTTAGGTTCGATTCTCGCCAAAGGCAAATTTGAGCCACATTATTATTAGCTCATTATGATGCTAAACTCACCCCTCTTCCTTAGTGTAAATAATATTATTTATTTTAAAAAATCGATTGTACGAATGAATTATTCATCCTTAAAGGAAACACGAACTGAAAATTTTTTATCCAAAGAAAGAAACAAACGTTGAAATTGGGCTGTAGAGACTAGAAAGTTATAAGTTCCTTATCTAGTTTGTGTTGTGAAGAAAATATACAACATGAGATGAGAGACGACCTCACAACCAAACCACGTGGAGTTAAATTTGGTGTTCATGTGGCTAGACTCATAATTCGGAACACTAATGGTAGATTAGACAAGACACTCTTACAACTATAGGTTTTAAACACTTCAATTAAGAGTTCATTTAAAAAAAAAAAACGCTATTTTCATCTATTCACTTGTCGTGTCCTTAGTTGTAAAATCTCTTTGGTGTTACATAGTAAGTTGGGGTTTTCTGTATTACTCGTGACATTGAGTTTTGAAGTGTTTTTCTTTAAAATGTGATGTAATCAAGAGCTTTAAAAAAAAAATCAAAATAGCTTGTTATGATAGATAGCTGGTGAAAAACCCTTCGAGTGAGCTCATGCGGTGAAAAAGGATATTACAATAAGTTCGTTGTTTGATTTTTTTTTAATTGAATAAACATAAAAAATGACTAGCACATATTGTCCTAATCAATTAACCTAATTACGTGTCTCTTGCATAAATTATATACAAAATTAGAACGTCATTCTGGCCTTTGGGCTACAGTTTGGTTTAGAAAACCACTTCAAATTTCCAAGTAAAGCCCAAATTGGTGGAAAATGGATTCTTTTCTTGTTAGATGGACTATGAGGAACTCAAGACTCGAGAAAAACCTTTCTTATCGTTGACGATTTATATGGAAAGAAAATAACACAAAATAGTTTTACAATCTTATGTTGGAATTTAACCCTTTTTTACTTTGTTTTGCCCCCACTTTGTTTCTTCATCTTCTTCTTCTTTTTGGGATATCAGCTGTTGGAGATATATCAATAATCTGTGATAAATTTATATATGCTAATAAATAATAAATGTAAATAAACAATTTAACAAAGTATGAACAAATAAAAAATATTAAACAAACAAATTGAAGATCGAGGTTTGCGTATCGCAATGTCCTTGAAACAAAAATTTCATCCCTACTCAGTGCTTGTAATTCTACGGACGTTTGCTTCACCAGGATTCAACGATCAAGTCAAAATTCTAGTATCAAAAAATTTGACTTCTGACGAATTTCTGTGTGGTTCTCTCAGAAAGGATATTGTGATTGTAGAAGAAGAATGTTGATTTTATGTGTACTAAATGCTATGCAGAATGATGTATGTATAGATGTGTTATGCATATTCGCAACAGGTATGAATATAGGATGCGTTTTTTGGGAGACAGTTGCTCAGAGGGGAGGCGTTCTTCCATCGCTTCAAACTTCATTTGAAAAGATGAGTCTATTAAGTTTAAAAAATTAAATTCGAAATTAATTAAAAATAATTAATTATATATTAATCATCAATTAATTAGCACACCCAAAAGTCCAAACCCAAGGTTGAGCCTAATGTTGTTCTCCATGGTCCATCACTCTAATCACTTTCTAATAAGGACAAAGCCTTATAAAGTAAGGAAACCATTTGGTAGTGACCAATATGGGACAATGAAATTTCTACTCAAACTTCAAAATTTTCCAACATGAGCAGCAATTGTGGCTGGCTTTACCTATCAGAGGTGGATGTCCCCTGCTAACTGGAGGGCTCGAGGTCTATAATAATGTATTTCTCACCTTCTTGACTTATATTTTTTATAAAATTAATCACTTTAATATTCTGCTTAGTTACAAACTCATGCTACTAGGCTCAGCTGCAAACACCATCAAAATGTGAGCATACACCCCATCCATACAATACATGATTGCAACTTCAGAAGGAATGGGTGAAAAATTTCAATGAAATGATTGATACAAGCACTTCTACAAACACAAAAGTTCACTACAGAAAGACCCACTCACCTTCATTTCATTTTATTTTACAGCTTTGAGCTTTTTACTTTTTTCCATCGCATGTATCTCTCCCTTTTTCTGTCTACACTTCACCCAAGTTATCGGTTCTTTTTCTTCCTTTGCATGTGAAGATCTCATGTCACGTCAACAAGACACATCAATAACAGTATTTTTAACAAATGGATAAAGTCTGTTGATTAGATAGTGTATCTACCTGTTTAACCCTAGTTTGATTTCTTATCTCCGTAAATTATGATAGCACATTTTCAAAAGTTTTTCAACTCACTTTAACCACTTAGCCTTTTTTTTATATTAAAGTTAATGATCCATGATCCAAGATTATGCAAAACCACATTTTGATACGTTTGAAGTGGTCCCTAGCATTGGTTAGATATTCAAGGGGTGATCTATTATAAACTAGGGAATCGGATCTCCTCTTGAGCATGGAGAACGAAGTCTGCTGAGCAGACCATCTAGATCTTTAAAATTTGATCCAACGGTTATAAACAGAGGGCCTCTCTAAAAGTTATAATAATTATAGCCGTTGAATCAAATTTCAAGAGCTCATATGGCCTGCTCAGCAGGCTCCAGTCCCCATGATCAGGAGAGGATTCGGTTCCATAAAATAGGACCAAGGAGGAGCTTACACATATCATTTAATTATAGTGTAAAAATCATATAATATCAATTTCAATAATGTTAAGACCAACCATGAAGAATTAATATTATTAGGTGACCTTCTTGTGAGTACTCCCATGCTGATCCAATTATAGTTCAATGCACGCTGTATGAGCTAGGAATTATTATTATGTTTTAATAAAAGCGATATTCTAACTGATTTATGATACGGCAAGGAGAGAGAGTAGCGGCTGATTTATCAAAAAATTATTGGAGGGATCAATAAGAATAGGGCGCTCACGCAATAATTTTTGGAGGAAATAGCATCCAATTTTTTTTTGTGTGACATTTCATCAAGTACTTGGTAGGCCTAAAGTAATTTGCCGAGCCATATTGCACTTATGTCAACAAATGCCAATAACTTCCGAGCAAACATGTCAACTGATGTATATAGCTTTTGAGTGAGCATGTCCACAGTTGCTGACATATGTGAAGTGAGAAGATTGACAGATGCCCATACCAACGCATGAAAAGGTATGAGGCTAGTAGCTGCTCTATCCAGTGTCATAGAAGCACTTTGTCAAGCAGTTGGAGAACAACATCCAAGGAGATCTTAGAATTTCAAAGGACAACACCTAACTCTACGTGGAGGATTTCTGAGCTTGGAGGGGGGGGGGGGGTGGGTTGTCAGCTGACACATCTTGTTACTTGGTGGATCCAACCCTAGAAGAGAGATTGAACTTGAGAATTCCAAGACGCAGTAATTAAAGAGAATTACCTTAACCACCAAAATAATTCATGATGTGCAATTTTATTGTTTGATAAAGTGTTGTAGAAGCTTGGAATATTGTTTGTCACATAGTTATGTAATTCAAAGTGGTGGCCAGTAAAAAAATGATGGCACATGAAGATGATGGAAGAAGCAGTTGCTGGTTGGGCCTCATTTGACTACGGCCTAAAGTAAATGTCTCATCTTTTTTGGTACTACTACTCCTTGGTTTTTTGTTGTTTAGGGTATCAAGCTTTGGTTTGGTATTCAGGTGATTCTGAAAAAAGTTGTTATAAAAAAATGTTGGAAGTTTTTTTGTGTTTGGTAAACATTCAGCTTCAGCTTTTTTTCACAGTTTTGGGTGACAAAAAGACAAAAACAAGAAGTTGCAAAACCCAGCTTTGAAAAATTGGTTTTTTTTCACATCAGTTTTACATAAAAGTTTATTAAACACTATAATACTGTTTTTTTTCTTTCAAAAACACTTTTACAAAAAAGTTTACCAAACACTCTGCTGCTTTATTTCACAGTTGCTTATTCTCACAACACAGCAGAAACAACTTTTTATTCAAAGCACGATAATACCAAACTAGCCCTAAGTATCAACTAGGCCTAGCTTTTGCTTTGGGTACAAATAGACCTAGCATGATACTATCTACGAGATTCAAACTTAAGATTTTTTTTTTAATATTGAGGAATAAAGAATGACTAAACTAATAATTTGTTGGTATGTCAACACATTTCTTAATCTATATTCTTCGGACTTTAAGTTTTATTACTTCTTGTTTTCATTATCTACATTCAGAATTTTCTGTTATAGAAAAAGAAAAGTTCTTTTGAATATTTTGATATTCAAATATCTATTTACACGACTTAAATTACATGTGAGGTAAAGGCAGAAAAATTTATAACTCAAACCATAATTAAATATCTAAGTTATTTTTTTATCCCGTAAAATAAGTAGAATTTTTTTTTAATTTTATGAAGCACCTAACTCTTGGTGTGCCATAAGCATTACAATCGAGTTATATTATTCTCCAGTCTCGACTTTGGTGTGCCCACGAATACCGATTTCAATACCAAATTATTATTTACCAATAATTATTGTGTGACTTAGTCGAATTGCTCATCCCGATATATTGTATGTCAAAAAGATAAATACTCTTGGTATAATTTCCATATAGGATTAAAGAGGGAGACCAAAAGGCTAATCCCAACAACAAAAAGGATGGTTATAATCTTACGTAGGTTGCTTTTTCTCCAAAACTTTTATGGCTTGCTTGTCTCTTATCCTTCTTTATTTGAAGTATAATATCTTGTAAACCCCACATATCCATGCACCCTCCTCAATCAACTCCTACTCCCAACAGATGCACTTTACTATTTTGCCTTAATTATCAACTTCCCTTTCCATCCTTCATAAATTGACTCCACCTCAACCCTCCATTATAAAAATATTAGGAAAATAAAACAAATCAGAGTTGGCTAGAGTAGTTTGTCCTTATATGTACACTCATGTTCGAATATGAAGAAAGTTGGGGTTTCACCATAAAACTAATTGGTATTATGAGGAGTAGCCCAACTTCTTATAAGTCTTTGCATAATTTGTCTTTTCATCGATGTAGACTCTTTAACATCCACATCCTCACACGTCTCCTCATATGTGGTGAATTTTCAAGCCAAATACATAGACAACACAATTTTGGTGACGTGGAGCACGTGTGACATTTGAGCTTCACACATAGGGCAACTTGCTCCAATACCATGAAGAAAGTTAAGATTCCACTATAAAATTAATCAGTAATATGAGAAGTAGCCCAACCTCTTATAAATCCTTGTGAGGGTTTTCTTTCACAGATGTAGAACTCTTTAACCTTCACATCCTCACAAGATCATCTCTATGTAATTTAATATAAACCATCGCTCGAATAAGAAAAAAAAATTGAAAACATATTAAAAATCTGAATTGGGCTTGGTAAGGCCCAATAAGTACAAGAGCAACAAACAAGAGGACCAGATAACTTTGGGCTGTTTGTGAACAAGTACACGTGAAGACCACGTCCTTATATCCATATTCCCACACGCACAGCCAAGCACGTGGGACGCACTCTCGCAACTCATGAGGTTAGTAATAATAATAATAAAAGAACTTTAACGAAAAGTTTCAAATACTGTTCACTTTAACGAAAAACCACATTTTAACACTAAAAAGTCAATCTGTGGCATTGAACTTGCATGACATGTTTGAATACTGCTATTTAATAATTTATTTATCAAATTGACGTGTATAATATTATTATGTGTCAAAATCATACTTCTTTTTATTACGAGTAGCGTTATTATTTTTTTCCAATGTTCGTTTGATTCGTAGTAGCATAATTAACCAAAAAACTTGGAATCAATTGAGAATTTGGGGCTGCTGTGGTTGGTTAACTATACACATCGGCCATTTTTGTTTATGTCGATGTCCATTTATTTGTGTTTTTGGTTCCGTCCGTGTTTTCTTACTTGTTTTGCTTGTTTCGCTCTCATTACCCGACCAATAACTTATTGAGAGAGACAACTAATCGCATATTTTATTACACATTGATGATATCTCTTAAAACATCGCATGACAAAGACTGCTCATACATTCACCAAAAAAGAGTGTACAACATTTCAAGACATTGCTTCAAAACAAAGAGAGGTTTTTCAGTACGTTCAAAACACGAGTTGGTACACCATATATCATTATACAATTAGAGGGACACTTGAAAAAAAAACAAAATAAAAAAAAAACTTTCTTCTACTTGTATAATAACATATGGCGTACCCTTCGCGTTCTGGGTACACTTAAAAGGAGGAGAATTCTCTTTCCTCCTAATCTCTCTCATTCCACCACCTCCTACTTGAACGGTTACGATTAAAATACGTCGACATCTTATATTAATTTTTTTTTATAAAAATAATAAGACAAAAATCAAAATGTAACAAGAGGGAAGAGAAAGAATCAAACCCCTACCAGTGCTCCCACAGTACCATCTCGTACAGATTTTCAAAGTCTAAACAGAGGGAGAAAGCCCGAAGATTTCTAGAGAGAGAGAGAGAGAGAGAGAGAGAGAGAGAGAGTAATGAATTGGCAACACTACTCAGTGATTCAGTGATCAGGACAAAAGGTAGTCCGTCCTGGCTGCGGTCAAAAGTCATTCTTGTACTACGACTGCGCTGTATAAGTGTGCATATTTGTCGTAGTAATTTTTATCTTCACTTGTAACTATGGGATTTTAGATTTAATTTTAATTAAAAATAATTTTGAATCATATTATTATTAGCTTATTATGAGGCTAATCTTATCATTCTTTCCTTTAGTATAAATATTATCGTTTTAAAAAAAAGTGTTGATATTTAAACATTGTACTAATTTATATTTTAGAAAAACTTCAAGACAAGAAAATTTAAAAACCCTCAATTCATATCCTATCCATATCCATAGATGATTAAACGATTTTTAATTAAATCCCATAATTAGCAAAAGTAATCTTTGAAAAATACACTCTTTCGAGCACGACATATTGTGTATGAACTTGTCTGTTTGAGATTGCTTTTAGAAGACTAAATATTTTCAATGTTAAGAGATTCTTCTAACAACACTTGAACAAAAAAAACATTAAAAACTCAAATCACAAAAGCGTTTTTTGAAAAAGCGTATGCCAACTAGTTGAGGCGCTTTTCCTAAAAAAACTCTTAAAATTTGATAATAATTTCAACGCGTTTCTAGAAGAGTAATGTCAACAAAACGCTTATGAACAGAAATGCATCCAACAAAACGAACCCGGAAGCATTATTTTTTGAAATACAGTGTGCGATGCATGTTATTATTGTTTCTTAAAAACCAATTAATGTGAGACATAATCGTGCTTGCACTTCACAAAAGCCGGTGGAGGGGCCTCTTCCCCAAAATTTCTTCTTTAAAATAACATGCAAAAATTAGGGAGCAAAAATAAAGCTTTATTCTTTTTCCTTCTTTTATTTTTCCGTTTTTATGCCTTAATTTCCATGAAAGTGGAGGTTTTAAAATCCCAGCTCTGAAAGCTCTCCGAACAGATATCACCAAAACAAATTTGCAAATTTGTCTCTTCCCATAAACTCTGAGGAAAATTCCCAATTGGGTTTCAGTTTTTGGGGATTCTCTCTCTCTGTGCATCTCATGTGAGCATGTCAGCTAAAGCAAAGTTCTAGAGAGAGAAAGCTTGAGTGAGGAGAGAGAGGAGAGAGAGATGCTTTTTTTTTTAATTTTTTTTCTTTCCCTTTCTGTTGTGTAATCTTTTAAAAAACCAGCCTTTCCAGCGAAACCCAGTTGCTATATAGCCCTCTTTCTGCTTCACCTTCATTAGACTACACAAGCAAGCAGCTGTCAACATCTTTGAGGTATATCTTTTTATAACATCTCTCTCTATCCCTCTCTCTCCTCTCTCTGAGTGCAGCAGCTTTACTGTTTTTTCTTCATATTCTCTCTTGTGGGTAATTTATAATTTTGTTTCTTTGAGGTGAAGATTAAATTTTTATTTATAAATAGTGTTATTTGTTTTGGTGGAGGTCTTCCCGTTGATAGTGAAACAAGTCTGCTTTTTGTCTTCTGCTTCTCTCTCTCTCTCTCTACGATTTATTTTACAGCCCACATTTTCAAAGCTTGTTTCTTTAAGTTTTAGATTAATGGATTTTGAGCAGTAATGCATCGGGAGCCAGCAACCCAGATCAAATCAAGGCTGGATTATCAGATTTAGAAGCATTTCTGAGTTGGGTTTTTGTCCCTGGTTAGTTTGAGGTAACTTCTCTGCTTGTTGTTGTTGTTTTGCTTATCTTTTTGCTGTTGTTTTTGGTCATTTCTGAGTGGCTCTGTGGTTTTTGTGTTGTTTTTTTGTGTAAGGTCACCAATCGTTTGTTAAATTTCCCCAAAGAAAGTTTGGAAAAGTGAATTGAGGTACCTGGTTTGAAAAATGAGAGATTTCCCATCTTGTTTTGGTGAAAATGGGGTTCAGGTTGCTGATTCTTCATCATCAAATAGTAGTAGGGGTGCCCAGAATTTGGTTACTTGTATGTATCAATGCCGGTTACGAGGCCGGTCTTGCTTGATTACTGTGACTTGGAGTAGGAATTTGATGGGTCAAGGCCTTAGTGTTGGGATAGATGATTCATCAAATCAATGTCTTTGTAAGGTTGATATTAAACCCTGGTTGTTCTCCAAGAGAAGAGGGTCCAAGAGTTTAGAAGCTTATTCGAGTAAAATAGATATATATTGGGACCTTTCATCGGCAAAATTCGGATCTGGGCCTGAACCTTTGGAGGGATATTATGTGGGGGTTGTGGTGGACAGGCAAATGCTTCTCCTTCTCGGAGACATGAGGAAAGAAGCTTTCAAAAAGACTAGTGCCAGCCCTGTGCCTTCGAGTGCTGTTTGCGTTGCTAAGAGAGAGCATATTTTTGGCAAGAGGGGATTCGCCACAAAGGCTCAGTTTTGCAATAATGGTCAAGTTCATCATCTTGTAATTGAATGTGACACTGTTGGGGTCAATGATCCGTGCCTCCTGGTGCGCGTTGACAGCAAGCCTGTGATGCAGGTGAAGAGACTTCGGTGGAAGTTCCGAGGGAACCATACCATCTTGGTTGATGGGCTTGCAGTTGAAGTTTTCTGGGATGTTCACAATTGGCTCTTTGGTACATCACCTGGAAATGCTGTTTTTATGTTCAAGACATGCCCCTCAGCAGAGAAGTTGTGGGCTAGTCAACCAGCCTCTGATCCAAGCGCGTTGCAGTGGTCATTTTCGCAGAGATTCTCGGATAGTAAGTCACAAGGTCTAGGATTCTCACTGATTCTGTATGCTTGGAAGAATGAATAGAGGAAGCCAGATGTTCTCCATTGATTGCTAACGGAAAACCTCTAGTGAGTGATGTTTTTCTCAGCTATGTGATTGAATTACTGCAAAAAAGATGATTATATATGATCATTTGTTATATAATCATTTGTTTTTTCTCAACCTATTTTTCTTCTTTTGGTTTTTCTTCATGAGTATGTTGAGCAATCAAAATAGATCAGAGTTTACTGGTTGTATATCCTCCATACACCGTTAATTTCACTCTTAATTTTTTTTTCTTTTGCCTACTGAGAATTCTATGTTAAAATCATCGATGCGCAAATATTGAAATTAATGCACTTTTACTCAGCAAATCATTGAACTTCTTACTTGATCATGTTTACACTAGCTATAGTGATGTTCTTTTCCAAAGTCGGAATGAATGCTAATGGACTTGGCCACATCCTATTCTTGTTAAGTAGCCATAGATCTGATTTTATTTTTTGTAAAATTTCTTTGAATTGGCCTAACTCCACTTTTATTTGGGATCAGTTTATACTATTGATTGTGTTGTGGCTATTGCTGTATGAATACTTTGACAAGTATGAAATGGTTCAGACCCTACATTTTATGTATTCTTGCATTTATATGTTTGATCATCACGGAAATATAGGTAGACTACAAGAGATTGAAAGCATGAAGGACTATGGTACTTGAATGATGTTTGTATAACTAGGTAACTGATGCTATTGAGCTTTTGAGTGAGATTAAGCAATTGACGGAGGTCTACTGCTTTTGCTTGTTGAAGTCCAGATTATAGCTTTTGGGTGCTTGTGCTAGGAAAGCTTTTCTCTTGGGACGGTTCAAGGAGCCGAGATCTCACATTCACTATACAAGTCAACATAGAAGTAATGGGAATCTTTGGTCTGGAAAATTTTACAGTTGCTAGCAATCAAGTGGAAGAAAGGATAAAGGTTAAATTGTACATAACCGAAGGAATCTGAAGGGGTGGGATTAAGCACCCTGCACAACTTCCTGGCTTACTTTGCCTGTTTCGGGTGAAGGGTCAAATGATAAAGTACGTGCTAGGCATGAATTTGCGGATAAAAAGGGGACAATTCGCAACGGCTCTCTTTCTTGAAGCCTTGAAAAGCATCTTCTATAGCCCGAGGTCGGATACAGGCATACAGCACATTATTTTGTATCAAGGAGCATTGTATTAGATGAAGAGAGTTCAACAATTATTTTGTACTTGATTTCTCTGTAGATGCACCTGTTTACCCTAGGGAGCCTGATCATCTTGCAACACATTGTGCTTCCTTTGCATCAGAGCTAAAAAATCAAGTGTATCTGCTCTCGTTATGCTATAGTTGAAACTCGGAACTATCACATCTTCTTTCTCATTACCCTCTCCCTTCAGCGAGCTACTTCGATACCCTCCACTGTGTTTCCACTGTGAGTAATTTTTGCAGAAGTTTAAGCTTGTCTTAATTGTAGTTTGGTGTTAATTGGAAACTTGAAAGTGGTTGGTTGGGATTTACGTAGCATTGGAAGAGTGATGTATTTTAGCTGAAGAAAGCTGCCAATCTTCACACTTACGGAACCTTACTCTTCATATTTTCTCTGTTGATTTATGGATGCATATCACTGGTTGAATGTTGCAGCTACGATTTTGTTGTAACAGGCACAAACCCGGCCACAACTTTGGCGTAGGCTGAGCCTTCGCGGTGGTAGGGTTACCGCCGGAATTAGGCTAGGGTTAAGTTATTTACGGCAGAAATTTTCCGATCTCGGGTGAGTTCTTTAGCGCACTCGAGCCAGGCCTGGTTCCGCTCCTTCAGACATTAGCTTGTGACAACCCCTACTTGGTCAAAATATTCAAAACATGTGTTGGTTAAAGATTTAAATGGACGCAATAGCACATGGTTTGACATTACTGAAATTATTTTAAAAGCAGCTTTTTAAAAAAGCTGGGGCCAACATTGTGTTTGGTAAATGAAAAAAAAGTGTTTTTTTTTGGTCAAAATCATGAGTTCAAAACAGCAGAAAGCAGTAGTTATATCCTTATTTATGAAAACAACTCTTTTTTTTTTTGTCATAGCATAGCAACCCCAAACTAAGGTCTCCTTGTACTGATTTCTGTAGGAGCTTTTATGTGCATTAGGTGGAGTTTGAATATTTGGTATGTGTACCTAACTAGGTACAAAGAAATTAGAGTTCGTTGGCAATGCGTTGGTCCACTTATAAAATTGCTACTGCAATTAAGCGTTGTGCGTTGAATTCGAACACTTGAATGTTTATATCAACCCATATTTTAATTTAAACTACGGAGACATAAATTTGAATTTTAAGGGCACATTTTAAAGCCAATTTAGCTACGCGTCACTTCTATATAACTCAGTGTTTTTGTCAGTGTTTGACAAAAATCACTGAAAGTGATTCTCGAGTGTTAAAATTGTATGGATGCGATCTTTGTTATGCATCTTGCTCAAGTGGATCGTAATAATCCCTTTTTTTGTCTTTATGCTTCTAATAAAAGAACTTATGAGCTTAAATGCTTTTATAAAAGAAGGCCGAAACCGGCTTTTAAGGCTGGTTCAATTTGGGCTTGTCATCCCCAAACTTTTCCTGAATTCTAAAAGCATTTCTAAATGGGAACTTTAACGAAAAGCTCCCGGTACTGTTCACTTTAACGAAAAACCACATTTTTACACTAAAAAGTCAATCCTGACACTATTTACTTTATCCTTTATTTTGTCCTTATCATTAAAACTCAAAGTTTTCAAGCCCTTTTCATTAGTTTTCCTTTTCTAAATTCTTTTCCATATACCACTTCAATAGTTAAATTCGTAATCAAAATTTGTGTTCTCATCAAATCGTTTGTGCTTCTAACAAAAACTCTTACAAAATACTTCTTATTAAAGCAAACTTGAAGCAGACCTTGAAGATTGGTCCGATTTGGTGTTGCTTGCCCCAACCATAAATATCGAGTGTGAGGCTCGGTTCCAAATGAATTGAATAAAATCAATAGTAAAATATTAACAAATGAGTGCTTGAATAGTTTTTTTCTTCTTTGCTTGACTTCAATTCAATTGAGTAATAATACAAAAACTCCACTAATCATTAACAATTAACAACAACAACCAAGCCTTATCTCATTAAGTGAGGTTGGCTGTATGAATCCTAGAATGCCATTACGATTAGTTTTACTCCAAGTCTTCCGTTAGCTCCAAGTTCCTTTTGCCCTTGAGTCTTCCTCTCATAGTCATAGTCGCATCTTCTAACCAGAGTATCAACTACTAACAATTTAACTACTTGACTTGACTCTATCTATACTAATTCCCTTCTCATTTAACAACTAACTATTTAACCGCTAATGTTATCTTTTGTTTAAAAAAAAAATATTAACGTGGGCCGTGGTCATATTTTATTGGGCTTTTTTCTTTTGGGTCCTATACTCTTATTTGTAAATGGGAGTAAACGACATGCCGTTTATCAGAACCGAAACCTCACCAACATAAAGGTCAAGGGCGGTCCCCACACCCTCTGAGGGACAAAAGGAAAAAACAAAAAAACGAAAATCCCCTCACTTTCCCGCCTTGCCGCCACCGTCCTCCCCCCTTCCATTATTTTCACTCTGTTTCTCTCTCTAAAATTCTAGAGAGAGAGAGATTTGATGCGGCGGAGCTTCATCTCCAACCATGGACACTCCGCTGAAGAATCAGACCACCCCCACCACTCCTCTTCCGGCTAAATACGAGGTTTTTTTTTTTTTTTTTTTTTTTTTTCAAAATTTCTGGACTTTTTTTATGAATTTATATATATTTTTCTGGATCAAATGGGTTCTGCTGGGTTTAGTTTTTTCATGTTCTTCAATTTATTTGCTAATTTTAGTTTCAATTTTTGTTTTGAATTTTAAAACCTGGGTTCAATTCAAGTTTTTATTTTTGTCACTTCCAACTGTTCATTTCCCACTTTGCACAAATGTGTGTTGTAATTTTTCACAATTTTTTTCATGTTTTCTGCAAAACTCTTCTCGATTTTTTTCTTAATCTTTCGAGTTCGATTGCGTTTTCGAGTCCGTAGAGTGAGATTGATTCCTGTTTGATGATTTCTGCAGGATTCCCCAGTGTTCAACTACATTAACAATCTTTCCCCAATTGAGCCGGTGAAGTCCGCAGGAAATGATCATCACTCTTTCAACTCCCTAGCTTTTGCATCTCTTCCTTCTATTTTCGCTTCGCCGCAGAATCTTTCCGTCCCAGAAACCCGATTCCAGCTTAGAAGGTAAGGTTTCAATCATATCTTATCTTCCTGCTTTGCTGATTTTACTACTTCTATTTGTATTAGTGTTCGATGTTTTGTTCATGTTGTCAGGCATCACTTCTCCGATTCACCGAAACCCGAGTCCTTCCAGAGTGGAAACCAAAACAGTAAAAGTGATGGGGTTCCGGTTTCTGTTGAGCAATCGTATTTAGGTACTGACCAACCGGAATGCTTTGCATCTGGAAGTTCTTCAGATGTAGAGGTAGCTAGTGCACTACCAACTGAGAGTTTGGAACTACCGGTTGAGTTTCTAAATACCTTGAAGTATAGTTCTGGTAGCCCACTTAGCAATGATGTACATCATTCGAAGGTAAGGCACTCATTTTTCGAGAGGGAAACACATTTGCGCAGAATTCGCAGAGTTGAGCAGAAGAAAGATGCAGCTGCCAGCGATTTGGTGGGGTTGATTTCTGATGATCAGTTCAAATTTGATTCAACGACCATTAAAGAGAATTGTGCTGGGCACGATCCTAAACCCGTAGATCCTGGAGAAATCTCTTTTATGTCAAACATCCTACGAGACAATGATATTGAAGTAAAGGAATCTGCCTGTCCTATCGATTCTAGTGAACAATGCGAATCAGGGAAGGTTAGTAATCAATCAGAAGGTATTAGGGGAACTAAGGAAACAGGTCAAGCTCCGGCAATACTTTCTAGTACTTTAATGGATAAGTTAAATGTTAATGATCCAAGTGGGATTGTGGATGAAAAGTCGCCGAAGTGTATACATTCTAGCTGCAAGGTAATGTACTGGTTCGGCCAATATTTTTTGTAGAACTAAGTTTCATACCTTTTCGATTTTATAGTAATGCAACAATTTTGTTTGACCATGTGCAGCCTAGTTCTCAGTCATATGCAATACGCAGGCGCTGTTTGGATTTTGAAAGGCCAGCAGCTCACAAAAGGAAATCAATAGATGCTAGTGGCGGTTCTTCAGCCTCACTACAGACCAGTTGTGAAGCCGCCTCTGTCGAAAAGCAGTTGGTTCAAACTATAAAAGGTTGTGATTATTCATCTTCAAGGTTACCTGGCATTGGTTTGCACTTGAATGCTCTTGCAACTTCTAGTGAAAGTAACTTAAATAAGGTTGTCAAGCATGATATTTCTGAGAGTCGAGCGATAAATTTTCCAAACTCCAAGATATCTAGTACTTCTTTGACTCCCAGTGAGGTTTCTCGTGATGAATCATGTAAAAATAAAGTTCAGGTTGCAGAAACTCCTCCCCAAGTATGTGCAGCAGTTGGTCAAGAACATGACTGTAATAGTCCTGAGAAGAAAAGGCATGCGCCATAAATTTTAATGACTATTCGTATTCTTTACTACTATCCATCTGAATGCCGTTGTTTTAATGTTTGATAACTTGCAGGCTTAAGTTGCAGCCTGTTGGAGAAAGTTTGGCTTGCAAGCGCTGTAATTGTAAGAGATCAAAATGTTTGAAACTGTGAGTTTTGTGCAGACCTTATCTGTCAAACTACGAGTTTATGTATGCATTATATTGACTAATTAGCAGTTTAGCGTTTGGTAATCACTTATTATTTTCAATTTTCGCTGTTTGCCTTGTACACTATGGATTGGTTCTTTTCCATTCATCTCTTACTTTGACCTCCCATGTTCTCCATGCAGTTATTGCGACTGTTTTGCTGCTGGTCTCTACTGTATTGAGCCTTGTTCATGTCAAGAATGCTTCAACAAGCCTAAGTACGAGAATATTGTTTTAGATAATCGCAAACTGATTGAATCTCGCAACCCACTTGCATTTGCTCCCAAAGTAACTGCAAGCGCCGTTGCTATTCCACAGTACGGGGTTAGAAATTATAACTGAGATCATCTGTTGCATTTGCATTGTCCTATAAATTATAATCATGTAGACTCACAATGTTGCCTATCCAGGAGGAAACTAACTCGACTCCGTCTTCAGCTAGGCATAAAAGGGGATGCAATTGTAGAAAATCAAGTTGCTTGAAAAAGTACTGTGAATGCTTCCAGGTACCGAGTTTTGGCCTCTTTTGTATGAATGTAACGCTCTTGTAAATCTATCAAAGTTTTTTTGTATATATCTACCAACTGATATGGTCCATGGACCCTTCGATTTTCTTACCAAGGGTGGTGCTGGATGCGGCATCCTCTGCAGATGTGTAGGGTGTAAAAACACTTTTGGCCGGAAAGATGGTGAGCAAATAGTCATACGAAATTTAACAAATCATTTTATGTTCTAATAGGATATCTTTATCCAATAGAATGTAAACAAGCTGAAGTTGGAGGAGATGAATCAGTAGTTCCGAATAAGGATGCACTGAACGTCAGTTTACCGACAGTAAGGGATCAAGATCTCCCTATGGCACGTTTGGGGATTTTCAGGTTTTCGACTCACTTGTTTGTTAGACTGTATGCAACTTCTTTGAGATATGTTGTAAAATGTTTGAAGGTTATTTTATTTTGCAGACCTCCTCCAGACCAATTGACATCCTCTTCTAACGGGAAACAGAAAATATTTTCTCTGCATTCTGTGGTATCATCTCCTCAGCTCGAAAAGCATCTTCAGGCAATTCCTGAAGACGGAACTCTTGAGACGTTGGCTAGCAGTGGCTCGCATAAGTCAACCTCTCCAAACTCAAAGAGGGTATCGCCTCCTCACAGCGGGAGCGAGTTTGGGTCAGCTTGGAGGGGCGGCAGGAAGTTAGTTCTGAGATCCATTCCACCATTCCCGACTCTGGAATCACCACGAAAGCAGTGACTTGCGCCACAATAGCAGTCTAAGAAACTCAAGTCGAAAGAGAAAAATCAGGAAATCGGAAAAAGGGAAAAAAGAAGAGAGACTTGTTCTTGTTCTCTCAATTCAGGAAGATGGAAATCGCCGGTTGGGCTGGTCCAAGTCCAACCAGGAAAAACACGGGACTTTTTGAATGAATTATGACTGGTAGTTTACGGACAGCGGCAAGGGATCAAGATCTCCCAATTATTTGGCTTTCCCAACTCTCGAATCAACACGAAAGCAGTGACTTAGGCCGCAAGCTTCAGTCTCGCACTCCAGTTCATATTCTTTGCTGCGTTGTTGTGATCAAAAGATGTGGTTTTTTGCAATCTTTATGTTACCAATACGGAGTCACTGATGGAGTTAATTGTTTCTCTTATATCCAGTTTCCTGTTATTGGTTATTTAAACACGATCAAGAGCTACCGAAACCTTCTTGTAGCATTCGTCAATTGCATTAAGATAGTCAAAGTTCAATTTCCTACTCTCAAGCCACGACTTGTAATTTGACAAACGAAGAATAAGAAAAACAGAGTGGGGATACCCTATTTCTCAAGAGTAAGATGATAACAATAATAGTAGCAACAGTAATTAGCATATTGAATAGGGAATCTCCTATTGCTAGGCGGACGATGTTTCCTAATCCTAATTGGTTTAATCTGATTGACTGTATTCTATTTAATCACCGCCAAGGTGTGATTTTATTTGTTCTGATATCTCATATCCATGAATAATCCGCAGCTGCTTATGGCTTCTCTCAAAAGAAAATCGCAGGCAGACGACATCAGCGTATCCCCAGATAAAAAAAAAGGCTTGAAAATCAGCTTATGGCTTGTAGAAAAAGAAAAGCGCAGAGGAAAGGCATCACTGTGCCAAATAAAAAAATTAAGGTCGAGGATCAAACGGACAGTAAGGAAATAACAGGTCCGGAACCCCAATTGGACGATGATATCATTCGTGAAATCCTCCGTCTCCTTCCCACCAAGTCTTCCGTGCTCATGAGCTTTCTTTCCAAGCAGTGGCAGAGTGTATGGTCAGCCCTCCCCGCCATAGATTTAGATTTCGACGAGGAGGGTGAGCCGCTTCATGGTAAAAATGAAGATGACAACCCCCACCACAACCACCACATAGTTGGTCAACATGCAATGTTCATCAACATGTTCAGCTGGTTTGTGGGTTTCCGCGAGAAAGACAAGCAGCAGCAGCAGCAGGTTGTGGAAAAATTCAGGATTCGTATGGTCAGGTATTCGTTACTTGAGGACGAAGCTACTGTCGTGGACAAGTGGTTGAGGTTTGGTCTCGAGAGAAGCGTCAAAGAGTTGGATATCAGTCTCTTACGAGGAGGAGGAAAAGTAGATTACTCCTTACCCGGAACCCTTTTTTCTTCAAAATCTTTAACCACTCTAAAACTGGAGCATCTGACGGTAACTATTGAACCTCACCGTCCTGTATCACTTCCATCTTTGAGAACTCTGTCCCTCAAATCCGTCTGCATTAACGGATATTCGTCTTTCTTATCCTTGATTTTCCCTTCAGGCGGATGCCTTTCCCCCGCGCTGGAGAATTTGTCAATAGTTTCATGTTCTCCTGCTGCTGCTGATACTGACGATTTCTATGTCATGAGGATGACCGCTGTGGGTCTCAGATCTTTGGAAGTTGTCGATTGGCATTGCCATGCAATTACTGCTGTTGCTAAAAATCTTGAATCCGTAACCATTGTTTCAGACTCCGCAAAATTTATGTCTCTGGGTTTATATGGATGCTCCAAAGTGAAATATATGAACGTCCGTGCTCGACGCCTACCGAGTTTTGATGTGTACAGGTTCAGCCAAAGTGTGAAGGAGGCCAGACTTGATGCCTCAAAGCGAATGATTTGTAGGTTTGACAACGAGGTTTGTGATCGGAGCACCTTCCTTTCCCGCATTACAGCCAAGCTAGATGCTTGACTAATGATCTTGAAAGGAGGCAATTCAAGAGATTTCGGGTTTCGAATACGCTGTTGTTTCAATGTTATTATCTTCCCTTCCTCCAAGACGAAGGAGTCGAATTACATGTATGCTTATTGTTGCGAGATTATATGTTTGCTTATTGTTGTGAAGAATCTCAAGTTGCACAGAGGTTCAAGTCGTAATTCAGTATCAAATAATGCGCACAAAACTCATAGTTTGCAAGCCAAGCTTTCTCCAACAGCAACCTCTATATAAGATTGTTGAACAACAATTCGCACTGGAACTCGATCACATTTGTTACTTTGGTTTCCTTCCACTCTGGGTGGACTCCGGCTTTGATGCCTCCGAGAAGCACTGCCTGACAACCAACTGGATCCTCTTCGGATTTTTTTGGTGAGAATCCTGGGGATCTGTAAATCGTTCATCTTACTGTCAGTTTTTGTCGAATACTGTTTATGTTTATTTTAAAACAAAAATATTTAAAATGATTTATGACCGCACCATGTACGATGAATGAACATGATTCATGGATCCTCGGATCCTCACAGAGTAGATCCGGTGAGGATCCAAACTCGCCTGACAACATGAACAAACATTCTAATTAAGAATCTGGTTTTGGGGATGGAAAGATTCTGCAGCAAAGCAAAACTAGGTGTACTCAATTGAGATTTTGAAGGATTTTAATTCTTTTAATGAATTTAGAGGTATTCAATCAGGAATTTAAGTGATTCTCTGAAATTCAATGGGTATTCAAATAAGATTTTTAAATAGTTTATTAAAATTCTTAGAAATTTATGTGTATTCAATTAGGATTTTAAATAAGTTTATAACATTCCAGGTGTATTAAATTAGAATTTGATTTTAAAGAATTTGAAAAAGTTGAGGAATTTGAGGGAATTTGAAAGATTTTGTAGTGTATTGTAAGCATCTACAAATCTCTTCTCTCCCCAAGAGATTTTGAGGGAATTGAATCAAAATTTTACATGGAATCTCTACAAATCAATTAGACTCCATAAAAATCTATAGATTTATAAATCCATCAAAATCTCTCAAATTCTCAATTGAATACACCTCACTAAATAGATGGAGGACATGCGAAAGCTACCAAGTTGAATGTGTGATCATTTCCTGCGTCAAATTTGTATTGAAAAAGTATTGCTTTAGTGAATAATAACAATTCGAGGGCATCTCCCCCATAAATGAATTGTCTAGGAAATTTTATTTTTAATTTTGAATAAGATTTTTAATCAATCTCATCAAGACATGTGTTATTATTCGAAATTATAATTTTTGTGGATAAATTTTCGATTGTATTTTTAACTAATCCTGTAGCATTATGTGTCACGATCCCGTAAGAATTTTGTGAATATATTTCTAATATGATTTTTAACCAATCCTGTCGCACCACGTGTTACTATCTATTTAGAATATTTGTGGATAGATTTTCAATATGATTTTCAACCAATCACACAACGCCACGTGGTATTATATGTAACCTTATCCTTTTATTTTCCTCTATATAAACCCTACATCCAATCTAAAGCTCACACACCAAATACATAGTTTTTCTCCAATATTCTGTTCAAGATTCACCTCGATATTTTGTTCAAGAATATCAATCAATTGTTCCCCTTCGAAGGATGAAAAAGCAATCGGGTAGATCTGATGCAAGCAATCGGGTGGATCTGATGCTTTTTCATCCTAGGAAGGGGAACAATTGATTGATATTCTTGAACAAAATATCGAGGTGAATCTTGAACAGAATATTGGAGAAAAAACTCTGTATTTGGTGTGTGAGCTTTTTCATCCTACGAAGGGGAACAATTGATTGATATTTTTGAACAAAATATCAAGGCGAATCTTGTTTTGTTCACATTTTCTTTTATCAAAATTATCATTAACATATTTCGGGTTAACAATGGTTATTTTTGGGCTTTGAAACCAATATGTGCTTTATCCATTGAGAAAGCTAAGGTAATTACAATACCTCTTTTGTCTTCCGTCATATTCTACAAAGCGTCAGATCCACCCGGTTCCTTTTTCATCCTACGAAGGGAACAAATGATTGATATTTTTGAACAAAATATCAAGGTGAATCTTGTTTTGTTCACATTTTCTTTTATCATTAACATATTTCGGGTTAACAATGGGTATTTTAGGGCTTTGAAACCAATATGTGCTTTATCCATTGAGAAAGCTAAGGTAATTACAATATCTCTTTTGTCCTCCGTCATTCATCTATCTTACTGATTGTCTTCCCTTGAATGAAAACTTTTTTTTAATTTGTTTGGTTTATTTTAGGTCCTAAATAAAAATCAAGTTGAATTGGTTGAGACGACGAGTGCATTGACTTTTTTAAGTACAAAATCAATTTCTTCGAATGCACTTGTCGTCTCAACCAATTCAACTTGATTTTTATTTAAGGTCTGAAATAAGCAAAACAAATAAAAAAATAGTTTTCTTTCAAGAGAAGACAATGAGTAAGATAGATGAATGACAAAGGACAAAAGAGATATTGTAATTACCTTAAGCTTTCTCAATGGATAAAGCACATATTGGCTTCAAAGCCCTCAAATATCCATTGTTAAGTCGAGGCCTCCAGTTTTTAGTTTGAAGGAAGTCTCGCAATCCGTCATTTACCACTAGACCACCAGCTCGTGGTTTAGGTTTTGGGTTTTGGGATTGATATGTTATTTCAATGCAATATACTGCACATAAATGTACATCATTTGCAACAGTTTGATGCATGAGTTTTTTGTTCACCCAAAAGACGATGATTGATGCAACATAAATGAAGAAAAAACTCATAGAGGTTGCTGTTGGAGAAAGCTTGGCTTGCAAACTATGAGTTTTGTGCATACTTTTATCTCCCAAACTGTGAGTTAGCTTTAGTTTCCAAAAAAAAAAAAAAAAAAAAAAAAAAAACCTATGAGTTAGCTTTAGACAAAGTTACGTTGTTCCACGAATTTGAGATAAATTTAGACTTTAAAATAAATGCAGGTCCATAACCAAAGTTGCTTGCTATCTCTCTTTCTCATTGCCTTTTAGGATTTAGGCTTTGGGTTTTGAAATTGATACATTTTCTCAATGCAAAATATCATTTACAACCCAATACAAATATTTCCCTGTATATACTATATATATTGTTTGTACTTTCAAATGTGGCTAGATTAAGCTCGTAATGATTGACTTGATCATGAAAAATGCATAAACATTAACTTAATATTGCCTCCATTTCTTATTTCGTGTGAAACGAACCACTCTCTTGATTCCTTCAAAGTTAATAAACGCTTGAATACTCCGCAATCATCTTATTTCTAATCACATTGCTAAATATTTACATTTTTTGAGATTTTTTTTTTGTCTTATTTCATTATTTAGGTGCATGCATTGAGATCTCTCATAAGAAGGATCGAGTCGAGAAGATCAGGATCTTATGAAGAATGATTTGCGTTTCCCCCAAGTTCGAATCACCTTTTCTATAAATTAAATTAGTTTAGAATATTGCCAAAGAACGGAACCAGAGACTTGAATTTTGATAAAAATAAATTTTTATTCCACAAAGAAGAAAGGGTCTTACTCATACATTCCTAGTTAGCCACTGTGGCCATCCTAAAGAATACATCTCGTCCTCTTATTAAGGACTCGACAAAAAAGACACAAACAAGTCGAAACACTGAAGAAAAATCATTTAACATAACTAGATATGAGATTCTTGTAATTCAGAGCCATCCGGCACCAAGTCACCACTCGCCTGTTTTGGTATACGAAGATTCTTCGAAGACTAAGGAGTTACGATGAAACTTTCAAGCTTTTCAAAGCGGTCTTAAGCAGGGAAAGTTTGTCAGGAGCTCTCTGCTTGTAGTCTTTCTCCAATGCTGTTGCTGCCAGTGATTGTAGCCCTAAGCTCTCTTTGTCTTCCTTGTTCCTTCCTTTTGCAAGCTGTCCGATGGCACAAGTGCACTGGAAGGCAGGAGTTAAAACGTTCTTTCAGTAATTCAAGTTGGTCACAAGAGCAGGAAAAGAAAGGGCCGAAAACAATCTGAATAATCAAATTAAATATACGGCGTCTAAAACTTGAACAATCAAATTATAGAGAAGACTGAAGCTCGGCCACAGCAGGATCAGCAATGCAATTCAAGAGGGAGAGAAAGAACTCACCAGGTTAATACCAAAAAGTGCTCTGACATTCTTGCCCCCAGTCAAGTCTATAACAGATGCATAGTATTTTTTTGCGGTCTGAAGGTTTTCCAATCCACCAAGAGTGTAAAGCACCTGTTCACCACACACAGCAAAACATCAGAAATGTGCTTTAATGGGGGGTCTTTAGTACTGAACATGTAATCATGACTATATGTTGAATATGCATTGCTTCATTTCTTCACTCAGATTACTCACATTTGGTCGTTTGACTCCTTTCCAAATGGTAGGGCAACAAAATATAAAGGATGTTGATTGCAAGTTAGATATGAGGGGTGTTCATATTAGGAATTGCTTCACAAAATCAATTTCATTAGCCCTCTATTTTAGGATATCGTATCCTAGCCCTGACTCTAGCTTGACATTTTGCACCATCTTAAGTCCCGTGTGTAAATTTTCCATTCAAATCACTAAATTTTACATAAGAGAAGCCAGTGCTGATGTAAAACATTTCCTTTATTTGTAAGCCGATAATTCATTGCTAATTAAGAAGTCTGGTATAGTATTGCTGTAATTTGGGGGATAAAAAAGAAGATTTTAGGTTATGTTTTGGTTTTTTTACAGCCATCAACGAAAGGGTACATATGGAGCTTTTTTTAATTAACAATAAATTTTTTAGCCGTGAAAAACCAGCACACAAACATTTCTATAACGCAAACAGGAATTACTGGCCAGTAAAAGGCCGAAGAAAAACTTACATCAGCATAAGCTAAGTGGTGAAGAGGAACTGTAGGTTGCGATAATATCAGCTCCTCATAGCAGAATGCAGCTTGCTTGTACCTAGTTTACATAAAAAATATCACTTATCGATTAGCTACAAAACATATGTAATTTGATTCTTGAAGACAAGAAATTTCAATAAGTCTGCTGAAAAAACACACATTTGCAAGGAAACATAGATTTCAGCCAGCTCTCTCCATGCATCATGATCAGCCATAAATCTGTTGAAAGGGGAAAATACAACTCAGCAAAATATTTTTGGTGACAGAAAATATTTTTCTTCTAAGGAATTTAATATACGCCTTACATTTCCAGATATTTATTAAGCCATTCAATGGCCCCTGAAGTGTCTCCTTGTGCCTTTGCCATAGCCACTCTTCTCTTATGTATCACCTGCGTAACATAAATTATTTGAACTTACATAACCATCTTTCGTTTATCTTTGCTCGAAAAAAGAATATGCTATCTAACAAATATAAAGCGACATGATCCATCTTCAAAAATGTCAATTGATCCTTCCATGAAGAGTTTTTATATGGATTACTTGATCGAGTGGATTTTCCTCCAAAAAGCTTGAGTAAGCCTTTTCTGCCTCTGCCCAAGATCCCTTTGCCTCTAGCAACATAGCCTCTAGCCTACCTGTGATTTGTGCCAAAACAAATAGCTAAGCCACCATATAGCAAGACCTAAAACTAAAAGTATTAATTTCCACGCCGATTAGCCAAAAAAAATTTCCTAAAAAAATGTTTAGCCAATTATTTTGACACTACTATCGGATCTAAAATCAGAATTACACACATAAGTCATATCAGTTAATCAACTTACCAACCCTTTTACTCTCTGGAAATGCCTTACGTAAAAGCCTAATGCAGTCCTGCAAAAGTTCAAGTAAGGCAGGCATGAGATAGCAGAATGTATCACATTCGCCATACACAAATCTGACGATTCTCAAATCCAGGGTCGGTTATAACAATGTCAGTATCTTTCCCCCTCCTAAGTGGGCAAGCGGAAAGTTTGAAGTTCGAAAATAAAAGCTATACAATTTTAGGAGTGTAAGCCAAAAAAAAAATATCACACCTTTGCAACATTAAGAGACTGGCAGTCCATGGCTGCAATTGCCACTTGCTCATATAAAGTCCACTCTACATCAAAAAATACATACTACTTGTTAGTCAGAACCCAAAATATCCCCCCAATAAAGAAGAACTCCAAATCGGAGGATGCATGTTGCACAATACTCACGGCAAAGTTAAACTAACCGAAAACATCAAATTCGAACAATCAAATCCATTTCTTGATCACACAAATTCAAATTAAGCTTATATGAAAAATTAACTGCAAAATAACTACAAACCAAATTGAACTTAAACAAATTCAAAAACACCAAATTGCAGAGAGTCCATAGTTTTTCATCAGTAAGCAATTCTAATCCATGCTCAATTCAAATCAAGCAATCACGATCACAAAAACAAGCAAATTAACCACAACCCAATTGAACTAACAAAAAACCCAGATGGAATCACCAACAATCCGAAGCTCAAAAACTCACCTTCCGTGCCGAGACTGGATCTTTTTTTGAGGTCGTTCAAGATCGAGAGGCCGTACTTCAAGACCTTCTCGGAGCGGCGGACCTTGAGCTTTCGGACCAAGCAGAGGTACTCCCAGGCCCCTCCTCCTCCATTATCGACCTGGTTCTCGAGTCTGTTCAATTGGGTTTCTTCCGTTTTGCTCACCATCTTCGCCAATCCAACGAGCGAAGCTCCTCTCTCTCTCTAGATATTTCTCTCTCTAGCCGGCTTCTCGATCGATCTGTTTCGATTGGAGGAGGGAGGGAATTGACTCAGGACGCACTCTCATAGTTGTGCTCGTCTTCTTTCTCTATCGGCTTACTCTCACTGGGTCAGGGTCACAATCGTAATTCTACACAATACCAGATTTCATATTCACCCCCTGAACTTTTAGTATTTTTCACTTTGTTTAACCTTTTTTTTTGGGTAACATGAAAGAAAAAAGAAAAGAAACACTAAAGAACAACTACTCTAACTAGGTTCAGCGACTCCAAAACAGTCACCGAAAGGATAATGCTAAAGAGATAAATTTGTAAACAAAATGATGTATCACCAATAAGAAATAAGCACGTTAATCAACACTTAAGTAGTAATCTAATCATCAACATCCATATCATTTGGTTTACAAAATTTGATTTAGAAATTTGGTCTCCCTAGCAATCTGTCATAAAAAATAGTTTGAACTAAACAGTAAGTAGGCTCTGCAAGCTCTTAAAAATTCATCTTGTTTCAAACAAGAAGAATTATAAAATTATTATAATGAGAATCAGTTTTATTTTCATTTCGATCTTTGATAATTAATATACAATTTAACGTGACTGCCTGATTACGAGTCGTTCTTATCTTAATTCTTGCTTACTCCGATTCTTAGTTGGTAAACATGCCCTATCATCTTTGTTTCCCTCAAGGTTTTCAAAAGCTTAGTGATCAACCTAAGATGGGAAAAAGAATATCTGAGGACCAAATTGGAATAATAGCCAAGTTCAAGGGGCCAATTTACAATCAACTAGAGAAATTTGTCAAACGCAGTTGGAATAGGAACGAAACGGTGCGTTTCCCGGGAAAAAGCGGTATCCCCAAAATCAAAATGTGGCTTAAGCCCGCACCATCATGCTTCTCTATGCTAAAACCCTACTGCTCTGCTACTCCGCCACCACCACCGCTAACCACCGCCTTAAAAGCCCTAATGGCGACAAAAACCACGTCGGAATCCGACGTCGGAATCTTCTGCTACATCTCTCAGCTCCCTGGATTTCGCGGCATTTTAAAGCAAAGGTCTGGATTATAAATTTGAATGAGAAATTTGAGCATTCTGTTCTGTTGGGGATTTTCAAGTTATTTATTGTCGTTACGATGTCCTTGGATGCCTAGAAAATGTAGGAAAATTTAATGAAAGTATTATTTTGCTGTAAAGTTAGGAACTTGAAGAAAAATAACCACAGGACATGAAATTCAGCATTTTTTTTTAATTATTTTCCTCATTGGATTCGTAATTTGCATATAAGTTATTAGATAAATTATTTGTCGATATCTTAAAGCTTATTATTTTTTTCTTGGTAAATCGTATAGGTATTCGGATTTTATGGTAAACGAAGTAGATAAGGAGGGAGATGTTGTTCATTTGACCAACTTGGTTGCGCCGGTGGAGGTAAGTAAGTTCATACTTTTGTTCTCATGATTTCATAAGAAGTACGTATATGTATATACAATTTAGTATTTATGGGAAGTATAATTCTTCGGGCGTATTCAGGCAGTTCAGGAAAGTGGAACAACGACAGGTGATGGTACAAGTAAAGATTATACTACCGAAATTGAATCGTTTAGAGCTCTTGCTGATCCTAATGATGCTGAGCGCTTGGAAACCTTTATCAAACAAATTAATTCCGGTGGCGAAGATGGTGTTATGCCTATTGTTCTTTCCCCAGATTATGATAAATCTCATCGAACGGTTAGTTTTTCAGTCTTATCTTTTTTTTTTCTTTTTTTTTTTTAATTTAGATTGTGTTTTGCATAGAGACGTAGACATGAAACTTGTGTAATCAGAGAGGTCAGGGTGGAACTGAGTATTTGATTTCCGCTAATGTGAAAAAGAAATGAAACACAAATAATCTTCCAAACTTAATCTGCATAAACCACCTAACCACCATATTCAAAATGAGTAAATGAAACCCAGTGGCCTCTCTCAGTTTCATTTGTGGCTTACATTATTTGTCTTCCAGGCAGTGCATAATTTTTTTAAGCAGCACTTCAAGTTCCTTGTCACCGACACAGTTGATGGACCAGATGCTTCATCAAAATGCATCCGGGTGAGAATAAATTCAGGTGGGCAGAACAGCAGAGGCAGAAATTCCAGGAAACGAAAAGAAAGAGGTGATAAACCTTTTGATAGCAGAGGTTCAGAGGATTGGTCAGAGCATGTTGGCAAATTCCTTAGGTAAAAGGGTACATTTAGGTTATTCTTCTCCTTCAGATATTTTTATCGACATTTGGTATAGTTGGCATAGCAGAGCTGTCTGATTTATTCATATGTCTAATCATGCGTAATGCATACAATGGAACACTTACAGTTAATCTACATCGTTCTCCTTTATTTTTTTGAAACTGTCTGCCTGAAGTACTCTTCTTAACAATGACTGATGAGGCAATTGGCTAGTGGCGAATCAAATGTTTTCTGCATGTAGCTGTTAACTAATTTTCTTCTTCCCATGTCAGTTTGCATGCAAATAATAACCAGATTTGTTTTTTCTTTTGGGGGCTCCAAAATTTTTTATTTTCTGTTGATTAAAACTCTGTGTCAGCTTATCTGAAAGGTTTGTTTAATGTGGATGTACAGGTTTCATCTTTACAAGGAGAACAAGGATACACAGGAAGCCTTAGGAGTTATAGGAAAGATGCTTGGTGTCCAGGTATGGGTTCCGCCTGAGAACTAATTGACTTGAACACCATTAGACATATGACTACTGTTTTGACAATGTTTGGCAAGTTAACATGTCCCTGCTTGATTTGTTTACATGGTAATTAGCGGTGTTTTGTTGCTCCTTTTTTGAAAAATATATGAAGGTTTTGATTAAGGAACTCATTATAGAGTCAATCTTTGCTCTCTGCTTCCTTCCTGCATGCATGGACATAGTCAACACATTCAGTATAATTAAGCATGCATTTCAGTAATCTATTGTTGTCTTTGATTTTGTTAAGGTCCATTTGCAGCATCATTGACCGTACCAATGTTTTTAAATGAAAGTCATCATTAAATATTTAGCAATTACTTGTGAAGTACTGTGATGAAATATAGTTTGTTTTTTAGTTAGTTCTGAACTTAATTTTCACCACCTGACAGAGGGCAAAACTTGGATTATTGGTTTCCATGTAAACAGTTGAGATTGGTCAGATGTGTAGAAATTTATAGTACTTGGTTATCATCTTTGACTTAATGTATAGATATCATATTACTTTTCTTTTGATAGATTAATATTATTCTTTTCCATAGCCAAGGTCCTTTGGGTTTGCGGGTACAAAGGATAAGCGTGCTGTCACTACTCAGAGGGTAATTGATACTCACTAATCTTTCTGCTTATGCCTTTAAATATTGTATATTTTCTTCTCTAGATGAAACATTTGCTCCACAAGAGAATTGCTTCTTATTGGCCTTCATGTATCAGACTTATGATAATCCACTTTAAAACTACATATTATTCAACCAACAGGTAGGAGCTCACTTTAGATTGTTATCCAATCAGTGGGTAAGAAAGAGGATTCTGACTGATATTCCATAAGTTGAATTTCCTTTAGTTATAGACCCACAGTAGGTCCCTTCCAATATATGTCTACTGCCATGAATCCTCGAGTGCCAATTTTTGTAATCCGAGCATAGTGGTTACCTTAATGAACTTCATTTTCTTGTTGCGTTTCCAGGTAACCGTTTTTAAGAAGCTTGCTAGTAAATTAGCTGCTCTTAATGATAGGTTGATCGGTATCAAAGTAGGTGACTTCTGGTAAGGCTGATGAATGTGAATCATCAGTATTCCCGGTCAGTTGAGTTTTAATGCAGATTAATGAGATAGTTGCATTTATCCAGTTATGTGACAGAAGGACTTGTCCTTGGCCAACTCTTGGGAAATCGGTTTACAATTACATTGAGGTAAGCATGTTCCTAGTAATCATTTACGTAATTACGTGCACTTGAATAAAACATCTCTCATGGCTACTTCTATTATTCACCATCTAATTTGCTCATTGCGTGCACTCACATTACTTCTCAGAGGAGTTGTTGCAGATTCTGAAGATACGATCAAAGCCTCCGCAAGTGCCTTGGGAAAGCAGGGATTTATTAACTACTTTGGTTTACAAGTACTCTCTCTCTCTCTCTCTCTCTCTCTCTCTCTCTCTGTGAGTATATCTTTTCCTGGTTTAGACTCCTTATTCGCAATAAAAGCTAAATGTTATTGATATATAGGTGTCTTTTTCGTTATTTTTTGGACAAGTGGTTGCTCTCTTTTGTATCTAAAGCTATATGAAAACGCTTTCAAGCCATTACACATGCTGTATGTTTCTCATAAGTTGTCTTAAGGCATGTGGATTACATTTTGCTGTGGTTAGTAAGGTAACTTATAGTATGCATGGTAATGAATTCAGCGATTTGGAAGCGGTTCTGTGCCAACTCACCTAATTGGAGCTTCACTACTCAGAGGAGAGTGGAAATCTACTGTAAGCATGTTCCTTGATCCAAGACAAGGGGATATCCTTTTTGTGTTTCTGGGTGTTGTGAGGATACTTTTCTTTTCTTCTTTATACTTGACTACTTGCTAAACTGTTTAGTACATGCTGCTATAGTGCTCTGTTGGTATTTGTTTTCTTTAACTTGATCTTCGATTACAAAAGAATGTGATTACAGAGGCACGAGAATATTACAAGAAAACTAATGATGTTGAAGGGACCCTGAGGAAATTACCGCGACATCTGGTTTCTGAAAGAGCTATAGTAAGTCACCAACTATGATTGCTTTGTTGGGACATGCTAGTTTTTTTCTTGATTCCATAAACTATCTTGAAAGATTAAGTTTTATATCTAAATCCTTTTGTTTATTGGAGTAATCCTTCCCCATCTTCGCATTGTGCATCCTTTACGTGATTTTCTTGCATTTGGCATGGTGATCATAATATTTGTTTGATTTTACTGAATTGGGTTACTTCATCTTGTGCTTCATGGCTGAACATAAATTTTTCCTCTTCTTTGTTCTCATACAGTTGCAATGTCTGAAGAAATGTCCTGGAAACTACTTGCAGGCGTTGAAAGCTATTCCTAGAACTTTGAGGATGATGTAAGAGATTTTCCAGCAGAATTAGTTTCTGTTTTCTTTTTTCGTAATGGAGGCAATCTTAAGTTAAAGTTTATGCGTTTTTTTGTGCTCAAATCCATCAATATGAGTTTAATCTGGTTACATTGAACATATATACAATATATATATATATATATATATATATATATATATATAGATATGAGAGTGCAATGGCATTATCACTTTCTTGTGGATTATTTTCACCCTTTTTTCAGGTATGTACATAGTTACCAAAGCTATTTGTGGAACCATGCAGCGAGTATGAGAGTGAAGAAATATGGTATGCCCCCATTTATTCATTGGAGCAACACCAATTCATTTATTTTGAGAGGTCATGTCGTAGACTGAATTTTTTTTTTTTGGTCAAAATGTCATGGACTGATTGCGTCACCATCATTGTTACCTTGGCAAAGCTTTATTGCAACTATCTTTTTATCTTATATTTTTGTAAAACCAATTTGGTTCCACGATGGCAGGAACTGACCAAGTTGTGTTGGGAGACTTGGTATATTGTAAAGGAAATGAGACAGAAAAGGTGACAGAAGTTGTTAGTTCTGAGTGCGTAGATGAAAATGGTGATGATACGCTTGATCCTAATGATTTAGGCGATATAGCTGAAACAAATCTTCCTGAGGAAAAGCTTAGTCTTGTGAAGGTTAGTTGTGTCTGGGTTGTTGAATGTTTTTTTCCCTTGCCGTTCTAAGTAGTATGCTATGGTTACAGCTACTTTAGTACCTTAATCTACAATGCAACCGACCTTATGGATTTAAATTTTAAATTTTAAATTTAAATTTAAAAGATTGGAAATATTAAGATGGTTCTCATCTGGCAGGCGGTAACTGCAGAAGATATCCAGAGTGGAAATTATACAATTGAGGATGTTGTCCTTCCTATGCCCGGGTAAGGAAAATTGACTGTCTTCGCCGATTGTATACATCTCGGGCCATCTCAAGGTTGCTGAAGTTATGTAATACTATGTTGTTTTGCAGTTCAAGGGTCATTTTCCCAGAAAATGATATTGCTGATGTCTTTCATGATTTGGCAAAGAAGGTTTCTTATTCTCAGCAACAATTTCTCACTTTCTCCATGTTATTTATTTGATTTCCTAATTTGATTTCCGTCTAATCCTTAATCTGCCTTATTCTCCCCCTGGATTGTTGTTTAAAAATATCAATCAGGATGAAATCAGCTTGACAGAAAGCGTACATAATGTCAAGTACGGTTCCTCTTTCCCCCCTCACCTCGCCTCTTACCTCTCTCACGTGCTTCTGATAATGAAATGCACGCACCTTGTTTCTCTTTTCAGGGAATTCTCAATAACAAGCGTGACTGGAAATTATAGACGCATCTTCCAAAAACCAATGGGCTTTGAATGGTATAGCTACTCTCGTTTTCTCATCTTTACGTATAACTTCAGTTATTAAATAAATTGTATACAGTAATATGTTTGATTTTTATTGTTCCAGGGAGATACTAAAGTACAGTGATGGTAATATACCTCTGGTGGACACCGACTTGGACAAAATTGCCAAAACCAAACCCGCTAGCGTGGACAAAGAGGATCCAGCCAGTCTAAATGGAGATGGAAGTTTGCATGACAACGCAAAACAGACAGAGCGCGTTCACAATGATATCGGGGACAAGGGAGAAAAGTTGCCGGAAGTTGGATCCCTCAGTGACACTAATCCTCAGGAAACTCAAATGGCTCTCAAGTTGAGCTTTACTCTCCCAGCTTCGTGCTATGCAACAATGGCCATCAGAGAGCTACTGAAGACATCAACATCGGTATGTGCCTCGTTTAAATGCTTTCGTATTCTGTCAGTATCCCTCTTTCGAACTCGTACCACATTACTGAGAAAAATTCACGAGCAGGTTTGGTGTTTCATGGTCTATATTTTGGTTCTCGCAGGTTGCGTTTCACAAAACGTTAAACTAAAGCGCGCATCAGAATCTCTGAAAGGACGGATAATTTGAAGGCACGGGAGAAAACGACGACGGCACTCTTCCATACGTTAAGATCTGGCCTTTTGGAACTGATCAATGTTTAACTTTCCTACTGGTTTTGTCAATCGACACACGAATGAAATTGTATTTTAGTACTACAGAATAAAGAATTGGCGACATGATTGGGAAATTTCTGATGTTCATGTTTGATAAATTTTTCAATGTGACTGCAAACTGTTATACTGTTGCAATATATTATTAATTCATAACAACTAATCGTGCCGTTTATTCAACATGTGGATTGGTAACATCATGTGGCCCGATGACCGCAGTCGTAGTGCATGGAATGACAATGCCTCAAACCGGTGATCGTGCAAGAAATGATTTTTTATATTGATATAAAAAAAATGTAGAAAGTAAAAAATGGTAATAATGTTAGAAAAAAAAATGCGGTGAAGGTGGATCGAACACCTGACCTTCAGATCTTCAGTCTGACGCTCTCCCAACTGAGCTATCCCCGCTAATGTCCTTTCTTACCTTAACAAGTTAATTTTAATTAGGTTAGTCCTTCAGCTTCTAGCAAACTTCAACGGCAACATAGGAACCACAAATTCCACCATAGTATCAATAAGAACAAAACACATTGGAACCAAAATCACAAGTTGCAACGGAAATATATACGCATCTTTACGTGGTTCATAATGAGACTCCATATATTACACTCAACGATTAGATCACTCTTTTTGTACACAAATCCTTCAATTCATCGTGTGTGTTTAAGTACAGCATCGAAAAGTGTAATCCCTCGATGTAAAACAAGTATACAGTTTTTCAAAAATATTATAATAATAGTATGTAGTATGCACCTGCAACAAAAGTGAGTCCAGATGTAGGGTACAACAACAAAGTATCTCAACATTAAATCTCAAACCATTATTATAAGAAATCAATGCTCATTCATTTATGTAGACACATGAGTCCACTGCAGAGATATTCAAACAATGGAACAGGCTGAGTGTAGGTTTTACATTCTAGTACTACATCACATGAGCTGCTAGTCGCATCACATACGAGTCCAAAACATCACACAAAAGGACAGGCTGGCACCTAATTTTAGATCCAAAGCGAATGTAAATGGTGCATGTGAACTATACACGAAGCTAGTCTTTGGCCCAGGACAATACAAATAACTAAGAGACACCGTGCAAACATGTAATAATGAGTAGGTAAAACACAAGGATGGCATGCCACGAGTTTATACTCACAAATAATATTAAAAACATAAAGTGTTCGAAAAGCCTATTTGTAAAGCTAAACATGGCATATCGCATCATAATTTATAAAAGCAATTGTTGGGAAAAATCACATATACACACACACACATATATATATATATACGTAAAAACGAAAAGACCCACTCATAGGTACATGCATGTTGTAACCTTTCGAGTTAGGAAAGTCGAAGTCTTAGATAGTAATTGCACCTAAGCATAATATTGGGTCTCGTCAATAAAACTCAACTAAAACGATTTAATTTAGAAAAACGGACAACAAATTTGAAATTAACGCGTCGAAATATGCTAAAAGGGGTCCCAGGCAAATTTTGTAAAAAGTCAACGATCAACCCTAAAAAGTCAACCGAGACGCCTCAGTAGTCAACTACGTTAAAACTTTGGAATTTCACTAAATGGATGTAAAAAAATAAACTTAGGGCGTCGAAATTAGCTTAGGGGGGTTTTTAAGAAAATTTCATAAAGTCGACACAGAGAATATTCCAAAGAATATTCTAGAGAATATTCCAATAAATATTCTAGGAATATGCCATAGAATATTTAAAGAATATTTCAAGATCCATTTTGGAATTGAGCAGGGTCGAGTAACGGCCCAAAGATTTGGGCTTAGGACCCTTTTTTTTTTTTTTTTTTATCAGATCGGTCTTGCGATCCAGGTCGGATCCAGGTTAAGGTTATCGGGTCATGGGCTTGGGCCAGTTCTAGGTTTGGGTTTTGGGCCCACTCACTCTTGTTTTTTGCCCCTCTAAGATTTTAGTGGCAAATGTTTCGTGGCAACGAGGATTGCTGATAAAAGCTGTTACGTAGAAGACTTCTCATTTCAGTATAAATGTCCTTACTCTTCTTTTATTGCAATTTATCTATGCTCTGACATCACTCGTGTGATATGGGTTCAATCCCACTCATATGCGCACTCTAAATTAGTCACTTTAAGATTTTAATTATTTCACATTTTCCACATCACTACACTTTATGGCTTCGTCACCTTCTAGGTGTCGGCCAACACATCGCGATTCGGATGTTCAGGTGGACATTCCAGGTCGGGATGTGTCAGTTGGAGCTATGAATCCAACTCAAAATTTCCGGCCATAAGCAATCGCATTTTACCCTTCTCTTTTGGAAAGAGGAATAGATTTTACGCAATGCAATCAAAGCCTAACGAGCGTTAGATCATCAAGCAATAGTACTACCTTACTAGTCTATTTCTTTGTATCTATATTAACCTGACAAGAATAGACGTACTTAATATGATTTCACATACCAAATATGGAGGTGAAACAAATTACAACACGTGTACTCACGTGATTTAATTTCTATCATCACTCATCGCTTTCATGCACCGCTCAGTTACAACTTACAAGCATGTGCAAAAGGTCGGCCGTGCTACATTGACTAGTCATGCATGTTTAGTCATTCACGTTGAATAAATATTGCAATGGAGGAGGACACTTTATGTATTGCACCCTTGTAACAACTAGATGTTATGATACATCTCTTTCCCTAAAACTCATAACAAGCTGGTGAAATAATGTGCTCAGCCATAAAGATCCCATTTGCCCCACAAGGGGATATTAATTCACTAAATTAAAAAAACTGTGATAAAAAGGACCAAACACACGCAAGAAAACAAGAATCTCAATTATTTTTTGCCGCGACTTAACTAGCATAACAACAATGACAACCAAGAATTATTTCGCTAAATGTGGTTGGCTGTATAAATCCTACAATGTCGCTGTGCTGGATTTTGCACCATGTCGACTTGACTAGTAGAAAAAAAAATTAATTTCATGCTTCCTTTTGTAAAATATTCCAACTTTTATTACTTACACTCAAACTGCTTCAAAAGCTCAATGAATTTCCAATATTTTCTTTCTGCAAGAACGAACAAATTAAACGGGGCATACCAAATTTCACAGTATTGTTCCAACTACTCAAAGGGAATTTTCAATTTTATATTTTCTCCTTTATGAATGGGAAAATGAACCCAAAAAAAATATTGAATGGATCCCCATTTAAAGTATTATTCTCTTTGTATAACTTACCAACCCTAAAAGACCACCAAATATTTCTTCTTTAAAATTATATATTACCGAAAATTTTATGATGCTCTGGAGTATAAAACATTGTGAAGAACAGTAGAAAATTACGATATTATTATTCTCTCTAAAGATCTACTAATAAATTCATGTGGGTTCATATTCAAATGATTTTTTGTAAGAACAATCTTTATAAAAATACCTAAACGTTAGTCGGTTTCGAATAATAAAAATTAAAAAAGACTTAAAATTAGACGGTTTGGACTGACAAAAATTAAAAAAAAATCTAAAAATTAGACGGTTTAGAATGACGACGATTTCTGATTGATGAGGTGTAGAGTAGTTATTGTGATCCCTTGTACCCTTCGAAAGAGTCCCACCTTAAATAAATTGGTCCCAGTGTCTGCGTGTTTTCACGTGTCCCGCCATCTCCTTGCCGTTCAGTACACCATCATCAGCATCAACTGCATAGGATTCTAAAGGCCAGTAGCCGCCCCAAATACTAATATTAAGTATTATTTTCCTCGAATATAAATCCTGCTAACACCATTCTCAACTCACCCCTCGTGGATCACACTCCCCAATTCCATCACTAATTGTATGGTTTTGGCTCTTTTGGTTACTAAGGGTAGATTAGGTCATGTAATTAGAAAGAGTTTGTAACTCGCGTTAACTGATTAAGACAGTGTGCTTATTCCATTACTTTTAATTTTGAAACTTTATTTTTGTGTATTAAAGTAGAGAGCCATGAAGTGAGACATTAACATAGAAATAGTTGAAGCGAGAACTAACGTGAGGGATACCTTAATGGTGACAAGGTAAGATATGAAAAATGCAGTGGTAAGGTTAACATATATAGGAGGAGGAGTGAATAGGTTACATGCTAGCTAGTTCCTAACGAATTTTAAGTTTTGTTAACACCAATTCAAATAGTAGGACTGAATTTAGATATATATATATATATATATATATATATATATATATATATATATATATATATATATCAATCATATTACGCGTATGTTAAACATATAGTGCATAACGATTCAATGAGGTTAACCCACCACTTGGGATCCTTAGACACCTAGCCAATCTGAAAATAATCCACTAATAGTCACACAAATTCAAAGGGGACTTAACTCAAACCCAAATTATTAGACCCCCACACTAGTTCATATCCTTGCGCCCTTGCTACTTGGGTACTATACAAGACTTAATTCCCGCTCTTCCTCTTCGTATCCTCTAGGTGATACAACTCTAAACACGGTATAATCACCTTGGAGCTCGAACTAATACCACCATTCAAGTCGTCTCAGTCTCTCGCACGCTTAGAACCAAATATTGAAAAAAAATAGTAACAAAATAAGTGTAATAACTGCTACTAACAATTTTCTTAACATACTTAACGGTCACTTAACAGCTTACATCATTCATCATAAACATGGTGGTTAATCACCTTGGAGCTCGAACTATTACCACGATTCAAGTCGTCTCAATCTCTCGCATAAGACACTAGGTAGATTATGATAGACATTCACGATGAACACAATGATATGGTTTAATAGATAAAACCAATTATGAAATCACAATAAACAGTCACATAATCAAGCGTAATTGATGTGGAGCACTCTCACAAAAATAAGTGTAATAATTGAGTCAATTTGTAAATATAACAAGTCATATTTTCATGTACTCAATAATTTTCTCCCAGTTTGAGGGTGACTTCACCTTCTTCTAAAACTGTGTGGTGGGCTATCTTTTCTCTTCCATGATAGGATGCATAGGACAACATAAGTCCTTGATAAGAGAGAGAGAGAGAGAAAGAGAGAGAGAGAGAGAGAGAGAGAGAAGTTTGGTGTTTTTGTAGTCTTTGTTTCTAACATTTTGCTATTTTACAGTGAGCAAACAAAAGGAGAGGTAAAGAAGAGAAACACGCTCTCACAAAAATCACAGACAAACATGTTTAATGGAGTCCCAGCTGAGCAGTTGCACCAATTCATAGCATCCTCAAGAACTTCCCTCCCTCTTCCTCTCCCTCTCCCTCTCTCCTCCTTCCCTCCTCCACCTTCAAACAATAATATTAATACCTTCCCTGTCCCTGCTGCTACTCCCTTTGACCCCTACAACAATAACAACCCTTCTCATCTTCATCATCATCAACTTCTGCAAATTCAACCCCATCAGCTTCATCAGAATAATCAGCTTCTGCAACTGCACCGCCAATCCCCCGCCACCCACAAAAATCTCGAGGAGAAAGGGGAACGCTCTAGTACTGTTTCAATCTCCATAAACAATAATTTGGAGATCGATATAGAGAGATCTTCATCGATACCAACATCATCAGATGTATCAATCGTTAGTGATTCTTGGAGTAATGATGAATTGCTTGCACTTCTCAGGATCAGATCCACCGTGGAGAATTGGTTCCCTGAGTTCACTTGGGAACATGTCTCAAGGTAAGCTTATTTATAATTCGTTCATATACTTATCTCATATATTCATATGATTATCTTAATTAATTAGTTTATTGATGAACTAGCTAGCTAGGGTTATTGTAAATTCATCTAGACAACGGAGATGGGGATTCAAACTTGAATTCAGAAATAGAGCACACACAGCTTTAGCCAACTTGGCTACGCACAATTCTGTATATTTGAACGGTTATACAGATGTCATTTTACTATAATTAAGTGACGATTGATGCTTCATCAATACTAATGAAATTTAAGTCACTGTTTACTCATGTCTATGTGAGAGAGAGATAGAGAGAGAGTCATATATATTCACTAAACATAAGGATCCCCTCGTACACAATATATATATTTAAAATTAATTTGGATGCTAGGTAGCTAGGAGTGAATAATAGAGTGAATAAATGCTCTTGCTTATTGATGCTGCTGGTTTGGTGTATATTTATGGGGGGAAGCAGGAATCTAGCAGAGCATGGTTTCAAAAGGAGTGCAGAGAAATGCAAAGAGAAGTTTGAAGAAGAAAGCAGATACTTCAACAACATTAACTTAACCAAAAGCTGCAGGTTTCTCAGTGACCTTGAACAACTCTGTCAAGGTGGTGGAAATGCTCATCGGCAAAACCCTGATGATCATCACCGAAACACTGCTGATCATCAGGAAGCTCCTGGGGATAAAAATAATGAGAAAGAAAAGGTTGAAAAGCCGAGTGATGAGGGAGGTCATCAAGACTCAACGAGAAATGAAACAATTTTTGGGGACAGTATCGGTGTGATTAGCACCGAGCCGCTGAACCCTGAGGAGCGCAATGAGAAAGAGGTAGTAGTGGAAACTAGACCAAAGAACAATACTAAGAAGAGGAAAAGGGAAAGGAAATTTGAAATGCTCAAGGGTTTCTGTGAGGACATTGTGAACAGGATGATGGCCCGACAGGAAGCGATGCACAACAAGCTTCTCGAAGAAATGGTGAAGAGAAACGAGGAGAAGCTTGCGAGGGAAGAAGCATGGAAGAAGCAAGAGACGGATAGGATGAACAAGGAGCTCGAGACTATGGCGAGAGAACAAGCGGTTGCTGGTGATCGACAAGCTACAATCATTAAGTTCTTGAAGAAGTTCACACCGTCGTCCAGCAATTCTAGTACTTCCACTTCGTCTTCTCCGATTCAAGCACAAAACCCTAATCGTCCTACGTGTCACGATGTTAGCGGCCGACAAGAACTTGATCATCATCAAGAAAAAGAAAATAGCCCAACAACGCCTAGTTCATTAACTGAAAGTACTCTTGCACCCCAAAGCCCTAGCCCAAGTACTCTTGCTCCGACTCTGATTGCCGTTCCAACCATGACGGTTTTATCTAGAGCTACTGCTGCTGCTGCTGTTGTCGTCGCACCTCCTGAAAACCCTAGTTCTGATGATGTCATCATCAACACTCAAAACCCTAGTTCCATTAGTCATGACAAACAAGACCTCGGAAAGAGATGGCCAAGAGACGAAGTGCTGGCTCTGATAAACTTAAGATGCAGCTTCTTCAACAATGGTGGCGGGGGCGGCGATCAGGACAAGGACGGAGGAGTGGTGATGAAAGCTCCTCTATGGGAGAGAATCTCACAAGGGATGTTGGAGATGGGTTACACGAGGAGTGCCAAGAGGTGCAAAGAAAAATGGGAGAACATTAACAAGTACTTCAGAAAAACAAAAGATGTTAACAAGAAGAGGTCACTTGACTCTAGGACTTGTCCTTATTTTCATCAACTAAGCTCTTTGTACAATCAAGGGATACTCGTACCGCCTTCTGATCATCCACCGGAAAACCGCCCCGCTTCGCCGGAAAATCATTCTCTAGGTGATGATGATTCAACTAAGCATGATGAAGGTGAGAAAAACAACAATACGTTACAGCAAGCACCGCCACCAGCTTTTGACTTTGAATTCTAATTAATTTTAATTTGCATATTTGTGTGTGCATTTTAAATGATAATATAATATGTGATACCTTTTTTTTCTTGTCGATCTTGGTAAAACATGTGGTAGCTAGCTAGCTAGTACTCTCGGCAGTCGACATGAATTTTATAAATTAATTTCCAATATTTATTATATATTTTATTTATGGCGGATATATGTATGTTTTGAACTTGTTTTGTAGTGAGCACCGACGGATAGATTCAAATCAGGAACCAGATTTTAAATGAGGTCTGCTGTCATTTTGCATTTGCTATATTTGCTCTCGATTTGCTACGCGCAGCAGCAGAAGTATCTTTGTTCCTAGCTGTTACTTAAATTTACCTCCTTTTTTTTTTTTTTAACAAATAATATATTCACTTTAACGGGTAAGGGAGAGAGTTAAACTTCACAATATGCTAGCACTAATGTGGTTCAAATTCGCTTTGGCAATTATTGAACCTGATAAGACCTCTCACTTATAAGTAAAGAGAAATACTACTAGACCGTAATACTAGATAACGACTTAATTAAAGTTTAAAGAATTAAAATTTTTAATTATAATTTCACCGAAATGATGAAGAGCATGCATGTGTGATAATAAGGATAACCATGTGTTTATAATCCCTATAAGAGCATTCCAGTTGTTACATCTATCAATGGGAAAAAACATAAATCAATATATGATTAGTTCATATAAGCTAATTAAGGTTTTGTTTTGGCCAAGGTTAATAATACATACAAATGTACAATCATACAATATTATTTAAGTGTGTTAGGTATGTTTTGAACTTTTGGCCAAGGGTTTATAAGGATCTTAACAATGACTTATTATGTTCTCGATCCTTGCAAAATTTTCTCCTTTATAAGCTGGCTGGGTTTTCTTAAGTTTGTCACTTTATATTTTCTTTTTGCAAATCAAATTAAATTTTTCCATTTGCATAAAGTTTTCTTTTAACGAGATATGTTTTTACGTGCAGCTTTAATTTACAACTAATTAAGGAACAAAGTTTATAATTGACGAAAATTTTATATGGTTACATGGTAGTGATACTCTTTGTTTATCTCTTTATTTTTTTAATTCATGTCTAATAATCCAGGATGTAATCTAGATCTCGGCGTTCATTATTAGCTTATGTAGAGCCCTAAATGAAGAAAACTTCACTGTCTTCCTAACAAGAACTAAACGTAACGTGTGAAATTATAGAAGATTCCCTTTAGATCAAACAATTTCCATGAATTCTTTAGATCAGGCCGACAGGTGGGGCGGATGGGGCCAGAGAAAAAGAAGAGAGAAGGAAAAAGAGCACACAAAGATTTACAAGTATAGAAGTAGGGGAGATTTGAGCAACAAGGAATGCTTAGACGATGTTTTTATTCTTGGGTTGCCTCAGCTCTTTCCGAGGGTCCTAAGTAATTTAATTGTACAAGTAAAGTCTAAATAGACGGAAAAATTATAGAATACTCCACTTACTAGTGGACTTGTGAGGGGCGTGCCCGATTTGACCGACTTTTGGATAACAAGAAGGCAAGCTTCTTAATTGTTTGGCCTCTAGTTGGTATCTAATTCACCGCCTTAGGTTTCAGCACTATCAGCACTATGGCTTTCAATTTAAATGGTCTTAATTTTATTCAATTTCTTTTATGCGCCGCTTTACTCCGAAAGAAAAATCAGCTTTGCTATAAGGATAAAAAGTGAACCAACACTGGGATCCCATCATAGCTGCAGTGAAGTGTCGGGATGCAAAAACGTTATATAAATACCAATAGCAATAGATGTAGCAGGAGGTAGTTCGCTCACCCCAAAAGAAAGAATGCTCCTATTTAGGGACCTTTTTCTAAAGAACTGATGCTTCCTATGTTTCCTGCTTCTTACTACTTGCCGCGCCTGAACTTTCACAGCGGGAAATCATAGTTTTTCTAGTTTCCGTCATTGGTTATTGGTCGAGCCATTGAAATGGAATGAGATAAGAATCTTTAGAGATCTTTCCTCCGACATACATAATACAATACACTTCAATTACGCAAGTGCCTGCCATAATATGTAAATTAGCAAATGAAAGATTACATTAACTATCGTCTTTCATTTGGCGTTTCGGTTTAGAACTACAAATGTATGCAATTGACAGTACAGCTGCATGTCTGCATGACATGATGTTTTCTGCTTGGGACTGGAACCTATCGGAATGCTCCACAGAGAGAGAGAGGCCAGTACTGCCAGTGGTCACCGGTCAGTAAGCAAAAGCCTTGGAGAGGGTGGAAGACGTTGTCGTCTTGTGTCATGTTATTGATAACAAGTCTTTCTCAGAGTCGGAGAGGGGTTCCACCGCACCTTGGACAGTATTGGCGGACGAATGATCCCTGCCACGCGTCAACATCACGTGATGCATTTGTCCACACTCAGAGTAAGATTCTCTACCCTCCTATTATCATTTCCTTCCATACTCTCATCTCACACATTACTTTTTCTCTTATTATTTCTATAAAAAAATAAATATAAAATATTGACGTAGCTTAACTGTTATAATTTAAATAAGACGACATGAAATGATAGAAAGATCAGGAGGGTAGAAAATCCTACTCCCCCTATCCCAGCCTCACTAGTAACCCGCTGACATGGTCAGAGGGCCACATCATCCAACGGCTGAGAATCTCTGATGCCAGTAACGCGTTCAGATTTTTTATTTTTTTATTTTTTTTATTTTGTCAAAAGTGAAGCCTTCAAGATGCAGTTCTTTAAAGAATTAAAGTCAAAAGTCAACACAATCAACTTAAGGTATAACTTGGTCGGACTCCCACTCCTCCACCATGTTTGACTTCTACTTTTTTACGTACGGGTAACCACGAAAATGGTGAAAGAGATTTGACCCAAACCAAAATTGTTTGCCTTACATCGTAGAAGGATTTTCATGGCACGGCAACAACGTATATGTTTCATAAAAGTTTGCTTTCTTTGAACAAGCGGGTTGGGTTATGTTAACTCTTATATAATGTTCGTCTTGAAAAAAACTCTTACATTATGTTAGTATGCGTTATGCATGGCTGGTCTTGATTTCATGCTAACTGTAAGTGTGAGGATTCAGAAAGAAAAAAAAGAAAATGAATTCGGCACATATTTATTTTTCGTACACATCTCTGTTTCTGTATTTTCATTTCAAACAATGCAGAAGAGAGTGAATGAGAAAAATAACGAGAATATTTCGCAAGAAAAATAAGAACCTGCATAAATTATTTTTCTTTAGAAAAAAAAAAAGAAAAAGAAGATAAAATGGTGAGAGTCTTTGTGGGGTTGAGCATTTTTAACAACAATTCAAATCGATGGAGAGCTAAGCCTCGTGCCAACATGTGATCAGTCCAAAATTGAGGTCCAAAATTATCTTGTTAAAGGTATATCGGCCTTATGTATGGGAATGGGCCTCAAGCATCATTGCACCCACGTTGCATGATACAGGCATGGACAGAAATGTTAGGTTCTTTTGTTTCAGTTACAGGGAATTCGAACTCGACACTCTTTCAAAACTATTTGGAGGGGAGAGGGACTTGTGATCGAACTCCTTATAAGCCATTTTTTCTTAGTAACTTTCTGATGTCGGACACTTCTTTGCATTCTCACACTGCCCTAGTCTCTACCAAAACAATATACGAAAGCATTATGCAAGGCCGGATCCAGGGGGTCCTACTGGTCCCGAGACCCTGTGAAAATTGGAAAACATAGAGAGAAGGTCTCCTGAGGCCCTGTGACCATGTGGTATGGGAGGCAGAAGAATTCGACATGCTTTGGCAAGTGATGCTCAACAGACATATTGGGACAAGCCTTGGCAGCACACCTTGGTAGGTAAACTTGACATCAATCATCATGCATTGGAAGCTGTCGACAGAACTAGAAAAACAACAAAATCCCTACCAATTACTCAACTAAATTTCTCGATGAAAAAACCGAAAAAGTTTTGGGCGATGGGCGCGTTTGAATCTTTTACACTGGGGACTCCATGTGGTTAGAGTTCTGATACAGTAGTTTGTAAATTCATTTTCTCCAGTTCTACTGCTACCCAACATGCATGCAAGTAACAATGCCAACTATGGTAGCTCGTTTTCAACGTCATAGGGAATTCACAAGTCCTCCTCATGTCCACCCAACATATGTCAATCTAAAATTCAACACACACACACAGTACTCTCTCTCTCTCTCTCTCTCTCTCTCTCTCTCTCTCCAACCAAGGTCAGTTGATGGAGAAAAAACTTTGGTACGGCTGCTTGTTAGAGAAACTCTTACATCGAATGCTACTGACATGAGGTTGAACGAGACTAAAATATCGTGAAGGTTGCTTTATAAATGACGTGGCACAAGTTTTTCTCCGCATATAGGGCAGCTTTCAACATAACAACAAACCCCTCGTCGTCGTGTACACGGAAGGCCTGAAAATCTGGAGGTTTTCTGCAGTAAAAACGGTGCCTGTTGCACCTCACGAGTCGGAAATAAAGTTAGAGGGGTTCATGTGCGTATGAGTTTTCACGAGAAAAGGCATTGCTTCCTTCACAAGCTATACCGCTGCTTTAATTTGCACGATATATAATAAAGGTTACATGAGAAAAGGCATTGCTTCCTTTTTCTTTTTTTTTTATTCAAATGATATTATTAAGATGAGAGGTAGAAACGAATAAAACTATTACAATAATTTAAGAGAGTGTGGAGTTTCGAATTCAAGATATATGGGTGAAAACTTAACACTGACTAAGAAATTGGCTATATACTTGAAAAACCGTGACCAACTAAAAAATCAATTTGTAATAACAAGAATTACACCTATTTTTTGTATATTTTTCTAGATTTTTGGTATAAGAGAAATAGTCATGCGTGAACTGAACAACCCTAGCTAACGCGTCTCGTTTATTAAAATCCTTGAATGCAGAATTACAGATCGAAAGAAGGCGGGCAGACAACAAATGTTGGAGTAACTATTATTTAAATTGTACTATTAGTATTAGATTAGTATTAGTTAGTGATGTCAAAATATCACCGCGTCAATTTCTTTTTAAAACAAATACATAAATTTCAACAAAAATTCGATGCTTAAGCCATACAATTAGTATTAGATTAGTATTAGTTAGAATCTCTCAGCTCAGTGAGTCCTTTCTTATGTGATGAACTATTGACATTGGTCTTACATTTTGTCTATGTAAAATGAGGAGAAATGGGGGCTTAGCAAGATGACATGAGATGTGTGGGATTCACTGCTTTCTTACGTTTGGTGAATTTTTAAATTTAGCATGTGAACAACACAAATCGATTGACGTGAAGAAAGAGGGCTTAGGATGATGAGGATTGTAACAAGAGAAGTGAGATTCACTCTCAATATGTCCACTCACGTTTGGCGAATTTTCAATTACGTATACAACACAAATCGAGTGACGTGAAGCACGTGTGACCATTGAACTTAACATATGGAACAACCTGCTATGATATTTATGAATAAAGTTAAGATTCCACCATAAAATCAATTGACAAACATATACAAGCTCCCTCATTTCTTTGAGATGAAATCTCCTCTAAACAAAATCACACAAATAATCGTGATGATATCTTAATTCAATATATTTGCATCTAATCATATATTGGCGTGTCATCACATATGTCAAACCCAGCTACACAAAAATAAAAATAAAAAAAATAAAAGAAGAAGAGAGAATTTGGTGCATGGATGAACATGATGAGTCAAAGAACTCAAGATCAATCACACCTAACAACGACGTTGGATCCCAAAGTTACCGGAATTATTTATTATATAAGTCAATTCATGAACGTGCTCGCAGCATGTCGACCGGAGGCTGAAAATTTTGAGGGGTAGTTTGGTCATTTGATGAATACCAGCGGTAAGCTTCGTGATTGGTGCGGATCGATTGGCGACGAGGGTTGGTGCGGGCTCCCCACGCTTCTCTTGGTCGGTCTTCTTGCATGAATCTGGATCGTCGTTGGATTCTCTTTATGATAATTTTGAGAATTCGTGAATTATATTTATTTATTGTATATCGTACGGTCAGAAATTATTTTAAATATTTTATTTAAAATAAAATACAAACAGTATATGACAAAATTAATCGCACAATATACGATAAACAGACACGATTTACAGATTCCTAGAATTCTCACTAAAAAGATCCGGAGAGGATCCTATTGGTTCTTGCATCCCACACAAAAACATATAATAAAAATTAAAAAAAAAAGAAAAATTGGAGTAACAGTCTCTGAATTATAACTGTAGCTTTGGTTCATGAACTAAAAATTTATGAGTATTGATTCATGAACTTTGTTATAATGTACAACAATGATCAGTTTGTTAATTTTGTTAGAATTTCTATCCATTTTTGTCCTTATAAACCTTTTATTTTGAATGAAAGTTATAACATAGTTAGTCGAAAGATCCTTATTCTGCATTATAATAAGTTGAGGGATTAATACTCCCGAATTTTTAGTTCATAATTAAAACTCCAATTGAGCTAAAGTTGAGCAACCAGTGCTCCAATTACCTCTTAAAAACCCTAAAATGATTATTTTCACTTTATCTTTTTGCATAATTTTTCCACTTTATAATTTTTTTTGATTAAAAATGAAAATAATTGATATAAAACGAGTTTACAATTGCCGTTATATTTTGGTTTAATAATCTAATATTATGCATAACATTATATTATGAATCATTACGTCATGTAATGGTGCACTTGTTTCATATAAGTTGTTCTTAAAAAAAAGTCGTCTAATTATGTTACGGTATGATGTTTGATAAGATGGTTTTGTAAAGTCCGAATGCTATCCAATTTGCAAAATTTCCAACAGCAAGAAACCTGCAAATGAGTGGTTCACATGAAAGTCTGCTCGTGATTGCGTTAACAACGCCTAGAAATAAGTTGATGTTGTTTTATGAGTATGGATAATTGGTAATGATTATGGATAAGTTCATTTGCTAAGTGATAGTTTTATCATAAATCGAAAAATAAAGCGCGACTCTTTATGATTTTTTTGTCACTCAAATTTTTCGTGCAATATTTTATAAAGTCATTGAAATTAACGTTAAATTGTGAAGTGACAAAACATGTCTTATTTGAGATAAGGAGTTGAACATTATTCTTTGAATATTAGTTTGATTTATTTTTGTATCCTCACTTTCCCGCCATTCTTGTAACTGCCACCTGTAATACATACATATGCGACTGATAAAACACGTCTTATTCGAGACAAGGAGTTGAACATTATTCTTTGAATATTAGTTAAATTTATTTTTGACAAAACGATATTATACACTACTTCGACCTATGAGAAAAAGTGTCCCAACTCACGTCTCAAAAGAACATATAACAATCTATCACCTAATTGACTCACTCACATCTACAAAACCTATAAGACAGAGCATCCCAACTCACATCTCAAACAAACAGATAACAATTTCTCGACTAATTGACTTAACTCACATGTACAAAACTTATAAGAAAGAGTGTCCCAACTCACATCTCGAAAGAACAGATAATAATGTCTCGATTAATTGACACAACTCACGTCTGCAAAGTTTATTCATAGTTTCTTAATAATAAAAATTAATTTTTTTAAAGAAAGGTCTCGAAAGTCCGAAAAGATTCAATAAAGCCGTGACAATTTGGGTGGGGGCCATGTTCGTCCTCCCAGCTTCCCAGCCTCCCCTCGGACCCACCCCGGGTCCCCTTTTGTTTGTCAGTGTCTCCTTCTCCTCGTGCCATGTAGAGTTGCAGCCTGCAGGGTTTACTTCAATTCCCTCCTTTTCACAACACTAAACAAATCACACTTTAAAATTATTATCAATTTAATTATATTAATTGTCTTGTTTATCACTTAATCTCATAGATTTATCTTTATCTCTCTCCTAATATCAATTTTTCAGTGTGCCGAAAACACGAATATTTTAAACGTAATAAAACAATGTATTATGATACTTACGTATCAGATTGTGCATCCGGCACAATGAAGTTTTTTTCATTCCTTTGAGTTTCTCTAACTGTGATTAATTTGCTTATTATTTTATTAGGCAGCAATTTAGCAATGTAGTCTCTCTCTCTATCTCTCTCTCTTCTTTCTCTCTCTTAATTCTTAAGAACATGACAGTTTGTCTATTGGGGAAGTCGAGAGTAAAAACCCAAATGGGCGAATGGGGGAAAGAACTACTGCAACTTCCTCTGCAGCTTCTTCTTCTTCTTCTTGCTTTTCTGCTCCCTGCTCTACTGGTCCAGTGACGACGTCGTTTTCAGCTCATTCTCCCCTGCCGCCAGCCAAAATGTCTCCTCCCTCACCTGCATTGTGATCTCTTCGATCCAACTCACTCACTCTGCATTGAGGTCTTCCGAATCTCTCTCACCCCTCTTTCTCTCTCTAGCTTAAATTCTCTGACTTTTCTTTTTCTTTGACATCAAAGTTCAAATTTTGACTTGGGTTTTTAGTTTTGAGTTGCATTTTCCATTTTCTTAGAAGCAATCTGATTACTTTTTATTCCTTTTTACTCAGTTTTTACTGTGCATATTACATTGTTTGTTGCTGAGAAAGTGTGGGAAAGCAAGAGAAAATATATTGTGCAATTCATGGTTTTTCTTACTGTTGGGATCTGGTTTGAGCCTAAAATTGACCATTTGGCTGAGCTAAGTTGATAATTTGGACACGAAGTTCGAATCTTTTGCTTCTTTTTGCTAAAATGTTTATGTAATTCAGCTGCCTTATACCGCATTCGATTTTCGACAATAAAAAACCGGGTTTCATCTAAAAAGAAAACAGAATTTGGGATTGTCGACTTGAATTTTGTGTTGAAAGTAGTTTAAAGGGTAACTATGGTTTGATCACATTTTGCTTTCAAGGGTTTATCAATTTGCTTCAGTGATAAATGTAGTATCGTTTTGGTTTTGGATTTGCTTAGTTTGTTTCTCAAGAAAAAAAAAAAGAAATGCGATTTTTCCGAGCTATGCAAGTCTTGAGTGGCTACACATATGGTGTAGCTTTCCCTTGATGCTGAGTTGCTACGTTGAATTCGTGCTAAAGTACATTCCAAGAATCGAATAGAATTGTTTTAGCTATTGTGAATGTGTATGAGATTAAAACCATTTTGTTCTTTATTCAGTGAAGATAAGTTTTGAGTCTACAACATGGAGCAATATGAAGTTCTTGAGCAAATCGGTAAAGGGGCTTTCGGTTCTGCGCTTCTTGTCAGGCATAAGCATGAAAAGAAGAAGTAAGACTGGAATTTACTTTTCCTTTTTCTTTCTCTGTATCCATGGTTACTTTCATGGGAACATGCGCTGTTCAACTATTCCTCATGACATTGTCATGCAGATTTTGAGAGTTGGTCTTAACTTTGAATCTTTGATATATAAAGGTACGTGTTGAAAAAGATTCGTCTTGCTCGCCAGACTGATAGATCGCGGAGATCTGCACACCAGGAGGTTAGTATACTTTTTTGATGTTTTGGGGTGCTGATAATCTTCCATTTCTTTTCGACCTCAATTGATAATCTTCCAATGTATCTCATTCATTTTCTACAAGACTTTGCTAAAAGAAAACATAGAAAGAAAAGAAATGGAGTATGCTGCAGGCTTTATTATATATATTGGATACCTCCAGATTTACAACTTTTCCTTGTTTGTGTAGATGGAGCTCATTTCCAAGTTCAAAAATCCATTTATTGTGGAGTACAAAGATTCTTGGGTGGAAAAGGTACATTTGCCCGCAACTGTATCTAGTGTAACTGTGCTCAGTGGTGCACTTTTCCTTTTCTCTGTATCTAGTGTAATTTTATTAATTCCCGGTTGGGTACTTTGGAGTTATGGTAGCCTAGCTAGTTGCGATGGCCTAAACTTGGTTCATACCCCTTGTTTTCAGGGTTGCTATGTGTGCATTATCATCGGTTATTGCGCAGGAGGGGACATGTAAGTTTTGTATTGTATTGAAGCTCTGATATTTTTATACGTGTTTGCTTTGACTTGAAGGCTTGCATATTGTCGGCCAGGCCACTCATTCTGTGTTTCTGTGCGGTACAGGGCAGAAGCTATAAAAAAAGCCAATGGTCTTCTTTTCCCTGAAGAGGTTTGAATTTGTTTTAATTCTTCTTCTTCACTTTGTTTCTTCCTGCAGATTTGTTTTTCTTAAAAGACATTCCTTGCACATAGTCGCTTTTTTCGGCTCCTATCATCTAATATGGGAATTGACTTTTTCAGAAGCTCTGTAAGTGGCTTGTCCAACTTCTGATGGCGCTAGACTACTTGCACCAGAATCATATTCTTCATCGCGATGTCAAGGTTAGTGACATTTATTCTCCTGTGCACGTTGAAAAGATGTATGTTGCTATGTCCTTTCAAATTCCCCAAAGCTAATTTGTACTAATAGTGGTCCATGATTGTTTCAGTGTTCTAATATATTCTTGACAAAAGATCAAGACATACGCCTTGGTAAGTGATCCTATAATCTTCTATAGTTCTCCATAATCGGAGTGTAATTTTTCTGACAACAATTGATGAACATTGGAGCAGGTGACTTTGGACTTGCCAAAATGTTGACTTCAGATGATCTTGCCTCTTCGGTAAGTAACTGTGGTTCTCTTCTGAAGTTCATAATCACAACATCTTGAAGTTATCTAAGAATCATTATCTCTTGATCCAGGTTGTCGGAACTCCTAGCTATATGTGTCCTGAACTTCTTGCTGATATACCTTATGGTTCAAAATCTGATATTTGGTCTTTGGGTAAGCAGCGAGAATGTGTGAATTTTTTGTCGTTGATTATTGTTCTTCTCTAGCTGCAATATGTATTGTACTAAACATATTTCATCCAGGATGCTGTATCTATGAAATGACTTCTCATAGGGCCGCATTTAAAGCTTTTGTAAGTTTTGTAACTCGTAATCTGTTTCTTGTTGTGTGTGTTTCCTCAATCTGTTTCTTGTTTAAGAAAATGTTTTATGTTCCTCCGCATTTATAAATTGTTTCCTTTTTCTTTCGCATGTTATTTTTTTCTTTACGTATTTATTTGCTGTTTCTTTAACAGGATATACAAGCACTGATTAACAAAATTAACAGGTCCATAGTGGCTCCCCTTCCCACAAAGTACACTGGTGCATTGTGAGTCCTTATTTATTTTGTTTGATTCTTTGTGGCTATTCAACGTCGATTGCATGTTTAGCACCCTTCCTTACTTTGTACGATCATTATAAATTTTACGCAACATTTGGAATTCTGTAAGGATGTTCAAGTAACCAAACAAACAGATGCTTTAATAACCTGATTTTCTGTTACCACGCGTTTCTAGTTGGATGTGATTATTTCATAGTGAATATTGTTTCTAATCACTTTCTGTGTTTCTTTTTTCAGCCGAAGCCTTATTAAAAGCATGCTTCGGAAAAACCCAGAACTCAGGCCAAGTGTACGTATACTTCTCCTCTAGTGTAAATGAGTCTACGGATAGACATACTAGGATAATAGTCAACCATGACAGATTTACAAAGTTACTTATGGATTCATTGTGCAAAATCTTTCTGTCGGGTGCAATGTCCAATGCATCTCGTTAAGATGTGCCACAAGCTGGTGCAGTCTGGTTTTATTTTATTGACAATCATTTTGTAATTTCCGCTTATGAACTCAAATGCGTTGTATCCAATACCTGTTGAATACATATTGTCAATTCAATGTTGCCTGGTATGACTTTGGTTTCTTATAATCTTCATGAAAGCACAATATTCCTTTAGAATCAGATTCCTTGAAATTGTGACAATTCACATCTTTCAAACGTTTCATCTCACTTGAAGTGTTTTCTGTTGTGGCAGGCTGCTGAGCTGCTTGCTCACCCAGTCCTTCAGCCTCACGTTCAAAAGGTTCATCTCAAACTCAATAACCCCAGACATGGAACTTTAGCAGTCAACTGGCCTGATACTGGTTACTTGAAGAAGACAAGGTTTTCAGAGCCAGAAGCAGTTCCTTTCTCCACTCGCCATTACCAGGACAAGCGGCATACATTCAGCAATGATAGGACTTTAAATCCTAGTGTATCTGGAGGTAAGCAAGATTCTGTAAGCTCTACCCAAGAAATGCATGGCAGGCCAAATTATCTGAATCGAGAATTGGCAGGACATTCTGTTGGTGGCACTGGCGCCTATAGAAAAGCAGCCATACGCAAGCAGCCAATTGCTTCCAAAACTTCAAATATCGTTAAGAGTCGAGTTACTCCAGCAAAAGCTTCTGCCACTCCCAAGAGATTTATGGAGCCAAAGAATCGTGCATCGGTAAGATCTCTCTCTCTCTCTCTCTCTCTCTCTCTCTCTCTCTCAAACCAAAAGTGCAAGTTTATATCAAACAAACTATAGCTGCATAAAAGTACTAACCGTACTTTTGCATAATATTTTAGTTTCTAAATGGCTAGTGTTTGCTAACCTAATAGTTTAAGTTTATAAAATTCATCTTTCCAGCTTCCTGTTTCACGCACTCCGCAAAAGACAGTGAGTACAACTCGCAGAGCATCATTGCCATTAACAAGAGCTGCAACCCAACAGTCCCCTTTCTGGCCCAATGTTGGTGTTCTTCACTGTATTAAATCTCCCGACGTTTCTGTCAATTCCCCTCGAATCGACAGGATAGCTGAATTCCCATTAGCCTCGTATGAAGAACAATTATACGAAGAACAGTTTCTGCCTATCCATAGAAACTCATCACCTTCAGTGCAAGGTTCGTCTGGTTCCCCCCACTCTGGTGACCGTTCAATGATGAAGGACAAATGCACCGTTCAGCTAAGCGACAGAGCCTCTCGCAAACTTAGTTTCACAGGTGCATGGAAGGGAATTGAACCTGGCATGTTCAAAGCTGCACCAGACAATCAAAGTGATGAATGTTCGGATCAAAATGCAACTGCTGGAGCATCAAGCCGGACCTCATCAAACACGCGTCGCCAGCATTTTGACACCTCATCATTCCAGCAAAGGGCTGAAGCTTTAGAAGGGCTGCTCGAATTCAGTGCAAGATTGCTCCAGAGCGAACGATATGATGAGCTTGGGGTGTTGCTGAAGCCTTTTGGGCCAGGGAAGGTCTCTCCTAGGGAAACTGCTATTTGGTTGACTAAGAGCATCAAGCAAAATAATGTCGACCAGGATGATCAATTACAGTGAGCGGTTGCACCATGTATCATAATTCCAACTCGAATAGTTTTTGTAGTTACGAGTTTTCGGTTTTCATTCTTCTCAAGAGGAATTAGGCTCCTAGGTAGATCCTGATTTTGCAGGTTATGATCTCAGAAGAGGAATTGATTATCACCATGAATTCAACTTAGTTTGTATAACTGCGTTGTCTTAATAGAATCTCTCTCTCTCTCTCTCTCTCTCTCTCTCTCTCTCTCTCTCTCTCTCTCTCTCTCAAGAAATGGTTCAAAAATTTTCAAAAGATGGTATTTGAAATTGGCACTGAGCTTCATGAACAAGTACAATTAGTTATTAGTATCTTTCATAGGAAAGTTCTTTCTGGGTAATGCAAATGCATGCTACGAAAATTCTACAGTACATCAATGTGCTCTGAAGAATCCATCAGATTTTAGCAGGTGGACTTGAGCCGCTTAAAACGTTTCGCGTTTGCATTTTAATATACATTGATGTGTAGGACTCTGCATGCTCTATATAGGTCCGGAAGAGCTCTTCAGCATCCCTTTCTGTTAGTACAAGTTCACATGGGGCTGCAAATCAAATAGTCGACGAAATTAGACAGATAAGAAATATGCAGAAATCAACAATAAAAACCTGCGGAACTCAGTTCGTTAAGCTGAAGTTTTACCTCATACGCAGCAAGAGATTCATGATAGTAGGAATGGAAAGTACTCGGGCTACCGGAAGCATGCTTCTTGTCCTCGAACGATCTTCTTGATCTGTAGAGCTTAACAAACCAGGGATCCTGGTTTTTCTGACCGTTGGGTTTAAACTGTGAGGATGAACGTTTCAGCACTTGATAGTCCATGGCAACATGTGTGGCATCCACTTCTGTTTGTTTGCTTCTATTCTTTAAGCTTCCTTCAGGCCTTTGCTTTGGTTCACTCTGTGACCTAGCCTTCGCCTTTGAAGATTTCGTGTTGGTCATGTAATTTGGCTTGAATGCAGAGTTCTCATCATCTGTGTAATCTTGGTCTTGATGAGTGAAGGGGTGTCTTGTTGGTTTTGGTTTGGATGCAGAAGGATAATTCCAGGGACTATTTTCTGTTGCAAAAGAGAATTCCTCGTAGTGATGCCGGTTTGAGATGGAAAGACGATCAGAATAGACTGTTGAATAGCCATGTTCAGACCTCCCTGCACCTTGTGAATGATTAAGGTGTCCACTCGTGCTTTTTGCAACTCGTTGAACATCATTCGGGTTCAAATCTATTGACTTCTGCATAAACAAGACCACATTGTAAGCTCGGTACATTTTAGGGACCTGAGATGGATTGTGTTATTAATCACTCCATGTTTGGTTGATCAGAAAATGCTTTCTTGAGGAGCTCAGCTTTCGAAACCTGAGTGATTTATCAAGCTCAATTGGGTTTATGATGCAATATTCACTCAGGTTTCGTAAGCTGAGATTAATCAAAGGAAATACTAGCACAGATAGCACGAACAGGAAACATTTCAGATTGGAGGAGACTTGCCCTGTGAACTCCATTGTCCTGAGGATGGCCTCTTTGAATGATCAACTGCTTTTTATTAGCTAGCTGTGCTTCTTCCGCCATCTGAATTCGCTTAATCCGCGCTCTAACCTGGATAGCCATCAACGCCTGCATCTGAATTAACGTAGCAGTTGTTTGTTTCCTCACAATGTGACCTCTTATCAGTGCTTGCAACTTCACCAAACCCTTCAAGGCATGTAAAGCCTTCCTTGCCTGCAACAACATAAGCGATATGACTACGAAAATAGATAGATTTCGAGTTCAGAATCTTATTACATGTTTACTAATCTGTAATTAGGTGAGGATGAATTGAATTCACGAGGAGTTAGAATCCAAGATTCCCATTAAAAGTTGTTTACTAAACTATTTGGAATCGTGTTAGGAATGATCCTGTAACTAACCAGTTATAGATTAGTGAACATGACACAATGTTTTGGATGGAAATTCGTACCAAATGCGAACGGAAGGCAGCTTGAATCCTTGTAGCTGCAGCGTTTTCGACATCTCTTGGTGTCACTGCACGATTCTTCTGAGCCTTGAGTGACAACTTAGTGGTGTCCGTTGAATCAACAGATTTTGTAACCCTGTGGGATGCCTCTTTGCCTGCCAACATCCCAAAGCTCCACCTTCTCTTCACTTTCGGCGTCCCCGGCTGCTTCATCGCCGCCCTGGCAGAAATGGTAAGCGCAAACTCATTCGAAACGTTAGTTTTCGGAACATCGTTAATCTTTTTCTCTTGCTTTCCGACCAAGAAATTGATGATCCATCTGCTTGCCTTTCCCATCTTCAACTGTCACTAAAAGTTTACAGCACCACAGGAAAACTACATAGTTACACTTTATATAGAGGAGTATAAACTTAGTTATATACACACACACACACATATGTATACATATATGTACGATGATCCTACTTGCGTAAATAAAATATGATCTGCATGGCTTTTTCTCAAAGTGCTTTTCTGGCATGGTCATATTTGTGCTGATTATTTAATCACTTCGGCCTGCAGAGGTTTCTCTGAGAAAGCCATTTGTCACCCTCATATGGTATTTAAAGTGAAAAAAAAAATCAACTGCTTAGAATTTTTGGTTTTTTAGGAGGAAGCTGCATCAAATCAAGGCATCAATGGACTTATTAATCCCTAATTTCCTCTTTAACTCTCCGTGTTACTGGTCACAGCGATGAGTGACCAAATTAATCACCTTTTTATAAACTTCCAAATTTGAAACTTTAGAAAGTGATAACTAGGCGGTTTTTTCTCTCCCGACGAATTTGTGTATAATTTTGTTTCTTGTTTTCTACTTTATTCAATCCGATTACAAAAAAATATGAACTGGTATGCAAGAGAAGAAAAAGATGCGTGATAGTCATTTCCCTTTAATATTTCATGGATTCTTTATTATTTCATGATTCTTTAGATAATCTAAATGTACAAAACAAGTTAGAAGTACTTTAAGGTCATAGAGGCACTTTTTAAAGAAGCACTTGTCGAATGCTTCTTCAAGGACTTCCAAGTTACATGTTTTTAATGAAAGCACCTTGCGTAGAAACGCTTATGAGCATAAGTGTTACAAAAGCAGTCTCAAACGAGCCTTATACCCCCATTAGTCCGTCATTGATTGCTTTCCGGACGGGCCAATGCAGCATTTCTTTACGTTCTATATAGACCATGACACCACGCAACTACGTAAAACTCAACAATTTCGGTCAAAATACTAAACTCATCCGACATTGAATCGCCGAAACCATTCAAACATATCATTGCTAATAACCAGAACAGAAGCAGTAGATCTAATTTTCATCGCTTCGTCGTCAACACGCTGACTTCATGAACACAAATCTCCCTAAAGAAATCATCATCCACGAAGTGGAAATACGAATTTAGCAGGTAAGTAAAATGCTAGGAGCCGAAAGGAAAAGATCAACCTTCAATTATCTGAGCTTCTCCTTCGCACTGCTCTTTCTTGCAGCTTCCTTAACTCGCTCAATAAAACCTTCAATTGGAGGAGTCAGAGTTGCCATGAACCGGTTTACTGGGAACGGAGTAAGATCTGGCACCAGTGCCGCTGCTTTCAAATGTCCAGGCAATGCCTCAATCGCCTCCTTCTTCAACCGCAACAGTGTGGACTCTGCTGCCTGCCTTGCACGGTGACGCTTCATCAGTACCCTACTATATTCCTTTGCAAGCTTTCGACCGTCTTCAACAGTCAGGTTATATTTTGGTATCTTCTCCGCATCAACCAAACCTAGCGATACCAAATCCAAACCAGGAGTTCCAATAATTGTTGGTTTTTCTGGGATGCCCAATTTTCCCTTGTCTTTCTTCAGCATCTCTATCTCCCGCTATCGCTCTTTGCTAATAAGTCCCACCTTCTCTCGCATTATTTCACGTTTTCTTTGTACTGGTGGTAACCACCTAACAGCCGTGGGGGCATTTAAGCATGAATCATACAAGGACTTACGTGACCTCCTCCAACTTTAGCAGCAGGGGCTGCAGTACCCCTTTTGACAGTTATCTTTGAACGCTTTAGTGGTCCTGCAGTTTTCGTCTTTGATTTTCCCTTTGCCGTCCCACTTACAGAGCATCTCTGAAGGAAGTTGTGGCTTGAAGAAGACTCAAAGAAAGACGTCACAGGTTTAATCTTTAACCTTCGTATCATTTTCTGAAGCTCTTCAGCAGAAACACAGCAGAAGTCTTGCTTCTACAATTACCTTAAATTGCCCTTCACTACCGTAAACTGAGAAATAGATTCAGAATTTCAGATTATCAAAGGGCGAAAGATCATTATTCACACATTTCACACCAAAAAGAGACACAAACAAGTACCACCGTTTCTCAACTCAACTAAGTTTTCTATTCCCAAATCGATGAAAAACTAAGCCTTCATCCTTCAAAATATGCAGCTCCGAACACAACACGCGTATACTCCTACTCATAAGATACGAAAAAATCTTACTTTGGATTCAATCATTCAAGATTTCAATGGAAAGTCCCGTAACATTACAAAAATTTGCATTTGTCAAAAACACATAAAGCAATTAGTTTTACAAAATCCATTTCTTGATTCTAAAGACTACAATTTGACGCTGTGCTCAAATTTTATTGCTTCAACAGCCAAATACAAATATTCGGGATCGAATTTCAGCACAACTTGAACGAGGGAAACAACTAGATACAGAAAAACTAGTTGTATATGCTTAAATTCCTTCAACAACAGCAAAGCCTTGTGCCACTAAGTACGATCTTCTGTATGAATCTTAGGATGCCATTGTGCTGCAAAAAGCCAAAACCATGGTAAACTCTAGAAAAAATCCAGAGATTTTCACTTTCTTTTCTTTCGAATTCTTAATTTTTAAAAGGCTTTTTAGTCAAAATAATCCTTGAGATTTGCATAACATATAACTTTGGTCCCTAAGATTTAAAATCAATAAAAGTAGTCCTTAAGATTATCTCCCATCCATTATTTTGGTCATTCCATTAAAAAACTCCATTAAGTTGAGGGTATAACACATAACTTTGGTCCTTGAGATTTACATAACACATAATTTTGGTCCTGAGATTTTCATAACATATAACTTTGATCCGGTCATTCAATTAAAAAGACCACTTAAAGCTGTTTTTTTAATGAAATAACCAAAATGATGGACGGTGGACAATCTCAATTCTATTGATTTTAAATCTTAGGAACTAAAGTTAAGTATTATGAAAATCTTAGGGATCATTATGGCTAAAAAGCCTTTTTAAAACAACGTGGCATTGCATCTTCAAAAAGGGGAAGAACAGCAACAATCCCAAAACTTACTTTTTCAAATGCTTAGAGAACTACACACTCAAAAAAATAAAATAAAAATAAAAATAACTCTACCCTGAAAAAAGATTATAAAAGAAAAAAAAAAACAATCTGCAACAAATTACAGGAAATAAATAAAAAAGTAAAGAAGATGGAACTTTTCAACCATCAGAACCAATTCTTCAAGCCATTCAAACTACGTATAGGAAGCAAAAGGGGAGAGAGATGTACCTGTTAGCTTGATTGAATCAACAGAACAGCGACGGACTGAGGAGTGAGAGAGAGAGGAAGAAAACGGTTCGAAGGTTTAAGCGAACGATGAGAAATGTTATACGGGTGTTGGGATTACGGGTTAGATAATGGCTGGGTTAAAGTTGGGCTTGGCCTGCTTAGGTGTGATGATCTTCTCCAAGTGGGCCTCACATATGGGCCCAAACATGGGTTGAGCACAAAACTAAAAAACGAGTTTTTGTTTCTTAAGGATTAATCCCTTAATTAATAGGTATACTTGTAAGTGCTTTTAAAATTACTAAAAGCAGATTTTGCCAACTTAAAATACTTATGAATACGTTTGACAATGAATTAAAAAAATTCTTGTTCGTCTTGTAAATGTTTTTTGTAAAACCAAGTACAGTTCCAACTTTTTCTTTAGAGAGATTATATTCACACATCCCAAATTACTTCTCCCATACCCTTTTAATTTTTTTAATATTTTCTACACAACACTAACACTTGATAGAAAAATATTAAAAAATTAAAAGGGTGTGGGAGAAGTAATTTGGGGTGTGTGAATATAATCTCCCTTTCTTTACGATAAAAGCCCTTATACGAAAAACTCTTATTAACTAAAGTACTTTCGGACGTGCCACATTAATTTGATCCAAATGAGTTGTATAGCAAATTAGGTTCCACAAGTTAAAGAAACTAGATATATCTCTTTATATCTACGTCTCTCATCATCGGATTGATTTCGTTCATGATTGCTAATACATTTCATATTAATCTCTTATAATTAGTGACGGAGTCAATATGAGGTCATTGGCTGTTTATGACCCTAATAACTTCATAGCCCTAATGTATATTTATCTGTAGAGTAAAAAACTTTTAATTACAACATGTTGCTTTATTGTGTGTAAACCCTGGTATAGTTATTTGTAAATTTCTTCTTTCTTTGTTTTGTCATTCTTATTTTTTTTCTTGTTTGCGACCTTATGGTGCGCGAATTGTAAGTCAATTATTATTAAATACTGACGCCGCTACTACTCATAATGTAATAAAAATTTATTGTATACATGAATGGATATATCTAGGTCACAAACAAGAATCTCTCCACTTATTGAGAGGACAGGTCTCTATCAATTATCATAAGCATGCTTACTGAATTAAAAAAAACATGATTAAGCTCTAATAATGATAAATAAATTATGTGTTTTTGACAATAATTTATGATTGTTTGGTTTAATTTCATGAACTTGTCATTGTTTTCTTCTGTACGGTAGTACCAATATTATTTCACAAGATAATAATATTTCTTCATCTGATAGTCACGTACGCATGAGTGCATGAAATATATTATGGATTCTGGTTTAAATTAAGAACAAAGGATATTATTACATGTGGTTATTTCCTCTTCACCCACCCCCAAATAATATATATAGTGTTGTAGTCGTCTTAGTTTATGGCTGGGCAATAAACTTGTAATTTAAGTGATTAAAAAGTGTTTTATCTTGTATTTGAGATTATGAGTTTGAATTATTTTTACTTAATTAGTATCAATTCTATAAAAAGAAAAAAATGGAGAGGTGAAGATATTTAGTGCGATTTCTAACTAGGGCAAATGAGATTATATCGTAGAGAAAATGCAACTACAGTCTACAGTAAACCAAGAACTCAAGAAGTACCATAATTTCTCAACTTAACCAAGCTTTATATTCTTGAATTAAAATAAAGAAGCTTAGAGCTTGTTTGGAAGTATATTTAAAATGACTGAAAGTGTTTTTGGATTCCAAAAGCACTTGAAATGGTGATTCTTGCAGGAAGCGCTTCAAATGTTTTTTTAGAATTCACTTGTACTTTTACTAAAGATTAATTCCAAAAACACTCTCATCAAAACCGTTTTCAATCATTTTAAAAACACTTTCATGCAGACCCTATGCTTCTATCATTGGGGAAGCACTTCCAACTATTTTGCAGAAACTACTTATATATATTTATTTTTTTTGAAAAAGGATAAAAAATTTAACCTATAAAAACACAACTGACAAAAGTATTTATGAACAGACGTGTTTCTTACCAAATGAACCGCATTAAGTTGAGATCAAATCTTTTGCACCTAAATTTGGTGTGGCCCCTGTTAAGTGATTAACACATATTAAATTCATAATAACAAAATTTAAAAAAATTAAGATAATAACTACGTGTTAATCATTTATTGGGGCCACAGATAGCCTACACCAAATTTGAGTACAGAAGATTCGATCTCCATTAAGTTGGTCTAAATTAATTAGTTGATATTAATAAACTAACAAACTAGCTTTCATTTGTTAGAGTATTCATCTCTCATCGTAGATATAAAAAGATACATCACCAGCTCCACACAAGAATCTCTTTAGTTGTTGAGAACATGCGATTAAATTAATTAGCATAATCTCATGCTTGCTGAAATCATAAACCTAAACTCCACTAATGAGCAAATAAAATTAACTATGTGGTTTGGTTTATAATTTATGAGTGTTTGACCTTCGATTTCATCTTCTTCTCATTGTTTTCTTCTATATTCTTGTTAAGAGAAATGCTAAGTGACTCTCTAAAAGTGAGACTCACCATTAACTCTCAGTTACATCACAGTTTAATGTTAATTTTTATACTAATATTATAAAATATTGTACAAAAAATATGAGACGGTAATAGAGAGTCCCACAGTTCTTCATGTTATACATCACTAAACTCAATGATATGGACTGTGGTTTAAAAAAAAAAAAAAAAACTCAATGATATTAATTTAGTTTTTAATATTCAACCACCCCAAATAAAAAAGAGAACCAATCATAAAATATAAAGAATAAAAGAGAAAGAGAGAATATCCAACAAAGACGTCAAGACGATAGTATTTGAAACCTAATCCTCTGCCATATTTTTAACTTGCAGCACACTTTCTATTTTTGTGACTGCAAAATTTTCCAATTCTGCATGAGAAAACCAACACATTAATATGATTTTCTTTGAGTCATCTTTTCAAAGTTTTTTTTTTCACTGAAAGTATACATGTTGTCTAATATTCTAGTGGATATAATGTTAAATTTTTACTCATGTATTTCGAGTTTAAAAATTTCTTTTTTAAGTTATTATAATAATTTCAAACGCACTGCTCTTTTAATAATAAAAAATCTCTCTATTTTTGGCATCTTTTTGTAAAAAATCTCTCTATGTTTGGCATCTTTTTGTTTTGGCTTAAACATTTGGAAAATGACTTCCTCTTTTGTGGTCGTTTGATTAAGAATTTATTGGACTGCTCAATTAAGGAGAAATGTTGACTTTGTGGAAGCTCAAAGTTTCTGCTCTCCTCGTGTCACTCTTCTAGAATGACAACTTCCCGTTTTGAATTTTGCACCACATTAATTAAGCTCATAGGCGTGTTGATTTAATCTTTTAAATTTTTTTTTGGGGTACTAACTACTAAGAAATCTTCAAAACCCTCCAAACTTTATATATATATATATATATATTGCTTTAAGGCGAGGGATGCCTATTTTTTTCAAAAAAATAAGAACACGATTTCCACCGTTAGATTAGCTTTAATAAAATTGTGTGGTTGAGATTAAAACACAGGTCACACAATCTCAACCACACAATTTCATTAAAGTTAAATCCAACGGTAGAAAACGTGTCTCAATTTTTTTTTGAAAAATGGGAATCATTCCTCTTAAACAATATATATATATATATCTCCTCGTATAGTTTAATACAATGTAAGCATTACAGCGACGATCTTCTAGGACGAAACAAGTTTCTTACATGCATTATGAATTCCTAAATTTCTCGGATATTGCTGGCAATAGAATCACCAAAACAAATTTCTGAGCTTCTTTTGCAAGACAATTTTAAGTGCAGAACCAACCAATGGCCAACTTGTGGCGATGGAAACAGAAACAAGCAACCACAACGACCACTTAGTTTGTCGGGATAGGTGATCTAAGCATCTTCTAACAGTAGTAGTTATACATAGGAGAGAGCCTATATATATAACAGTATATATAAGGGAGAGCCTAACTTCATTAGAAACAACCTTCAAATAATACCTCTCTCCCTCTCTCTCTCTCTCTCTCTCTCTGCAAAACCAGATACAAATGGCTTTCTCTAACTCCATGGCCGTTTTAGCTGTGCTTCTGGTAGCGCTGCCCATCGCTGCTTTCGCCTTGGACTGGCCGGACAGCTTAGCTCCTACTATTGCCGGTAAGCACTTCATTTTCTCTCCGAAACACATCCTTTCGAACTCTTGTCTGTAACTCACTATAGGCTCGACAAACAAAGAGAAGATGTTTACGAGCAACATTTATTATCGTTCTTTTATATCAACTGGTTTCTTTCTTCTTACGCATCGTCTTGCTGTTGCAGCTGAAATATGTAAACAAGTTGAGTGTGGGAGGGGAGAATGCAAATTCGACATGAACGAACCATTAGGTTTCACCTGCGAGTGCGAAGCTAACTGGAAGCGAACGTTTGATGGTGACGATGATCTGAAGTTTCTCCCTTGTGTCATCCCCAACTGTAAGCTCTAATTCTCTCCTTGTCAACTAAAAACTTGAGGAGCGAGATCCCATTTCGCAGGATGTCACTTAGGATCGGTTCTAATTTTTGTGTTTTCACAGGTACACTGGACTACAAATGCCAGCCAGCTCCACCTGCAGTTCCTAAGAAAGAAGTCCCTCGCAACTTATCCGCCTTTGATCGTAAATAACACTAAACCAGCTCAATTATCTCATCCATTAATTCACATAGTTAATCTCTTGGTTCGTTTTACTAATAACTCGAATTTTCGGTGGTTAAACAGCTTGTTACTGGTCTTACTGCGGAGAAGGTAATTGCGTAAGGAACAACACGTACAATTACGCACCCATCTGTGAATGCAAGTCCGGCTCCTCTAATCTTCTCGACGTCGCAGCATTCCCCTGCTACAACGAATGTAAGAATACTAACTCCACTTGTTTTTACTCTAATTTAAAACATAATTAACAAACTTTCAAGAAGCTGGAGATAGTAATGGGAGCTATAATTTTTCGTAATCTTTCAGGCACGCTTCAGCCCGACTGCGCGAGCCTCGGAATTAAGGTTTCAAACTCAAACTCTCCCACGGGCATTGTTCAAGGTAAAGCAAAGAAATTTTGCATCTCTTCGACTTCAATGGTTATGCAAAGAATAAACGTAAATTCCACTAATGAGCAAATAAAATTAAAATCTGGTTTGGTTTATAATTTATGGGTGTTTTTGACTTTCCATTGCGTCATCTTCTCATTGTTTTCTTCTATATTCTTGTTAAACATCATTAAACTATTTTTTTCAAAAAGATTTAATCTATACGGACTATGACTTAAATAAAATAAAATAAAAACTCAATGATATTAATTTAGTCCTTTCATATTCGACCACCCCAAATAAAAAAGAGAACCAATCATAAAAATTAAAATATAAAGAGAAAATATGCGGAGACGTCAAGACGATGATATTCCAAACCTAATCCTCTGCCATGCTTTTCTATTTTTGTGAAAGAAGGGTTCTATGTACTACCTACACATTTTATTTTACTTCTTACACAGTTCTTGTTAATTTCTATTTGTTGATCTTCTTTAATCCATCCGAGTCAAAGGCCGAAAATTAGAAGGGTGTGTGGATGTCACATCTCTAAAATCAATTGACAATATGGAGAATAGTCCAATTTACTAATAAGCCTACGCAAAGTTCATTCTCCTATCAGTGTGAAATTTATTCTCTACACGTCTTCTCACGTTGGTGAATTTTCAAGTCTAATATATGAATAACACAATAAATAACATGAAATGCGTGTAACTATTTGGCTTCACACGTTCCAATCTTGCATGAGAAAACCAGCATATTAATACAATTTTCTTTGAGTCTCTTTTCCAAGTATTTTTTCCCCGGAAGGTATACATCTTTATCTCTAAGTTTGGCATCTTCCTTTGTTTTGGAAAATGCCTTCCTTTTTTGTGGTCGTTGTTTGATTGAGAACTAATTAGACGGCTTATTTAACGAAAAATGTTGACTTTGTGGAAGCTCAAAGCTTCTGCTGTCCTCGTGTCACTCTTCTAAAACCACAACTTCCAGTTTTGAATTTTGCACCACCTTGTCGAATTTTACGGAAAGAAATGGATCCTCTCCGATTCTTAAGTAGATATTTTCATATCTCAGTCGTTTATCGTATATCGTGCAGTTAGTTTTTGATATAGCATGAACGGTTGAGATGTAAAGATTCTTAGAATCCACACATAATGGATTCAGAGAGGATCAATTTCCTCATTTTACTACCAATATGTTGGAACTTGTAAATGCCGATAAAGAGACTTTCCAATTAAGTTGTACTTTTAGCAAAACATACTTTTTCTTCATTGTCGATTGTTTCGTAACTCGTTGTTTTAACATTTTAGCAAAAGAAATCGTTTTATTTTTAAATGAGAAAGATTAAAGAAACTTTTAAAAGTAAGACTTTTTATAAACGTTTTATCACTTTATATTTTTTGTTCAATAATTTATAATATTGACACAGAAATTAACGTTAAATTATAAAGTATTAGATAGTTTATAGAGAGTCTCAATTTGATAAACTCTCCTTAGCATTTCTCTTTTTAAATTAAGATATGAATGCCAAGGGCACCAATCTCTGACTTTTCGACGTATTTGAACCAAACGATAGGGACCCAATCTCTACAGTGTTGTCAATAATTAAAGGGTGATATTGATATGATTTTTACCATCTGCAAAAGTATGAATAAAAATATTTAAAAATACTTGCAAGAGAATAAGATAGTTGTAGTATAAACGAATCAAATAAGGTCGTTTCCACTTGGATTATTTAAAACAATTTATGCAAAACCAAAATCTTAGTTAATTATCTAAAAACAAGGATTGAAAAAAATTTGATTTTGAATTTAAATATAATAAAAACGAATTTAATAAAAGTAATTTAGGAAAAAGGAAAAGGTTTTGAGAAATAAATTTGGAACAGCATTTGGGTTCCGCCATCTCTTTAACAAATGCAACTTTGAATATTAGGTTTCTTAATGTATATTCTACTTGTGGTATTCAAGTTAGAATATATATCAAATATGCAATCTGTCTGTGGTATTCAGATCAAATATAAACATGCATGACTCATTATGCTTTGTGAAAAGCCTTTGAAAAACCATGCAACCCCTAATACGTGGTATTCGGCCTTGGTGAAATTACAACTATCAATCACAAGAAGCAATACTCAATTCCTCGGTGGTATTCCGACCAAATTGCATCCAATTATGTATCTAAACATCCTAATGGCTGCGAAGCATTAAGACACAAAGACAGTTTAAACACAGTGATTAATAATTCAAAGTATGCATGCATAATATCATAAGCAATTAAATAAAAACTGCATATTCATGCTAAAGCTCAAGGCTTCGCCCTATCAAAATAAAATTAGCTACATATATTCATAATTAAAATCAACATAATTGTATTAAACTAGAAAAAAGAATGACAACACCTTGTAGAATAAAGCCTGAAAATCTCTAATATTGTGTCAAGAAGAATTAAACCATAATGGCTTATTTATGCTACCTAGAAAATCCAATGCTTCCTGGAAAGTGACTTAGAATAAAACTACGAAACCAAATAAATTGAAATAAATTAGGAAACATAATCTTAAATTGTCTAGGTAAATTCGCTCAAAATCTGCACACCCACGTTTTGGACCTAAATCAGCTCCAAAACTGACCCAAAATAGCTGGATTTAAAGCTTAGACTATTCTGAACACTTCTTCAGAAGGCCATGAACCCATCCGAGGTCATCTTGGGCTAAAAAACTTGCCTCAAAGCCCAAAAACGTCACTTTTCAGCAACACGCACTGCCTCTTTATTAATCGCCAAAAAATAACCGCTTGGTAGAAAAATCCTAAATTTTGATACGAATAAGCTAAGGAATATACAAACGTCTTCCAATTTGAATCACTCCAAAATTCGTTTGTTTGATCATGTTTTGCTCTAAAGGAAGTCTAATGTCCTATATTGAAAATATAAAGTAAAGTATCAAAATTCTATCAAAATAATTATCAAATTGTACTAAGAATATGGTAAAATATATAATATAATATTGACTTGTCATATGCTATCTCACACTCATTTTTACCCCTTACACACCTCTCAATTTTCGATCGTCAAATGAATTGAATTGAAGAAAATCAATACACAAAAATTAACAAGAGTACGTGAAAAATAAAATAAAATATCTTAATATTATTCCTCTATCTAAAAAGACTTATTTGATCCGAACAATAACTTTAAGAAAACACTACCTTTTATCAAAGCTTATCACTTAGTGTGCAAAGATTACAACTCTAAAAGAAATCGGCCGCTAATAAAAACCGATCGACATTTAATTGGATCAACGTCTCATAATTTTAAGTCCTAAAAAAAAGTAGAATTTTAAGATCTAAACCTGAATTTTTCTTTGTTCTGGTAGCATATGTTGACTTTGGCAAACCCTAGTGGACCCAAAGAAATTCAACGTGAATAATTGGCAATTACATTGCACAATAACAAATTAACAACCACCCCTCTTCACGTTTTTTTTTTTTTTTTTTTTTAAAAATTATGGAACCTTCTTTCAGTGAACGGAATCAGGCAGCCACCAGAAGCTTCTCCACCACTTTGATACCTTCTTAATTTTCAGTCTTAATCACATATTAATTAAGCTCATTAGCGTGTTGACTTAATCTTTTAATTTCCTTTTTTTGGGTACTAAAAAATCTTCAAAACCCTCCAAACTTTATATTTTATATGTTATATATATATATATATATATATATATATATATGTATAAAAAGACAGAGAGCCTAACTTCATTAGAAACAACCTTCACAGAATACCTGCCTCTCTCTCTCTCTCTCTCTCTCTCTCTCTCTCTCTCTCTCTCTCTGTGAAAAACCAGAGATACAAATGGCTTTCTCTAACTCCATGGCCGTTTTAGCTGTGCTTCTAGTAGCGCTGCCCATGGCTGCTTTCGCCTGGGACTGGCCGTATAACTTAGCTCCTAGTATTGCCGGTGAGCACTTCATTTTCTCTCCGAACACACATCCTTTCAAACTCTGTCTATAACTCACTATAGGCTCGACAAACAAAGAGAAGATGTTTACAAGCGACGTATATATTATCGTTCTTTTATATCAACTGGTTTCTTTCTTATTACACATCTTCTTCTTGTTGCAGCTGAAATATGTAAACAAGTCGAGTGTGGAAGGGGACAATGCAAATTCGACATGAACGAACCATTAGGTTTCACCTGCGAGTGCGAAGCTAACTGGAAACGAACGTTTGATGGTGACGATCTGAAGTTTCTCCCCTGTGTCATCCCCAACTGTGAGCTCTAACTCTCTCCCTCTCGAACAAAAACTTGAGGGGCAGGATTCCGTTTTGCAAGATGTCACTTAGGATCGGTTCTAATTTTCGTGTTTTCGCAGGTAAATTGGACTACAATTGCCAGCCAGCTCCACCTTCAGTTCCTGAGAAAGAAGTCCCTCGCAACTTATCCGCCTTTGATCGTAATTACCACTAAACCATCTCAATTATCTCATCCATTAATTCACATAGTTAATCTCTTGGTTCGTTTTACTAATAACTCGAATTTTCGGTGGTTAAACAGCTTGTTACTGGTCTTACTGCGGAGAAGGTAACTGCGTAAGGAACATCACGTACAATTACGCACCCATCTGTGAATGCAAATCCGGCTCCTCTAATCTTCTCAACGTCACAGCATTCCCCTGCTACAATGAATGTAAGAACACTAACTAAACTTGTTTTAATTCTGGTTTAGAACATAATTAACATAATTTCAAGAACCTGGAGAAAGTAATGGGAGCTCTAAGTTTTTCTTAATCTTTCAGGCACGCTTCAACCCGACTGCGCGAGTCTCGGAATTAAGGTTGCAAACTCAAATTCCCGCACTGGCTCTGGGAATGACAGTAGTCAAGGTGAGATTGTCTGTCAATCTAAAGGCCAACTAAGTGAAACCTCATTCGATAACCATGTCGTTTTTAGATTAGTTTTCTAATTAAATTGCTTGGAAATTAGGATTAAGACTGGCTTGATGTTTCAAAAGTTTACATCTCTACGCAATTGACTTTAAAAATGCATCGCATATTTGTGAAAATATAGCCTAAAATCCACACAATATATTGACATTTTTTTCTTTCTCTTCTCCTCTCGATTTCCAGCTACATCGTTCTTGCCCGGAAAGTTCCAGTTGATGGCCATACTGACGGTGTCCGTGGGTATGATTCTGAGGAAGTAGAATCGAAAGTCCAGTTACACGATTGTGGATTACATTTGTTCGTTTGATCATCCTTTAGTTTTATAAACTTCAGGTTCATTTTGTTGTAACATCGCTTCGATGTTTCACCAGTTCATCCATTTGTATAAAGTCAGTTTGTGTAAATAAATCGACGCAGTCATAGCCCCACGACTGTCATATATTGCACTTGTATACAGATTTTTATGTGTGCATACCTCTTACGGATCATCTATCAGTGACAGAGCAGATTTTCTACAAGTATCTTATGGCTTTCTAAGCTACACACACTAACATATACTGGGTAGATATAGATTTCTCGACGTCATAAGCAAATCAACTTCTCATCAGAAACTTCCGCTACAGCGGAAAAGATTTTACAAGTCAATAAAACCCACCCTCGTTAAACAATTTATAGAAAGAAAAACTAATGAAAAGTCCAAAATTTTTTTTTTTTTAATGAAAAGTCATTTTTTAAGACATAGTAAATAGTACCAGAGAAAGGTAAAAATATGGTTTTTTGTTAAAAGTGAATAGTACCGGGAATGTTTCGTTAAAACTCCATTTTGTAGAACCGATGCAATCGGCATAAGAAATGAAGACAACTAAGTCATACGCAGATCAAATTTTCATTAGAACACTTACAACACAATGGAAAAACTTTAACACGTTGATCAAACCTCCTCTCACCAGACAATTAGCAGAACAGATGCCATCAACAGAAAAAGAAGACAACCGAAAACATGATCAAGTTATAAATACGCTACTCAGGTTGCAACCGAAACCATATTACGCGTTTTGTATGATTTAGGCTTGAATAGGAATCTGTTCGTTTGTAACACATCCGGTTTTTGCAGACATTAAGGACTCTATTGACATAAGTTTACTCACCATAAAATGGAGAAGTTTACGTAGCTTCTGTCTCTACACCAACGTTGAGATGTTCTTTAATAGTTTAGATGAATGTAGTATAAAATATCGCTTCAAAACATTTTGTTATTATCTTTTTCTTCTTCTTTCTAGAGAAATAAAATAAATTGAAATTACATTACGCTACATGTCTAAATTGAAAGATCCCAATTAGCTTAGCTAGTGATTTACATAATACATTGCCAGGTGTGTCCCTTGGTTGGCTAACAATACCTTTCAGAGAAAATTATGTTGTTATCAAATCTAATACTAATAAATTTGACACAGTGTTTCTCGTGTCTATACACCATCTTTCATTGATTTTCGAAAGAAAAAGGAAACTGTTGGGGTTTCTTTTTAAAGTTTTAACTGAGTGTTGAAGCTTAGCAATGGACATAATTTCACTTTCTAAAGTTAGGTGCTCCCTATTAATTCATTGTCCATGACCAGAAAAAAAAAACTTGGAATTTCAATTTAAATAAGATAAGGAAAACTTGTTAAATTATTACTAACATTATAGTATGTGTGTATCTAAATATAAATATACATATATATACACTGTGACAACCCGTCCCGACATTTTAAATTATTGGATATGAAATGACGGAATTACCCCTACGGGGATTATTTACGTGTGCATGTGTGTGGTGTGAGGATGAAAGTGACCCTCAATATTATTATTAAAACATATGATTATACCTAGTGTTGGACAACTAGGACCTCACCACTCATCCCTCACCGTCATCACTTCCGTCATTCTCCATCTCTCATTCCATTATTCCCTCACTTTCACTATCCCTCAATCATTCCATTTCAGACATTCTCTTTGTCTCTCTCTCTCATCCCACGACCAAACTCTTTCTCTCTCTAGTTCTCTTAGGCACGGCATAAGGTCAACCCATACCAAAACTCGACGATCGTCGAAACTAAATACATATTTGGACTCGTGAAGATCATACGAACTCAGCGGTACCATTTTCAGGTAAGGATCCTTTCGATTTCACGTCCAAAACTCGATGTTCTTATTTGGCACTATTCATCAACTTTTTCTTGGATGATTTTTAGGACGATCTAAGATCACAGTGATCCTTGTGAGGTTCCAAGGAGGCTCGGAGTAGTTCGTTGGAGGTGTTTGGACGTCGGGATCACGTGCATCGAGAGTGGCCGGTTTTGGAGTTTGTCCCCGAGGAATTTAAGGACCTTTTTCAAGGTTTTTGAAGGTATATTCATGTTCTACACTAAATTTGGAGCACATAGGAAGAAAAATGGGTCAAAAAGGATGAAAAATGAGCAAGATATGACAGTTTGAAAATTTCCCAGAAATCCGGCAAAAACCAGTCGCCGGCGGCCGGCGAAGTCGCCGGAGAAGAAAGCCAGAACGGAATATTCCGGCGACCTGACGGAATATTCCGTCACCGTTAACTGACGCTGTTAATTCTGACGCCGTTAAATCTGACGGAATATTCCTGACGGCGTCAACTGACGCCGTCACTGTGCTCGGCGCGTGGCCGCGCGTGGGAAGCGCGTGGGTCCGTGCCACGTCAGGCGCGTGGGGGCGCGTAGGACATCGAAAAATTATTTTAAAAATATGGGGATGTTCGTGACGACGAGTAGGTCACGTTGGTATATGCAAATACCAAAATTGAGCTATGTATGAGAAGTTATTCTCGTAGTTGTGAGTATGTATTAAATAACGTATTTACGTAATTTCTCGTATAGGTGATACGTATACCGAAGACGACCGTAGCCAGGCCCGACGCGGGGGTTACGAGCCAGCTACTTATCAGTGAGTGGGCAGTATTATTTTTCGTATACCTATATATACACATGATTTTTCCCAGAATCACTTTTAAATGGAAATAAACGTTTTATCGACTTGCATATTACTTGAATTGATGCATGAATAATTAATTATATATTTTATGCATATATTGGTGCCGAGGACGCCAGGTGAGTACCAGGTAGGTACATGCATAGTTGAGAACGAATAACGATTGATATACGTATGAAATACATTAGAAATACGTACGAAATACATTTGAGATATAATTGAAATGTAATTGAGATATTATGCTGATAACGATCATGAGATATGACGAATTATATGATGAGATGTGATGAATTATTAGCTCATAGATCTGTACACACTGTTAGTGCTCCCGCCCAGAGATAGGGGCTTAGTCTTTCACGTGTCGTTCACCTCTCGCACCGCATGCTCGCCTTGGATCCAAGTTTAGGTGCATAGTCTTGTCGTATAGATCACTTTTGAGTGTTACGACATGTAGGTGACCCGCGTTCGTTCGCATAGTCCTCACGTGATTGTAGCACTAGAGCATTTACTATTGAAACAGTGTTGATAATGATGATATGATGAGGTTATGATGTGTGTACAGGATATATATATGATTATGTGATTGAGAAGTTACGAGCTATATTTACAGCCGATGGCTGAGATGACATATGTTAACGATATGATATGAGATGCATTGCACGGCATACATTGAAATACTTTGAAAACGTTTTATGCTGAGAAAAGATTGAGATATATGTATGTATTATTTTCTGGGAAATTATACAGGTTTTACGGAGAGAAGCTAGAACTTTGAGAAAAGAATGATTTTGGAAAAAGGAATCGTTTTAGCTGACCCACTCCCTTTTTGTTTTTCGCCCCTCCAGGTTCTAGATAGCTTGAATTCTGGGTTGACGCATCGAGGATCTTCCGGCACCTTTCTGACAGATTTATCATCATGTATGGCATCGAGTGTGTATTTTAAACATCTTTTATTCGTGTTTGACTGCACCGACTTAGTACGCTCTGAAATTGTAATAAGTGTCGAATCGACTCTAGTACACATTTCTAGACTTCGATTTGAATTTATTCGTACTTCGTTATTGATCTTCGCTTCCGCACAGCGCACATGGTTACGTCACACTCACGTGACGGCCAGCATGCCCTACTTTAGGGTACGGGTGTGTCATACACAATCATATATCCTGCTCAAACAAAAATGTATATTGTAGTCCTAAGTTTAGCTAAGTTTAGTAAAGCTGTGCTTCATTTTTTTGCATCCAAAGTTTGAATTCTCTTTGCGTATTTAGATGAATTTAGTATATATAATTATCTTATTATATTTCCAAAAATGCAAAAACAAATACATATGTATATTACTTTCTGATTTTTTTTTTCTGTTATTTCTTCGATGATTATGCAGAGAGGGGTTGTTGTATGTAATTTTACAGTTCATATATTAATTGGGTTTAGCGTGGTCAATGACCCAATTTGAATGCAATATTTAATAGGTGGGGTTCATTGAGGTGTCCCATCTTAAATCAAATTACATCATTGTATCAACTTTACATACTAATTTTTCGTTTTTGACTGTAAATAGCTTGCATAGAAGGATAAAACAAAAAAGGGCCATTATTTATAAATATAAAAAATTCATTTTACTAAAAAAAAGGTTGGAAAGGAGATTAAAAAAAAATCATATTTGTGAAAGTTTAATTTTTCTCATTATGAAACTTCAAGTTCTCAAATTCAAGTGTAAGTACAGAAACTTAGATTGAGTTGTCTGTATTTTGTAGTTTGCCATTAAATGAGTTATGTAATATTCTTGCTATAAGTGAGTTTCGTGTTTTCACTATAGGTGAATGTAAGTTCTCAAGTGTTCTCGCATTATAGATATATATATGTCATGTTATGTCAATTTGTAGTTGATCTGTAGCAAATTTTTATATTAGTGGTTGATTTATATTTTATATGATTTTATTTATCGTAGTTTGTGTTTTATTCTCTCCAAATATTTTATGTTGAAATTGGTCACTGAATTTTTTTACTTATATTCCGTGCATGTCATCTTCAGTTTGTAATCTTCTATCTTTATTTTTTATTTTTTTATTTTTTTATGTGGTATAGAGCAATTAGTCATAATGATTGATTTATATTTTATATGATTTTATTTATCGTAGTTTGTGTTTTATTCTCTCCAAATATTTTATGTTGAAATGGGTCACTGAATTTTTTAGTTATATTCCGTGCATGTCATCTTCAGTTTGTAATCTTCTATCTTTTTTTTTTCTTTTTTTTTAATGTGGTATAGAGCAATTAGTCATAATGATTTGAAACAAACATTAAGTTTCTCTTATGAATTCTTATTGAGCATTGATGATATTGTGAAATCCAATTCGTATATGGTGTTGTAATTTGTAAGAAATGAAATGGTTTGACAGAAGAAAAAAAAAGAAAAAAGAAAAAGGAGAACCGCGAGAAATGGTTTGGTGAAAGTGAAACAAACATGACTGGCTTCTACGTCATATTTTTTATGAGCTTTTGTCTCGAAGTTGAACATATGAGCATGAAATAATTAATTTGTTGATAAGCATGACTATGCGAATTTTTTTTTCCTGAAGTTAAAGTATATTCGTGTAAGAGAAATATTAAAGAGATTTTTTTAAAAATGCAACCCTCCAGCTACTCTATGTGATCTCACAATTTAATGTTAATTCTTGCATTAATATTATAAAATATTATGTAAAAAATATAAGAGGACAAAAAATCCACATTTTTTGTGTGTAAAACTCACGTTTTTTTAATCTTTGGATAGAGAACATTAATGTTGCTTCTTGCCTGAGTCAACTGCCATGGATTTGAAGACTATTGAGGGCATGATCCAGCTTCTTGTATGTTTGGAAAGCCTGATACAAAAGATCCTTTTTTTTTCCTTCATTTATCTACATTTTCGTACATTACTTGGCATCATTACTCCAAAAACTAACCATCGTTCTAACGTGGGACGTAGCATGAAAAAGTTGCTTAATTATTAATCATGTACGGTTATTGATATTCTAAAATTATTATCATGCCCTCCTCTCTGTACAAGTTTTCACTTGTATTTTCATAAAATTGGAGCACAATATAATTTTTTGAGTGCTCTTAAGTCACAAATAGGGTTTAATTACATTTGACACCCTCCAAGATTGAGTTATGAGGTTTTAATTTTCTCATATTGTAACATGATGTTTTGAACTTGTATATGTAGAAATGCAGAGATCTAAGCTCCAAGGCCATCAATGGTGATAGTATGATCGAAGAAGTAGGGAGAGAAGTTTAGAGAGAGAGAGAGAGAGAGAGAGAGAGAGTAAGAAATGAGATAATGCTTTGATATATTTCTTTACAGTTATGAATACAAGAGTAATCTTTCCTTTTATACTAGTTACATTGCTTACTCCCTAAGCAGCTACGCTGCCTAATCTACTGCCTAAACAGCTACATTGCCTAATCTACTAACACATGGCTTCATCTTGATCCTTGTCATCATTACATTCCACCTCAATCTCATGCTGTTTTGAACCAAGCATGAGATTGGAACAATGGTCTTGAAACAACAAAATAGACAAGCCTTTGGTGAGTATATTAGCAAATTGTTCTTTGGAGGACACATGCTGCACATCCAAATCTCCTCGAATCACCCTCTCTCGAACAAAATGATAATCTATTTCAATATGTTTAACTCTAGAATGTAACAATGGATTGGATGACAAAGCTATCGCACTGATATTGTCACAAAACATCAATGGAGGAACATAAAGAGGCACATGAAGATCACATAGCAGTTGTCTGATCCATGACAATTCTACAGCTGCTATAGCTAAAGCTTGATATTCAGCCTCAGTGGAGGATCGATAAACTGTATGTTGCTTCTTAGAAGCCCAAGAGATAGGACTAGAGCCAAGATAAATAATGTAACCGGATATAGGCCTTTTATCATTGGGATCTCCTGCCCCAATTTGCATCACTATAAGCTTGCAGATATAATTTTCCAAGTTGAAAATGAATACCATAATGAAGTGTACCACTCAGATACCTAAGAATTCTTTTAACTACTACAACATGAGAGTTCACAGGATGGTGCATAAATTGGCAACACTGATTGACTGCAAATGCAATATTAGGCCTAGTAAAGGTCAAATATCGCAAGGCACCAACTATGCTCCTATATTGGTCTGGACTATGATATGGTACTCGAGATTAACCGATATCACATAGTAATCCAGGCATTGAACACCGGTACACCATTGAGCGGTTTACTCCATAAAGTTGCTAACTTTAACATGCCATTGCAAAGAGACAGCCACATGCATCATACAGCATACAAGAGAGCCATTAACTAGCATAAGTTGTTAACTGATCGGTACTCAGTTCGTTTGCAAGTCACAGTGGTCGCAAAAGCTACCGAGCTTGATCTTCGAAACCTCAAAAGGTAGAGATCTCTTAAACATCGAAATCTCAAAAGGTAGTGATCTCTTAAACATCGAAATCTCAAAAGGTAGTGATCTCTTAAACATCAGTTCAAAGTCAAGAGAAAACTTTGTTGATATCTTAGCTATTCTGGATGTCAGTTCTCAGTTCGCTCTCCTAAGAATATCCAGAAACAAGACTGCCAACAACTCAATAAGGCGACATAGTGAGCTAAGAATCTAGTGACCGAAAATCGCAGAAGCACGAAGGTAACATTTCACATTATTTCACAATTTACACTTCCATCATTCTTTAGTATTGTTAGTATACTACTGATCGAAACATAGATGCTCAACCAACAACAAGAGCCTGGAATGCAGGATTTTCGACTAATTCCCCATATCGCGAATTTAAAAGTTGTACCAAAGGAACTAAATTTCACAGTGAAATACTGAACAAAAAGCAAGTACAAAACCCCACCAAAAAAAAAGAAAAAACAGAGTACAAATGGAGGTTCAACACTCACCCACCACCGGAAATATCCAAAAATCCAATCACTTGGTCTTCACATCCACTCCATTCGTGCCGGCAATGATCGCCGCCGTCGCCATGTCCAAGAACAACCCATGTTCCACAACACCTTCGAATTTCAAAATCTCCTTCCCTGCCGCCGGCCCGTCTTTGATCGGAGTCTGGAAGTACAAATCCACAATGTAGTTGAAGTTATCAGTCACATACGGCTTCCCGTCGCCGTCGACCCTCAATTTCGCCTCCACCCCTTCTTCCTTAAACAGCTCCTGAAGCCTCACCAAGTTGTATTTCCAGCAGAACTGCACCACCTCCACCGGCATTGCCAGCCCGCTTCCACCGAGCCCCGTCACCAGTTTCGTTTCGTCCGCCACCACCACAAACTTCTCCGACGCTGCCTCCACCATCTTCTCCCTCAGCAGAGCTCCGCCACGCCCTTTGACCAAATCGAGATTTGGGTCGACCTCATCGGCGCCGTCGATCGCCAAATCGATCTTCGGGTGATCATCGAGCACGGAAAGGGGAATACCCAACTGCCGAGCTTGGTCCTCCGTGCGCCTTGAAGTCGGGACTCCAATAATGTCCTTCAATTCGCCGGATTTGAGCAGCTCGCCGAGCTTGGAGACCACGAAGGCGGCGGTGGAGCCGGTGCCGAGGCCGAGGACCATTCCGGATTTGACGTACTCGACGGCCTTGTCGGCGGCGATCTTCTTGAGGTCATCTTGAGTGAGGGCGGGGACTGCGCGGGCTTTGACGGACATGGGTCGGTAGGAAGAGCGCATGTTAGGGGATTTAGGGGTGCGCAGGATAAGGTGGGTGGCGGTGGAGGCATTGTGGGGGGAGAGGAGGGATAGGGAGGAGGAAGCCATTGGAGAGGTGGAGAGTGGAGAGTGGAGGAGGAGGAAGATAGAAGAAGTAGAATTGGAGAGAGGAAATAAGAGGTTGGTTTTGCTTCCTCTGTTTTTTTCTTTCTTTCTTTGTTTCCTCTGCTTTCTTGTGAGCTCTGTTTTTTGGTACTTTCAATGGTATAATCTTTGGATATACACAGGGTGGAAAAAAATTTCAAAAATCCTGAAACAAACCGAAAAAATACCGATCTCAAACTAAAAATATCTCAAATCGATTTTTTTTATAAAATTTTTGGTATGCTATTCTGAAAAAATACCGAAATTTCGGTATGAAAATCGGGATTGACTTCTCAATATTTCGGTATTTCCATACCGAACCGAAATATATATTTTTAATTAATATATATATACATTTACACAAATAATAATATATATAAATCATGTTGGTACAATAGTGAAAAAAACATATTACTTTATTTTTCATCCCTGCAACATAAAAATATGAAGAATTATGATATGTGTCATTCTATTTCATTGATGGGCGTCACCTTTACTGGAAATAACACAAATACCAGTGTCAAAGTTGTTGAAGAAAGTAGAGAACATAAACACCGGACGTGTAATGAGTATTCCACAAAATCACAAAAAGGTATATAACTTATGTACTAGGTTTGCCTTCTAGTGTATTCTTAAATGGTAAAACAACTCTGTTCTATAGGTTATAAATTTATAAATGTATCTCAGTATTAAAAAGAAGATATCATATAAAACTTATTTGCGGTTACACTGGTGGTTGTTTAAGAGTTTAATGTTGCCTACCGATATCGTTTGATCAATTTGTTGATGCACAAAATCGGTGGGAACTTTGGTACAACATAAAGTGTCAAGTTTGTGACCTTCGCTAGATTGTTCTAGTCACCAGTGTGGATAAGTATGTAAAGAGATAGAGGTAAGGAAGCAAACATAAGATGTACGTGGTTCACCCAGATTGGCTACTTCCATGGAGTAAATGAGTTCTCATTAATTGTGAAGGGTTTACACAAATACATAGGTTCAAGCTCTCCTTTTGTGAGTTATAGTGAATAGTTTAGTACAAATGACATTAGGGATTATTGTGAGAGAATGATCCCTGTTTATAGAAGAGATTTTCTAGTTTTGTTCTGACATTGACACGTGTCATGCTGTGATTGGCCTCTAATGTTGACATGTGTCATGTTGTGATTGGCCTCTGACGTTGACATGTGTCGCATTGTGATTGGCCTCCTGGTTTGAGGGAAACTCTTGTGGGTCCTTGACAGTATAATGTTGACCGGTGCTTAGTAGTTTTGGGATTGGTCAAGTATGGTACAAACACAATTCATGTATTATTCCTTCTACCTCCTCAACTTCATGCCAGGTAACTCATCGGGCGTATGAAGTTGAAAACTAGTAATGGAAGAACAATCACGAAACGAAGGAAAACAAGAAGCACAATAATGTTTGAAGTATGTACCTGATTATTTTAATGAAAATATAACAGCTAAGGGAATTGGGAATACATAATCACCAAAAGCCCAAAAATATTTTGGAATTTCTAAAAATTGGGATTCCCAAAATTTTGTTTTGGGATCGGTCTTGAAATTGGGAATACCAAAAATTTAGGTTTGAAAATCGGGACTAAGGTTTTGGTTCGGTATTCCATACCGAACCACCCCTAGATATACAAAATGTGACCTTTTATGGGCGGGTGGTTGGTGGTTTGCTATTTGTTTTGGTTGAGATAAGAGGTTTTTAGTAGGACTAGGATTCTTTCCCCTCCTCTTTTCATCACTTTTCATTCCCTTCTCTCACATTTTCTATTTTGTCTTTCTATTTCTATAAAAAAAAATTAATATAAGATGTTGACGTGACTTAACCGTGACAGTTCAAATAGGAGGGGATGGAAATGGAGGGAAAAAAATAGAGGAGAGAATCCTACTCCTTTTGGTGAGAGACGAGATTGACTTCGATAGTTCAGTCTAGTTCTATTTTTTTTTTTTTAAATTTCATCGTTCAATTTCTTACCGTTGTTTTTCGGACTACTCACTAATTTCGGATTATTGACAAAAATTAATCTCTAAACTTTCATTAGAGTTCCAATTTGTACTCACCAACTAGATGGCAAGAAAAAAATAGTCACAATGAAATTATTTATTTTGCATCAAATTTGTGTAACAAATCAAATAGAACCCTTTTTACCAAAAGCATATGGGAAAACCAAAGTCAACTACAAGATTTGCATTGCTAAAAACATGTTTCATCTCAACATAAACCGTTTTGGAAGAGAAGAAAATATCTGACGCGAGAAATTCTTTAGTCTGAACATCTTTATACCAACACCAAACGCAAGAAAGTAGGATGGGCACCAAACTGAGAAGGTGAGATTGGAAGAAGCGGGTTGAAAGAGATCAAAATATATAGAGTAGAGTATTTTATATCGATGATTGAACAGTCATTTGGTGCGATTGTTTGTGTCTTTCTCCACTGCAAGGCATATTTACCTGCCACTTAATAATATAATCGGGTGATATTACTCTACACATATAAGTGAGAAGATTCTTTTGTAAGCGAGAGGTGTTAAGTTCGAGTATCACCAACTGCGAATTCAAATGAAATTAATATAGTTGGTTCATATTGGATTAGGCCACTCTTTTTTAGTATAAAAAATATCGTATGTATTAAAAAAGATTCGCATGTAATTATGAGTCCAAGAAGTGATTTAGGTCAAATCTAGCTACTAAAAAATAACTAAAGAGTAATGCTATTCATACCTTAGGTGGTATGTGAATAGCCACATCATTTGAAAAATTTATAAAATTCAAGAAAAGAAAAGAGAAAGACTTTTCGTATACCACAATAATCATTTAATTAACTAATTTTTTTAATTATTAGTTTATTAAATAATGAACTAAATTTAAAAATCTGATTAATTCAAATGATGTGGTTGTTCACATCAAATTCTACTTAAGATGATATGAAAATGTGATACTCATAACGATACTCATAACTAAATAATTTATTTTATAAAAAAGGAAAGGTATCGTCTTATACGGCGCCGTTTCCACGCTACTACCCCCCATATGCCTTCCTCTCTTCGGCTTCGGATTCTTCAACTGGACCAATAAATAGCTTTCGTCCTCCTAACTCCATCTCTCTCGTCTCCGTCCTCCAAATTCCAACTCAAATTCTTAATCTTGTCAGCCATGTCTGCGGAATCAGCCAGTGCAATCCAAAAAAGCCAAGTAAGCAAAACACCCACTTGCCGATTTCCCTTTTTCTCTTCTGTTTTCGTCACTAAAACTAAAACAACGCGCGGAAATTGGTGGGAAAAAGTTTGAATCTGGCATCTGGGTTTCTCCCAAGATCAAAACCCAGTTTTTGGATCACGCAATTCCTCTCCCGGCGCAGAGAATTTCAAATTCCGGCCTGCAGTACGACACTGCGTGTAAAGCTGCTGACTTTCTGACATTCAATTTTGTTTTTGGGGCAGGTTGATTTATTGGACTTCATAGATTGGTCTGGTGTTGAATGCCTCAACCAAAGCACTTCTCACTCTGTTGCTAACGCTCTCAAGCAGGTATTTTTATAATTTTGCATTCGGCTTCTGGGTTTTTGCTGTTTTAAACTTTTATTTTACTTGCAGATTAGTTATTTGTTGTTGTAGTAGTTGTTTTTGGATGTTAGTTTGATGGGGTTTTGGATTAGTTATTTGTTGTTGTAGTAGTTGTTTTTGGATGTTAGTTTGATGGGGTTTTGTTTAAATATTGGGAAAGATTTATGATGGTGTTGTGGGGTTTCGATTTTTCTGTTTTTATGATGTAAGGCTCGATCAGTTCTTGAACATGTTTTGGATTGGATGTAATGGAGCTAAAGTTACTTGCTCTTGTTGACTAACTATTAGGGTTATAGAGAAGATGATGGTTTGAATCTGGAGAGCGATGCGGATGAGCAGCTTTTGATTTACATACCTTTTCTTCAAGTCGTTAAACTGCATTCTGTTGTCGTCAAAGGACCTGAAGACGAAGGTAACATCGAATGTTTATGTTTGTTAATAGATACAGTTCAGCTGCATGTGGCCGTGCTTGCTAAATTCATAGTGCTGCGCTTGAATACACTTATAAGCTTTGATCTGAATGCATAGGCGATTGTTCTTTAAGTTGTTATTTATTTTCACTATCTATGGTACATTTCTTTGATTTTCTTGGTAGTTGCTTCTATCTTTCGTCATAAAATCATATAACAGTGAAGCCGTCCCTACACATTCTATTTAGGGTTCACGGGAACTATGTATTTGATCTAGTCATATTCACTCTTTTATGGTTTATAGATCAAATAGAGGTTTTCAAACAGATCAAAGTTGTTGGCATGCCGACTAAGGACAATGAAACTTTTGATTATTTTGTAACCGTGGGGATTTAAGAAGCCACCGATCTCAAACCAAATCCAAAAGGATCACATTTTTTCTCATTTGGTGATTGTTATCCATAAAAAGGGTGATTGTATTTTAAAAACATCTGCCTTAGCAGCCACTACTCATTGAGTGAACACAAAAGTTGATAATGGTTATATCGTAATTGCCATCGCACGAAGTTTTCTTCTTTACTGGAAAACCATTGAACAGATGAATGTTTTCTCAATGCCGGCATTGTTCAAAGTTATATTACAGGACAGGGAAAAATGAGTTCATTTTACAGTAATTGTCCCCTGAGAAGGATGATTTTCCTGGCCTTTTATACCATTTTGCTTCGTCTATGTTTTTTTCATTTTTCTTTTCTTTTTAGTCTTTACTTGGCCTCTTAGTTAACCAAATTGTAATTTTCATAAATATGTTTTATCCTGAAATTTTTTCTACTTAAACGATTTATGAGATGATGTTTGATATTCTTCTAACGTTACGATGATCTTTAGGTCCTAAGACCGTGAAACTTTTTTCAAACAAGGAGCACATGGGATTCAGGTATTATTTTGGGACAATTACAGTCATCAATCGTCGATAAATGCATTTAGTTTTACTGATAAATGGATTTCTTATTGATTATTGCAGCAATGTCAATGACTACCCAGCAAGTGACACCATTGATTTATCCCCTGATAATCTAAAGGTAAGGACTCTGTAACTATGACATCTGCTATACGGTTCTTTTGATTGGTGAAGGCAATTCAGCGACGCATATTTGGAAGAGTTCTGCTCTATATTTGATGTCATTTTTATACGTTACAGGGAAAACCAGTTGTTTTGAAGTACGTCAAGTTTCAAAATGTTCGCAGGTATATTACTTAAACCTATTTTCTGTTCATATACTAGTATATTTGCTCTCAGTCGATCCGATTCAATAGAAAGTCATTGTATTTGTTTCAGCTTGACTGTTTTTATTGAGGACAATCAATCCGGCTCGGAAGTCACAAAAGTTCAAAAGATTGTTCTTTGTGGAACAACGTAAGTTTCTATTATTCCTCTTATCACACCACGCGGTCAACCATCTGTTGATTTCTGCATCTGATGTGACGGAATTTCCATTTCGATAACAGTATCCACGTATATTACATGCCGTATCTGATGATTTATTCGTCGTGTTATGCAGGGTGGAAACGACAGACATGAAGGGCTTGAAGAAAATTGAGGACGGACACTGAAGAAAGTAAAGTAGTAGAAGAACAAGAATGAACAGATTGGATCATCTAAATTCACAAACCATAGTGATCATCTAGCAACCCTATTTGGTTAATGTTGCATATTAAATTTAAGATTATAATCTATTTTCTGTTGGGATTTTTCACCGGGATTCTCTCATCTCGCTCGCTCTCGTCAATTTTCACATGTGCGAATTTTTGTCAAAATTGATGACATGACAAGTGCAACAACCAAGTCTTATCTCACTAAGTAGGGTTCCTTATATGAATCTTAAAATATCATTGCGGATTTTGCGTTAAGTCATTTGTTAGCTTTAAGTAGACCTGTAAACAGGTCGGGTTTATCGGATTTGGGTCGGGTTGAACTCGACTGGTTAAGCCGTTGGGAACCATTAATATGGACAAACGATTATATACCCCCTTAGCTTGTCTTGCAGAACCTTTCTTTTTTTTTCATTCTTGAGAAAAGAGAAGCCCGCGGATCTGGTAGCCGTAGGGGAACCTGTGGTTGGATTGAATCCTTCGCGATGGAAATGCCCTCTTCCCCCAACCCAAACTACCCGTTAAACTAATGGGTCACCCGTTAAGACCTGTTAACAATTTATTATTATTATTTTTTTTTGCATGGAGTTTATTTTTTATTGTTAAGACTTTATTGAAATTATTAAAACATCCTCAACTAATGGGTGCTAACGGGTGTTAATGAGTCTAACGGGTTGATCCAAAGTGACCCGTTATTTAACGGGTTCACCCGTTAACGACCCGACTCGTTAAGCATCCACCCAAATATTAATATTAACAGGTCGGGTCAAAAATGCCACCTCTAGCTTTAAGTACTCTATATCTTTTGTAATGGTCTATTTTTCAGTTTTCTTCATTCTTCATCTAGTGGGCAATTCATAAAGCCACTTGTTACTTTAAACAAGAAGTATCTAGCCATACCGGAATAACGTGCAGCAAACATCTTGGGTCTTTCGGAAAGGGATTATCTTTGTATTCATTCTACCTAATCCTTCTTATCAAACAATTCAGGTCCTTGAAATTTGATCTAATAGCTAAAAACATGAGTACACTTTAAAAGTTATAATTACTTTAGCTCTTGAATTAAATTTTAAGAGTCCAGATTATTTGATGATGAGGATTAGGTGAAAGGGACAATTGAATTGACATATAATAGAATAACTAATCTACGTGGATGTGAATTCAAACACAGGACTTTGAGTGTGATAGCAAATTTTCTTAGCTAAAAATGTCCGTTAGGGATTAGATTAAGGCCGGCCAAAATACACTCTTTTCTTTGCGCACAAGTTACATCCAACGGCTGATATTTAAACCCCGTTATCGTGTTGAATCGTATGTGCTACACATATCCATTGGTTTGCACATGTTTACAATAACAACATTAGACGTGATACAGAAATTGTATTGCGGTCTGTAGTTTCCCACCATTGGTTTTATGTCGCCGCCAATATCTTTTTCCTCAATTCACTTGGTGGCCGATTTATAGAACTTTCATTATAATCGATACCGTTACTATTTTGATTTTGAATCTCTATGTAAACATTGTTTCTACAACAGAAAATCTTAATTTAGCCAATCAATTGTAACAAATAGATAGATGGTTCTTAATGCTTTTATTGAATCTTTCATTGGTTTTAATAGAGTTTAACTAAAACGATTTCATATTTTAGTGATTTTTTGGATATCGTCTTTAAATAATGCTTTATAATACAAACATTGCAATCATACATATAAAATTCCGATCATAAATATGAAGTTCCGCAAGTAGGTCACATAGTGAATTGAAGAGGTCCTCAACCATTGATTCCCTCCATAAATTCTCCACATATTTAGTCTCTTGAAAACAGTTTCTCCTAGATTCCCAATTGAAATATGAAACATCATGGTAAGGAGTTTTAGGACAGATCCCAAATCCCATGGGCAGTCCCCTAGGCCTTAAGATGGGAGGAGAGCGACTTACAGCCAGACGAAACAAATGAAACGGCAGCGTCAAACTTCGTCGACCACAAATAAACGCAACGCTCTAGAACCGAGTATCCAAATGGAGAGATTCTGATCAGTAAGAATCAACTGCTTCTAGAATAGAGGTCAATGCTACCTAATTGCAGCCGCGAATTTGATTGGACGTCTTTAACGGACAAAAATCTAAACCTGCCGTGCATAACCTTACGTTAAAGGAAGCGCCAAAATACACACAGGTTTGAAATATGATTTGAGTGTGTCATTACCTGAAAGCATTTGCGAGGAAACCTTGAGAAGCAATCTGAAATGTTTTACACTGAAAACGACTATCAAATACTTGAGAAGTTTGTTTATCCAACAGATGCCAGCTTGATCCCTCATCATTGCTTCCTTCAACAACCCTGCAAAATTCAACTTATAAAACGCTTATCATTGTTGCACAGGGTTACGGGAATACAAGTATACAAGGACTAAACGGTGTAAGTACATGCAGAAGGAAAACTCAATTTCTATATTCGGGTCACTTTCATTGTCGTTAAGAAGATGCCTCAATGAAGAGGAGCGTAAGTCCTCGATGCATAAGCACACTACGTGCCACTTTTTGGTCACTAAAATGCTAGCAGATGAAACAAAAAGATATGAGGTTACTCATGAAGTTACTATACGGATCATACCAATCCATGGGATCCCTTTCTGGTACATCGTTGGCTGACATTAACTCATACGCCACAAGTTCGTGCATCTGGTTCTCTGATACTTTATACATGATCCAGCAACCTAAAAGCCATAAAGACAAAGTTACATAGTGACCTTGTTAAATAGTACGCCATATCAATAAACAAAAGAGAACCTTTCTTAATTACCTCGTGCACCATTTGGTTCTTCCCACTTAGACTTGCGTATCCCATCAAACGCTGAAGTGGCCTGAAATTTATTGGGGAGATTGAGGAGAAGCTTTTTGAATGAAATAGTACAAAGATGAACCGCAAAACCAAATAAAACTCACAATTCCAAAAGGAATTTCTTCACCACTTGCAAGGACTGAACCAGAATGTATTCTGTTTAGCTTCAGAAGAGGCAAGCAAAGAGACTTTTCAACGAAGTTATCACAATTGTTAAGATTATTTATTGTGTCGTTCAAAGCATCCAATGCAACAGGTAGTGCCAATGAGGTTTTAACAGCACTTCCAGCCAGAGAAATGTCGACTTTCCCATCACCATCTACCATAACACTCATTGAAAGAGCATTCAGTAACTCAGTGAAAGAGGGCAACAACTGATGAACAAGTGATTGGTTGATATTAGAAACTGAATTGATTGTGGCCCTCCTTGTTTTAAAAGGTGATTTCTTAAGATCCATGAGAATGCCTTTTAGAGTCTCAAGTACTTCAACGGCCCTTGACTTTGGAAATTCTTCCTCAACAAGCTTTGAAAGAATTGGGAGAAATGCATTATGAATTTTGGTCACGTGCTCGTCAAAGCATGAACGAACTGGACAAGAAGAACCACTCAAGGAGCAACTCTCATCAGAACCACATTCTAATCTTGACTTGCGCCATTCCTTGTCCCCACTTCGTCTCCCTGGTAATGAGCTTGAGTCATTGTCTGTAGAATGCAAACCTCTTTCGAGTTCTTGCCTTTCCTTCTCATCACGCTCTTCAAGTACAGAAAGTACTAGAGAAGTAAACCCTCTTCGACAGTCTTTTGTTATATTAGCAAGCACAGTTGACAATGCAGGCTCTGTAATGATGTTACGTCGAGAAAGAACCTGCAAAAACAAAAAGAAATCTTCCTCATCACAACCCAAAATAAAGTTTGCATGGTAGTTCTCCTAATGAAAATCTAGGCAATTTAATTAAAGCCAGTACCACTTAGTATGTTTACCTCATGCCACTTCCTCGTATAGCGTTTGGTTACATCACAAACACCATCTTTTGCAATGGCAATTATATAATTCAATTTCTTGTTCCACCTTCCGAAAAATACTTGAAGTTATATTCTAATGCTGATAATTCAAGGTAAAATAATTCATCTACTGAATGAACAGACTAATTAAGAAAAGTACCCGCTTTCATATAACAGGGGTTTATCATACACTGCTTCACAAGGATCAAGATGCATCCATCTGAAAAACAAAGCCATCAAAACAAGATTATAGGCATATATTATTGGCTTTCCAAATCTCCCAAGTTAAATAAATAGCACTAGTTTGAAAATGAAAGTTACCTTCCCAAAGATTGTGAGAAGCACTCTGTCCAAACATGATCTGTGAAATCCAAGATCTGAAAACGAAAACATAATTAATAGAAATCTGTCACCAGTAACAGCTAGTATGGGTACAAGTAAGCCTCCTCAGTCAGGAAAAAAGGAGAAGCCGAAAATGTATAATGAGATTCCAGCATTGAAGCTCAACTCTAAATGTGGTACAGGATGAATTAAAAATGTTCATATTGCTTTAAGCATATACATATTTGAATATTAAGAAAGTCAGATAGAAAATGACTAACAAGACGGGATTCATATCCAAAAGCTCGGCAATAAAGTGTAAAGCAATTGGCCCATTCCCCACAACGCCCTCTTCTTGTTTCCACAAGCTGCATTGAGGAAAACAGGAAATATAAATTGACGGAGACATAAAATATCAAATAGGCTTCTTAATGAGGGCAAGATTCATAACCTAAGAGTGTTTAGTCTAATGGTCAGGCCCTTGGTAGCAAAACCAAGAGGTCTGGGGTTCGACACCTCTCAAGGTACCCACCTAGCAATTGCTAGAGTTTCTTGCCTCCCAAATGTTGTGGGGTCAGGCGGGGGGCCTAGTGATTAGTCGGGTCAAAGATCTGGAGACACTAGTTTCAAAAAAAAAAAAAAAAAAAAAAAAATGAGGGCAAGATTCATAAATAGTAAATACCTTTAGTGGATCATTGTAGCGTGGGAAACGAGTCACTGTAGGGCAAATATTGCATCTGGATAGAAGAAGAAAAAAATAAACAATTACTGTCATTGATAATTAAATATTTTGAATCTAGAGATATATGTGAAAATTCACTTACTAGCATCAGCAAAAAGATAAGAAGCTAAGAAGCAGGAATAGGGAAGTATAATAAGTAAAATTAATGTCTATGGTTAAAAGTTGTTATGAACATAGAAGGTTGTCAATGTTTTGTGACATGAGGTTCTCACAAAAAGTTATCGGTAAAGAAAAATTTCTTAAACTGAACAATATAGATGTGAATGCTTCCACATCTGTGACAGTGGAAGGATCCAAGTTTATGGTGGAAAAGTCTTTTCAATTGCAGCTATCTTTGATCTTAAATCAGACAAAGAAAGACTACTAAATTATATCTTTCACCAGAACCATTATTGTCCGACCGCTACACCAATGAAAGGCTAGACATATAATAGTGGAACAGTAAAAAAAGAAAATTAATAGTAAACCATGCATCGATACAAATGAGTACATTCTATAGCATACCTATAGGCCTCAACTCGAGAAGCTCCATATAGGATTTCTGAAGGAATTGCATTAGCCATGCCACAATTTACGGTGTTATTGCCACAACTATCACAGGCAGGTGCGTTAACCCAACTGCAATAAATAAACCAGACAGAACACAATTATGCAATATTCAACTTGTATGCATGATGAAAGTGAAAGGGAAGTTTGGTTAAAACGAAACAAAATAAACTTTTATTAGAAACAACTCAATAGTATAAGACAACGAAGCCACATAAGAACACCTGAAAGACTGTTTGAACCAAAAAAGTAGCTGCAGCAGGAAAGCATGATCTTGCTCATTTTTTGACGGAGTTAAGTTCCCCTCCTAAACATTTTAATCAAATTTACTTATCACCAAAACATCTTATCAGAGTGCAAATTGATATATTTCTACACACCAGTTAAGTCCTACAGAAAAAAAAAAAAAAAAAAAACAAAATGCGCACTTAAAACATATATTTTCTGAGACAAGAGACAAGTGCTCTCACCTTGGCCAAACTGACCAATGCCTTCTCCTCAAGCTCTTCTATAGGGACTGTTTTCCGAGCAGCCTCCTGGCGCACCGGGTCCTCATACTAAACCAACGACAGGCCAAAACCCAACGGAAACGACAGTTAGCAAGAATGTTTAAATCAATGTCGTAAATTTGGGAGATACAAAAATACAAGTTAACTATTATCCAAAATCTAAGAACCATAAGCTCATTGCCTTCTCGTGTCCGAAGCAAAATAAACCTCTAAATTCCAAATCTTTATTTTCCACTGTTTTCAATCGGTTTCCCGGGAACCAAACGCATTAAGCAATGAGAAAGAACATTACCATAAGAACTTGACTGACATAAGGCCGTAGTTTTTGCTCGAATTTTCCATCATCTTCAGGGGCAGCGTACTGCTGAAACAAAAGTGCTTCCTCCTCTGCCTTTTTTTTTCCAAAACAATAATAAATTAAAAGTTAAAATCGATCAAAATTTCAAGAAAATTTTGAAAATCAACAGAATTGTAAACAAACCTGCAACATTCTAGCCAATTCCTCGTCCGATTTCAGCAATTCGTCGTTCTGAGCCGTTGATTCTTCTTGCTGTTGTTGTTCTTCGCTGATCGAAACCAATCGGAGCTTCTCGCAAATCGAAACGAGGTCCGAATCGTCCGAAACAACGGAATCTCCATCGAATCCAATTAACTTTACAGAAAGTAAAGTAATTCAATTTCAATCAAACTTGAGCTAAAATTAAGCTCGAAATTTCACAATTTTCAGATAGAGAGAGAGATTTTCGAACCTTTTGCTCGTCGGGGGGAACGTAGGTGAGGGAGAAGAGTTGAAATTTGAAGACCTGCAACGAATTGGATGTTAGAGAGAGAAAGAGAGTTTTAGAGAGAGAGAGAGAGAGAGAGAGAGAGATGGAGATACTTCAAGGCCGTCGTCGGTGTCGTAGTCAACGGAGAAAGTGGAGTCCTTGTGGTGAACCTGGAAGCTCCGAGCCACCATCTTCTCTTTTGCGGCGGTGAAGGTGGCGGTGATGATCGGTGCAAATGGAAAAGCGAACCCAAAAATCGAGTGGAAATTATTTATGTCTGAAACTTGTCAGCCTCCATCTTCCTTTCCTTTCTCCGGTTAGTGGGTCCACATGGCCCTACTCATGGGCTTTGTTCGACCTTGGGCCGATCCATAGGATAGTTGGGCCGATCCATAGGATAGTTATCTGAAAAAATATCTTCACCAACATATAAAATAAAGAGGTGTTGGCCGATTTCTTTTTTGAAGTTGTAAAACGTTGCCAAATTTTCCTGCAATTTAATTGTAGCGATAAAGCCCCTCTTTTCCCACTCTGAAGTTTTTATAATTGGTCAATTTTTATTTTGAATTTTAAACTTAGTCATTTACCCTACTGAACTTTATAATTGTCTAATTTTCCTCTAAACGCTAAAATTCAAACAAAAAGTGTACTTAGTGAACTAAGGGAAGAGAAGAAGAAGAAAACAATATGTTTTCCACATTTGAGATAAATTAATTTTGCAAAGGCATTGTTATTGGCACTCCAAACTTTTTATAGTTAGAAGGAGAAAAAATATACTTGTGAGAAGTGTAAAATAAATTTTTTGGAGTGCCAATAACAATTCTCTTTTGCAATCATAAAATTAAAGTTTATGGGGGATAAACGGCTAAATTTAAAGTTCAAGAAGGAAATTAACCAATTATAAAAATTCAGGTGGTAATTTGTTAAAATTAAAATTCATGAGGGAAATTGATAGCTCTTTACAAGTTCGAGAGAGAAATCCACCAATATATGTAAAATTAAACACGATTAGTCATTGTTTTGTTTTTAGTAGACCTCATATCGTTGAAACTTGAACTTGAAACAAAGAAATAAGGGTAAATTACACCATACCCCCTCAGGTTTGAGGTCTATTACAACCCAATACAACATCTTTAAAACATTTCACTTTCATACCTCAAGTACTATTTTATTTCAATTTCATACATTCGTTACATTTTTCATCCATTGATCCGTTAAGTACAGGCGTGGCTGTCAAGATAGTTGCCAAATGTGTGCCACATGGCAAAATTTTTTTTTTAAAAAAAAAACCTAAATCTTCTAAATATTTAAATTTAAAAATAAAATAAAAAACAGAATCCTTATCCCCTTCATCCTCCTCTATTATCCCCACAACCCTTAAACCCATCTCCTCATCTTCATCTTCTTCCTTGCAACCTAGGGAAAAAAAACCCCCTTCAGTTCGTCTTCCCCCCTTATCTTTCCCTCTTTTCTCCCCCATCTTCATCTTCTTCCCCCGACCCCCATACCTGCAACCTAGAAGAAAAAAAAAAAAAACCCAGATCCAGTCTCGCCATCTCCAGGTTCGTGAAATGTGTTTGGATTGAAGGAGTGGGGGTGTGTAGAGAGGAGAAAATGGTGGGTGGTGGGGTTGCAAACGAGAGAAGGGTCGGGTTCTGGGTGACCTGCATCGCGGGGGTCGGGGGTTCTGGGTTGACTTGCATCGTGCCGGCAGTGAGGATATGCGGCGTGGGGGAGGGGGTTTACAGGGATAATGCGATAGTTTTTTTTTTTCAAATAGAAAATTTAGGTTTTTAAATTAAAAAATTATTTTTTTGCCACGTGATGTGCCACGTTGGTAGCCATATCAGCACTTAACGGATTAATTGATGAAAAATGTAATGGATGTATGAAATTGAAATAAAATAATATTTAAGGTATGAAAGCGAAATGTTTTAAAGATACTATATGAAAGCGAAATGTTTTAAAGATATTGTATGAGGTTGTAATAGACTTTAAATTTGAGGATGTATAGTGTAATTTACCCAAGAAATAAATATGCGGATTCAGTTTGGGTTTGTGGGGTGGGGTGGGAGTGGTTAAGATGGGATGGGACCAAAAGTAATGAAATTGAAAAGCATACTTTACCAGAAAGAAGGAAAGAAAGAAAGTTGCATCAACAGTAATGAAATTGAAAAGCATACTTAACCGGAAAGAAAGAAAGTTGCATCAAAAGTAACGAAATTGAAAAGAATGCATCATTTTCTTTGGTCGAGAATCCAGCCCATGCGATGTTCCCACTTAATTAATCAAATTCTGAATATATGGTTGCATGGTAGCAGTTGTAATCACGAATTAAGTTTTGGTTTTGGTCCACGATTACGTCCAGGCCTGATGATGATCGTGATAGGCAGGAAGAAAGTAATTGCTTAAAATTTGGAAGAAATTCTATCAAAAAATTGTGAATGCAAAAAAAATTGATAGATCATCACCATGTGTTTCTTAAAGCGACAATTTTGTTGCTGACGCTTTAGTTGTTGGTTGATGGCATTTTGATGCGTGCGTGCGGTTGTAGTTTTACCAAAGCATCTCTAATGGGTATGTGGGTTTGGTGTCTCGAAAATGATGTCTGTTTTATGTCTCATTCTTTTTTTTATTGACACGTGTCATTATCTTTAATTTTAATTTAATTCTGTTAACTTTTCAACTTTTAATAAATAAATAAAAGAACACGTGTCAATAAAAGAAAGAAAGAGACATGAAGGAGACACGTTTTCAAGACACCAAACCCACAGCCCTCTAACGATGCATGTAGAATGGCTGACGTTGTAAGTTCCCGAGAGATTTTTCAGTGTAATCGTCACACGAGGTAGTACACCATGTCTCTCAATATAAATGATGAATTAAGTGTGTTAAAAGGTTAATAATTTAAAAATTAAAATTTTACACTACTTACATAAAAACAGATAATGTACTATCTGTATTTTTGTCACAACTAAAAATTTCTAGTAAATCCCAGCTCAATTGCTTTATTCAATAGAAAAGGCCGATTACGTGGGCAAAATTTTATTTTATTTTATTGTTTTCTTTCACCTTTGATATTGACTTACCTTTTTTATTTTTGTCTTTTTTCCTCGGATGCAATATTTTATTATGAATAGAGAAGCAGAGTTCAGTTTTGCCTACAAGTGTAGAGGTAGGCAATGTTGTCTACTTTGGAAGAGTGGGCAAAGTTTTGCCTACTCAATTGACTACTCCATTGGACCTTGATTTTGCTTGTGTGGCTCACTAAAAGGATTTGACTATTTCAGGACCGGTGCAGAGATTTTTGAGGCCCGGGACGAAGCAAAAAATAGTGCCCTAACTTCATATAAGAAAATTATTTATTTTTACACGTAAGACATCGATAAAATTATATTTAGAAAAACACTTCAAACTCAATAATTCATAAACTCAGAAAGACTAATTTATTTTGTATTGAGAGAAGGAAACTAAAAAAATTTCGAGCTTACAAATAGATAGATGATGAGTTTTGTTTTTCATCTGAACTTTGAAAGTGTTTTTGTATAAATCGTGAGGTGTTTTTTCTTATTTACTAATCTTGTCAATATGAGACTAAAAAAATAATGATGTTTTGAGTCTTTAATTGATATGTATTAGTAATGAATGGACACTAAATTAAACTTTTTGATGACATGTCATATGATTTGCAAATTTGTTCTAAAAATTTGGTCCACGTAGTACTTTTTGTTGAAGATTAGATTTGAATTGAAACAAATATTTAAAAATAACAACTCACATAGCTACTAGCTAGTAACTAAAAATAAATTAACAAACCAAACAAAAATTTGTAAAAGTTGAAAAGAATAAACATGCACATAGCATTTCGAACTTAGGACCTCTCGTTAATTTTAAACAACAAAAACCATTGCTTCTAATTAAACTTCTTAATTCTTTAGCCAAATTTTATAAATTTATAATCTTATGAAAAGAAATTTGTAAAAATTGGAAAGCAAATAAGCACATGTGGTGTTTTGAACCCAAGATCTCCTCATTATTTTCAAATGACAAAATCACCACTTCTAGTTAAATTTTTGTGTCATTGAACCAAATTTTATAAATTTATACTCTTATGAAAACATATATAAATATATCATCTTAATAATTTTGGTGCCCCTAATTTTTTTGGGCCTCAGACGGTCGCCATCCCCGCACTGAGCCTGGGCCGGCCTTGGACTATTCATTTGTTAGCTCTATTGGAGATGCTATAAGACTCTTGTTATTTAATTAGGTTTAGAATGAGATCATTAAAATTTATGTGTAAACAATAGGACATACTGCTCTAGTCAACTTGATTACACTAACGTTTGCTAACCAAGATAAGGCTTGCTATTTTGCTACTTGACGCAGGCGGGCAGCAAAATAGTGGGAATGACTCATAAAATACATACACAAGATACTTTTAAATTTACACAAACAACAGTAGTATGATGATTGAACTCGAAAACTCGAGTGTAAAGACGAACGCTCTTCACGAATTAGTCAGTTAAAAACGTTTACCCTTTTAGGTCTCTCCATCTCTTGGTACCCTATCTTAAGAGGTGTTGTTGTGGTGGGGGTGGGTGGTGAACATTTAAGGGGGAACCAAGTTAGTTGAGTTCAGCATTGGTGGGCGGTTGGCTCTTTTTAAGTAAGGCAGGGAACCAAAGTACCGACATCACCACATACATAAATATGCACTGGATACGTCCTATATATTGCTACAAAACCCCACAGAATCCACAGAAGATCAAAACTATTATCCTCTCTGCATAGCTATCTGTGAAAATGGCGGCGGCTGAAGGGAGGAGCAGGGTGGTGGTGCACTCTAAGCTGACGGTAGTGTCGAGCAGGCCGGTGGTGAGGGGGAAGACCCACACGTTCACGGCACTGGACCATGCAATGGGACTGCACAGCCTCCACGTTGTTTTCTACTACAAGGAGCAGCTGTTTGGGTCTATTGACTTGGACCCGCTTCGGGTCTCGCTCTCGGAGACCCTATCTCTCTACCCGCAGGTTACGGGTCGGGTAGACAGGAACTTGGACGGGAATTGGGAGGTGAAGTGCAATGATGCGGGGGTACGGGTCTTGATGGCCCGGGTGGGGACCACGCTTGATGAGTGGCTGAGATCTGGGGATGGGTCCGAGGAGAGGCTTTTGACGATGTGGGATGATATGCCTGATGATCATAGTATACGGTCGCCGTATAGGATCCAGGTGATTATTTATTTTCTCCCAATATACTCATATACTTTTTTATATTAAAAAATTGATTTTAGGACTTTGATTACAAAATAAATACTTGAGCTACAAACTCTTACAATATATTTGCGCAACAATTTTTTTTTTTCAAAGATAAGTTTTTGGGTCAAAAAATAGATTTATTATATTAGATATTACATGTTAGATTAGGAAACCGACGAGATTCAAACTCGCATTGTGGTGTAAAGGCAACACTCATCTCTACACTGTGGTAAAGGGCCATTTGCTTTGTTTTTTGTTTTGGATGAGCCGTTTTTAGTGCACTTGAGTTGGTAACAGTAGAACAAGAAACGAATTATTGTTATGTGACGTTTTAGTAGTATCATGTTTCATGGAGAAAATTTGTACATGACATGATTGAGACGAAATGGTGGCAGTAAATCTATTTCAAATAAATATGGTAGCTTCTTGTGGAGAGGCTGATTGATCGAAAAACCGAGAAGAAGGAGTAGCTTCTTGTGTGGACAGCTACAGAGGAGGTGAAGCATGTTAAGAATTTCTATTATGTTGTGGTGAATGCAGAGAGGAGGCCCTAATCCCTATATTGATTTTCAAAAAGCTTTTTATTTATTTATTTTATTTTTAATTTAATAATTAAAAATGAGGGCAAATTGGTCTTTAAGAAAATATTTTAAGGTGATGTTAGCCCCCAAAGGGTTATGTGAAAGTAAATTAGAACTTCATGAGGTTTTAGTGTTATGTTTTAAATGTGATGGAGTTTTGTGAAAACAGGATAAATCTGATGGAGTGTTAACCCAATCTCTAACCCTACTCAATAATAACAACTTTGCACAAACTTTTGTATTTAGACATTCTCACTTTATCAAATGTCCTAAAATTGGATTTTGACAAAAAAAAAAAAAAAAAAAAGTCCTAAAATTGGATAAAATAAGAAAGTACAAAAATTGATAGCACCCTCCATAAACCAGACCTATGTTACCCAATTGAGTCCAACTTCAAAATAATGGCGCACCAATCAATAACAATTTTGTGGACCACAACTTTTAAAAGTTTATATGGTCAATGCACTAAATCACATCGATCACAATTTACATCATAACACAATAACCATTTAAACAAAAATTCAAAAATTTGAAAGCGGTGGATTGTCTGGTAATGATGACATTTCTCTTTAAGTCATCACTGCTTTTCGAGTTAATTTTTTTTTTGAAGTATAAATATCGTTTTTACTAAAAAAAAATGCAAACTACTAAAACACATGAATCTTGTTTGATTTTGCAGATAAATGAATTTGAAGGAGGAGGTGTAGCCATTGGACTAAGTTGCACTCACATGCATGCTGACCCAACTTGTGCCACCCTACTCATCAAGTCGTGGGCTGAGACTCACCGCCGAGAAGCGATTTCCCACCCGCTTCTCGTCGACAAGTCATCAGTCCTCGGGGGACGGCCCGTTGATCAGGTCATAAACAAAAAATCATCAGCTGCCTATTATGAAGCTAAGTTCGTGGCATCAATGACTACTTCCTTGCCTGTGAAGAAAATGGGGACAGCCACATTCAAGTTTTCCAATTCCACGATCAAGCAAGAGCTAAACTCATGCCCTGGTGCCACCCCATTTGATCTGCTCGCTGCAATGTTTTGGACGCAAATTGCGCGCTTGAAGCCCTCGGAGAGCAAGACCAAACACTCCATCTCAGTTTGCATAGACTTTCGAAAGAAGAAGTCCTTCGGGTACTACGGCAATGCCTTGCATTTTTCGTTGCTTTCAGTACTGGATGTGGAGGAATTGGAGCGCGAGCACGGGCTGGCACACGTCGTAGGGGCGGTGCAGCGCCATGTATCGAGTCAGAAGGAGGAGGACTTTTGGTCCGGAATGGATTGGTTCGAAGCACAAAAGGGAGAGGGAGATAAGTTTGGAGAACCACTTAAGCTGTATGGCCCTGAGTTGACATGTGTTAGCATGGAGCACATGCTGGACGACTGTCAGCCGTTGATGTATGGAATTATGTTTGAGAAGGAGAAGAAACCAGTTCACGTGTCATATCACGTGGGGAATGTGGAAGGGGAAGGTTTGATCATGGTGATGCCGGCGCCAGAAGGCGGGCTCGCAAGGACGGTTATGGTGACATTGCCGGAGGAGGAGCTTGCCCAATTATGTGACGCAGAAGCTATTTCGAGCCTTAACCCTACAATGCTACTAAGTGGGACACAAACTATATAAAATTTTCTATAGCTTTGAAATACTTATTATAATTGTAAGACTTTATAGACTTAAAGAATTGAAGATTTCTTTATTTTACAATAATTGGTTAAGAGCATTCAACCTTACATCGGTTGTCTCGAGTTCAACTCCCCCTCCCCCAATATTGTAGTTACAAAAACAACCTACAACTCTCTAACCAATTAGGAGGTGAAAATCAAAGTACACATAATAGACGGTTTACAAAACGAAGACTATTATTGAAAATGAAGAAATATTGCAAATTTGCCGAGACGGCTACATAACCCAAATAGACTACATTGTGACTCAATTATTTATCATACTAAAGTACAAACTATATTTATAGAGAACAAAACTTAAAAAACTCTAACTCGGATGGGCGGGTTCAAATCCTAAACTAACAAGAAGAACCCTAATAATTTAATAAACATAAAAGAATAATATTTTCCAACATTAGGCATATCATCAAAAGGCTGGCTCAAATTTATATCCTTCCTGGTCTGCATGATGATTTATGCCTTTAATTCGGATTCCTCAGCGGAGTGTTGGCGAATTTCCATTGCACGGGCATTGCATGTTCGAAAGTTTTCTCGCCGGCAACTTGGTCGAGAGGCACGGCATCGGAAATTTCTTTCAGGTCCTCTTCCTCGAGTTTCAATGCCATAGCTCCAATGTTGCCGTCCAGGTTCTTAATTTTCGTCGTCCCTGAGGAAATTCGAAGCAAATAAAGTATGAACGAACAATGTGGCCCATGTTCATCAAATTTTAAGATATGACAAACTCATTGGCATCATGCAATTGCAAACAAGATCATGCAAATTTAGCACAGATGATCATCTTAGAGTGCAAATGCAATCAGTGAGTTGACTCACCGGGGATCGGAACAACGTCATTTCCTCTGTGGAGAACCCATGAGAGAGCTAGTTGAGCAGCACTACAATCGTGTTTTTTAGCAAGGCTTTCGATTCGATAATATATCTGTTTGTTTTTCTCCAAGTTCTCTCCTGTTAGCCGAGGATGCGCATCCTACACACCGAAAACAAATCAATTTCTTTCGTTAAGTTTAAGGTTAGCTTAATTAGCTATGTGTTTTAAAAAACCGAGTGAGCAGAGCAGAGCATAGAGCAATGCGCATATGTAATGAAGAAATTAATATCCACCCCATGAGCTGTAGCATCCACTTTCTCCAAAACCGCTTTTCCGGCGAAAAAACCATGCCCAAGAGGACTATATGGAACGATTCCAATGCCACGCTCCCTGCATACATATAAATGTGTTACAATTTGCCAACATTTGCACAAAAACTTAAGCGTCCGTATGGTAACCATTTTCGTTTTCAGTTTTTGAAAACATGATATACCTGCAAAGTGGAACAATCTCTTCCTCGATATCACGAGTCCAAAGCGACCACTCCATTTGTATGGCAGTGATGGGATGAACTGCATGAGCCCTCCTAATCGTGTCCGGGCTCGCTTCTGATAATCCAATATATTTGATCTTTCCTTCTTCCGCAAGTTTCTTCAGCTCCCCCATCTGAACTCCAAGAAAACAAGTATCTAATTAATCAAATTTTAGTCTTCGGATTGCATATTTAGTGCAAATTTGCGCGGTTTTAGGACCAAGGAAGAGAAGAAAAAGAATGCAAGTAACCACGGATTACATACCGTGTCCTCAATAGGCACGGATTGATCCACCCGGTGTTGGTAGTAGAGATCAATGTAGTCGACACCAAGGCGCTTCAAGCTCGCCTCGCAGCACAACCTCACATACTCCGGGTCGCCCCTTACTTCAGTACGACCGTGTCCGATGCCTACGACACCGAATTTCGTGGCTAACTGAACTTTTTCTCTCGGCATTTCCTTCAAGGCCTAAAGATTCATACAATGTTCATCAGTGTTTGTTAAGCAGTAGCGATAGTCTGATTAGCGGAGTTCGTGTAATTAATTAACTAACTTAATTGATCGATAATAATACCTTGCCAACAAGAATTTCATTGGAGTGATCAGTTCCATACATATCAGCTGTGTCAAAGAAGGTGATTCCTTTACTGAAGGCATGTTTTATCACTGAGATTCCTTCATCTTCGGCATCCGGCGAGTTTATCCAGCTCAGTCCCATGCATCCAAACCCCAATTTTGACACCTGAAGATAGACCAAGGTGAATTAATTAATAATTTTCGGAAAATACGCACAAACAGAATGTTTTGCAAATATTCAAACAAAATTAGAATTTTTTCACTGAAAAGACACTAAACGGACAATAAAAGGATACTGAAACGCGATGAATCCAAATCAGCGTTGAACGAAATTACCTCAAATCCTTGGGTTCCAAGTTTAACTCTTGGAATCTGTATTTCTTGCCCCTCTGCCATATTATTCCTCTTTTACTCGGAATAATAATTTCTTTTGATTGCTTCCTCTCTTAGAAGATGAATCCCAAATATAAGTAGGATTTGAGTGCCACACGTAACCAGTATATTACATATACATACCCTTTATGCAAAGGGATTTCCATTTCTTTTTTAAAATGGGGACTAGGTGTGGGGTCCACTCCACATCGAACTTTAATGATTCGAATCGTCTAGTTTGTAAGTCTTGATTCACAGATCATCTTTGCAAAAATTCAATTCAATCCAAAATTATTTTTCAATTTAATTATCAAGATAAAATTTTATTGTTTTTCCAAGAATGATCTATGAGGTGTAACTTGAAAAATAGATGATTCGGATCGTTAAAATTCGATGTTGTGTAGACCCCACAACTAATTTCTATTTTTATAAAAAAAAATAAAGATCTCTTTCCTTAAAGGCTTCTAATATATATATATATATATATGCATACGTATGTGCCTTGTATATTTATATACTGACATCACTAAGTATTTCACTATGTAATGGGGGATTATTTGGTGCAACGAAAAAGTCTCTTTTGTTTGTGACTAAAAAGTCACAAGTACAAAACGTGTAAACAACATTTTTGCAAAACAAAGGTGAACCCCCGCAAAACAGAAAACTTTGTTGGTGCGGAGTAGCCTTACACACGCACACACACACATACTGACATCACTAAGTTTGTCACGATGTCATGGGGGAGTATTTGATGCAATGGAAAGGTTTTTTTTTTGCGGCTAAAAAATCACGTGTTTGAGTCGTGGAAACAACATATTTGTAAAGCAACGATAAAATTGCTACGACAAACGTTTCTCTCTGACTATAGCAAAGCGTAGAGCCTTATTAGCATGATATCGCTTTTTTATTTACACACATATATACATATATATTTATATATTTATATTAGTATAAATTTACATATTTGTATACTGACATCACTGAGTATGTCACATGCCACGTGGGAATATCTAGTGCAACTTTTGACTACCAGCATCCATATATTATGTTAACTAATCTTAGATCATTGACTATGTCATAGTGCAACTTATGTTGTCTATTCTTTATTCCATCATCGATCACGTTTCTATACTCATCATACTATTTCATTAATTTAGGTAATGATTGGTATGTAGAAGGGAATAATGAGATAAAATGGGATGAAACGGAGATATCACCTCCCTCACCCAGACACATATTCAAGTACCTCCTACATGCACTATGTCCGACACATATTCGAGTTTTCAATTTGATCAGTTTAAATTGCTAAATCAAATTTAACGATCAAATATTTGTTGTCATTGAACGAGCGCAGATGCTCAAGAAAAATCGCTAGAAACGTAGCTAGATGGATTATTCCGCAAGGCCATATTATTCGATGCCCTTCAGCTTCGGCCATATTATTCTTCTTTAATTTACTTCAAATGATTTCTTTTGATTGCTTCCTGCAATTTAGATCAATCCCAAAATCAAAATAGGATTTGGTATATGTATAAATCAACCTATCAATTATCAGAAGCTTCATTTTATTTAGCTGCAGCTGTACTTTTATCCAGAGTAATTATAAATAGGTTGAAGAAAGTAAAAATAAATTAAAAACAATCAAAAGAATTAGAAGAAATGGGTATTAAAACTTCATTTTAATCCTTGAAAAAGATGCTTTTAGATTATAAATTTACGTAGGATTAAAATCTAATTTTCGTCCCTGATTCATTTAATAACCTAATTTATTGATTATATTTTGATGTTTTATTTCTCTTTTTCTTCCTAATTTTATTGTATTGATTACATTTATACGCAATTTTCATTTTATTTATCATAATATATGTTGCCATAAACATTTAGGTTAAACTAATATTTTATACAATATAGTTCGATACAATTTGTGTTCTTCATTTAGGTACATTAATTTATTTAATATATTCTACTATATTCATCGGTATAGACATTTAAGCACATTAATTCTTTATAAGACATTTCAGTACATACATTTCGGTATTGATATTTAGGTACATAATACACTGATTCAATATAATATCATTTGGTACATACATTTCGGTACAAACATTTAAATTTATTATTTCAGTACAAACGTTTAGGTATAGACATATCGATACAAAGAAGTCAATTTAATATTTTTCGGTATAGTGTGATTTATGTACACTTTTGTATTTACATAATTTAGTGCCTAATTTCGTTCAATGTTTTCTCATTTAGGTTTGTTTAGAATTGGAAGAATGAAATTGTGCATATTAATAAACCCAAAAATTTAATGTGGAGACATGAAATAAAAATACATATTAAATAACAAAAATAGAATATTTCAACTAAAAAAATGCAAAAATAGAATATAAATTTTAATAAAAGTACAATATCATTAAAATCCAACGTTCAGATGGAATAATGTTCATGTCTTAAAGCTCAGATCTTGGAATCTTTCGGAGGAGTGTTGGCGAACTTCCACTGCAACGCCATGAGGAGCACGAAGGCTCTCTCGCCAGCTACTTGGTCGATTGGTACAGCATCAGAAACTTCTTTCACGTCTTCTTCCGTCAGCTTCACCTCCAAGGAGCCAATGTTTGCATCCAGGTTCTTAATCTTTCTTGTCCCTGCAGTCGAAATTGTAAAACAAATGAACAATGTGTCAATCGAGTGTGTGTTATTTTCTTCTCCTAATTCCATGGTGTGTGGTGTGGAATCTCCTCAGGGGTTCTAAATCACGTTGTCGTGTGCTTGGAACAAAATATTTGAAGCTGAAGAGAATAAAAATGTTACAAGTACTACGACATCAATTCCTTGGTGGAGAACCCATGTTAGTGCTAGTTGAAAAAACCACTGCTCTGCCACCGAAAAAACCACGACCAAGTGGCCTATATGGAACTATTCCGATGCCAAGCTCCCCGTATGCGATAATATTCAACAAAATAATTCACACAACTAGAGTTGTTATTGTAACCCCAATCAACTTTTCACAACTACAACGGACTTATATGTAAGAGACCATCTTCAAAAGCACTCCCTCTTTTCCCCCTTACAGCAACGGAATTATTGAAGCAATTCATAGTAACACTTGTGCATAGCTCAGATTGGAACATACCTGCAAAGTGGAACAATCTCTTCCTCAATGTCACGAGTCCAGAGGGACCACTCCATCTGCAGAACCGTGATCGGATGAACCGCATGCGGCCTCCTTGTTGTGTCCGGGCCGGCTTCGGATAACCCAATGTACTTTATTTTTCCTTCTTCCACCAGTTTCTTCAGCTCACCCATCTAAACCTCACGAAAACCAAACGTATCTAATCAATTTTCCAGCCAGGTACCCATTATTTCTACATGGGGATGTCTGATATTATACTTTGTGGTTCTAAAGGAACAGAACGACATACAGTTTCCTCTATAGGCACCGAAGTGTCCACCCGGTGGTAATAAGCAAGCACGGGATAAGCTTCAAACCTCCGCCAAGCATTAGATGACAATGGCTTTGAGAAGGTCTTGAGTGCAACTGTAGACAGTGAAATTTCGGTAAATAAAATGTTGACCGATGGTCAAAATTTTAATACTCATGTATTACATAAATTGTACACATAGTGTGTGATTCGACGAAAATTCAAAAAGAGTTAGAAAAGCCGTCGAACAGGACACGTGTCAACACCTGGCAGAAACGTTATTTCATCTGATTATTTAAATCCAAAAATCAAGTTTTGGAATTCTATAAATAGAGACCATTCCACACCAATTCAAGCACCAATTCACAAACACATTTCTCTACTCCCAAATTGGAAGAGAATTCTCTTGAAGTTCGTTCTTCGTTCATCGTTCATCGTTCTTCGTTCTTCGTTCATTGTTCTTCGAGATCAAGCCTCAAAAGCCCTTGAAGAAACGCTCATCCATCCTAAGATCAAGCCCCAACGGCCCTTGGATCAACACAATTGTTCTTCAAGATCAAGCCCAAAGCCCTTGAAGATCCATTCATCGTTCATCCGTTCTTCAAGAATCAAACCCAAAAGCCCCTTGAAGTTCATCCATCGTTCATCATTCATCGTTCTTCGTTCGTCGTTCATCCATCTTCAAGAACAAGCCCAAAAGCCCTTGAAGATCCGTTCGTCATTCAACGTTCATCCAACTTCAGAATCAAGCCCCAACAGCCCCCCTGAAGATCCGTTCGTCATTCAACGTTCGTCCGACTTCAAGAATCAAGCCCAAAAGGCACCTGAAGAAGCGTTCATCCGCCAAACTTCAAAATCAAGCCCAACGGCCTTTGAAGAACTGTTCCTCCCAAGAATCAAGCCCCCAACGGCCCTTTTGGATCAACGGCCCATCAATAAATCCATATCTCACGAAGATAGAATCAGAGGAACAAAAAAAGATTGTAACCCTCAAAATCATCAAATACAAATATATTTTGTACACGTGTTCTTGTTGTTTTCGAGAAATTTTCGTGTTTACAGCAACCTCCGCCAAGCAAGCATGGGATAAGCTTCAAACCTCTTACAAAGGAGCCGAACAAGTGAAAAAGGTTCGTCTTCAAGTATTAAGAGGTGAGTTCGAATCTCTACAAATGAAAGGGTCTGAATCAATCTCCGATTATTTCTCAAGAGTCTTAGCCGTTTCCAATCAATTAAAAAGAAACGGTGAAAAATTGGAAGACGTTAGAATTATGGAGAAGATACTACGCTCGTTGGACCCCAAATTCGAGTACATTGTTATGATGATTGAAGAAACAAAAAACTTGGAAGAAATTAGTATAGAGCAATTAATGGGTTCACTACAAGCATATGAAGAGAAACATAAGAAAAAGTAAGGGAATGATGAGCAGCTCCTCAAGACACAAGTCCAACCAAATAAGAAAGAAGAAAGCTTCAACAATGAGAGAAGCCAATATGAAAGAGGTCGTGGCCGAGGTCGCAGACGTGGGCGTGGACATGGACGTGGACGTGGTTGGAACTTCAACAACCATAGCAATTATGAAAGAGGAGAAAGCTCAACTAAAGGTCATGGAAGAGGACGCTCAAACTCGAGGTATGAAAAATCTCAAGTTCAATGCTATAATTGTCAAAAGTATGGGCATTATGCTTGGGAATGTAGAGCTCCAAGCAATAGATCTGATGAGAACGTCAATTATGTGAAAGAAGAGAATGGCGTTGTGTTACTAGCATGCAAAAATAATGATGGAGACCAAGACTATACATGGTAACTTGACACCGGCGCTAGCAACCACATGTGCGGAAGAAGAAGCATGTTCGTAGAGCTCAAGTGGCAACGTTTCTTTTGGAGATGAATCCAAAATACCCGTAAAAGGAAAATGTAACATCCTTATTCCCTTGAAAAATGGCGATCACCAATTAATTTCAAATGTCTACTACGTGCCCAATATGAAAAGCAACATTTTGAGTTTGGGTCAACTCTTAGAAAAAGGTCATGATATTCGTATGAAAAATTATAGCCTTTTTCTTAGAGATGACAAAGGAAGATTAATTGCCAAGGTGAAAATGTCAAAGAATAGGATGTTTCCTATGAATATTCAAAACGATGTCGCAAAGTGTCTCAAGATATGTTACAAAGACACATCCTCACTTTGGCATCTTCGTTTTGGGCATCTTAACTTTGGAGGACTGGAGTTATTATCCAAGAAGGAAATGGTGAGAGGCCTACCGTGCATCAGTCACCCTGATCAAGTTTGCGAATGATGTTTACTTGGGAAACAGTTCAGGAAAAGCTTTCCAAATGAGTCGACCACAAAAGCCCAGAAGCCGCTCGAGCCCATTCATACTGATGTGTGCGGTCCAATAAAGCCAAGCTCTTTGGGTAAAAATAATTATTTCCTTCTCTTCATTGATGATTTTTCAAGAAAAACCTGGGTATATTTCTTGAAGCAGAAATCAGAAGCCTTTGGAGCATTCAAGAAGTTCAAAGCCGCTGGAGAAAATGAATCGAGGAGGAGAATTCACTTCGAAGGAATTTCAAGAATTCTGTGAAGCTAATGGAATTCGTCAACCTTTGACAGTTCCAAGATCCCCTCAACAAAATGGTGTGGCGGAAAGAAAAAATCGAACTATCCTCGACATGGCTCGAAGCATGCTCAAAAGCAAGAAATTGCCTAAGGAGTTGTGGGCAGAAGTTGTAGCATGTGCTGTCTACCTATCCAACCGATCTCTAACAAGAAGTGTGTGGGGGAAAGACTCCGCAAGAAGCATGGAATGGAAGAAAGCCAGGTATTTCTCATCTAAGAGTTTTTGGAAGCATAGCCCATGTACAGGTACCAGACGAGAGGAGAACCAAACTCGATGACAAAAGTGAGAAGTTCATCTTCATCGGTTATGACACAAATTCAAAAGGCTATAAATTGTATAATCCAAACACTGGGAAGACGGTGATCAGTCGAGACGTGACATTCGATGAAGAAGAAGAATGAGATTTTGGCCCGCATGCAAGTGATCTCAGCTTCTTTCCTCAATTTAAAGAAGAGAATGAACAAGGGATAATGGAGCAAGCAAGAGAGGTTCAACAAGAATCTACTACTCCACCTGCTTTACCAACATCAACTAATCATGGCAATTCACCAGTATCAGCATGGTCAAGTGGGAGTTCAAATGAGAGAGATGTTCCACACACAAGGAGTTTACAAGAACTCTATGAGGTAGCTAAAAGACTTGATAATCCTACACTTTTCTGTCTCTTTGCTGATTGTGAACTAGTCGACTTCCAAGAAGCAGTACAATATACTAAGTGGAGGAAAGCAATGAATGAAGAAATCGAAGCAATTCAGAAAAATGACACATGGGAAGTCGCTATTCTTCCGAAATGACATAAAGCCATCAGAGTCAAGTGGGTGTACAAGACAAAGAAAAATGCCAATGGAGAGGTTGAAAGATACAAGGTGAGACTAGTAGCGAAGGGCTATAGTTAAAGAGTTGGAATCGACTATGATGAGGTATTTGCACCCGTTGCTCGTTTGGAAACTATACGATTACTAATTTCTTTGGCAGCTCAAAACAAATGGAAGATTCAACAAATGGATGTGAAGTCCGCTTTCCTAAATGGAGTCCTTGAAGAAGAAGTCTACATTCAGCAACCGTCAGGCTATGAAATTAAAGGGCATGAAGACAAGGTTCTGAAGCTGAAGAAAGCCCTCTATGGGTTAAAACAAGCGCCAAGAGCATGGAATAGTCGCATCGACAAGTACTTCCAGGAGAACAACTTCACCAAGTGCCCTCATGAACATGCTCTCTATGCTGTCGGATTAGTCAGTCGCTACATGGAGAATTCCATAACTACACATTTGAAGATGGCCAAAAGAATTCTTCGATACCTTAAAGGTGCCGTTAACTTTGGCTTGTTCTATTCAAGTTCTTATAACTACAAACTTGCTGGATATAGCGACAGTGATTGGGCAGAAGACTCTGACGATAGAAAAAGCACTACTGGATTTGTGTTCTTCATGGGAGACACTGCATTCACATGGATGACGAAGAAGCAATTGATTGTCACTCTCTCTACCTGTGAAGCTGAATACGTAGCTGCTACAACATGCGTCTGTCATGCAATTTGGCTGAGAAACTTGCTGAAAGAATTAAGCATGACACAAGAAGAGCTAACAGAGATCTATGTCGACAACAAGTCTGCAATAACTCTAGCAAAGAATTCAGTATTCCATGACAGGAGCAAACACATAGATACCCGATATCACTACATAAGAGAGTGTATTGCAAGAAAGGATGTGCAAATGGAATACGTGAAGTCTCAAGACCAAGTCGCCGACATATTCACCAAGCCACTCAAACAAGAAGACTTTGTTAGATTGAGGAACTCAATCGGCGTCACAAGACAAGATTAAGGGGGATGTTAAAAGATAATCTTGTCTTCGGCCCAATACAAGTGATCCAACCCAAAACCAAAGCATGCAAATGCTAGAAAATTCTAGCAAACTCTGTCGGCAAAAGTAGCTGGAAAATTTCAACAATCTAAGTTGGTTATCCACCTAAATATCTAAGCTAAAGAATATACTAGAAAGTAGTGTATGGATATTGCAAAGCCCATGTGGGTGGCATGCATAATAAGTAGCTAGAATGATCTAGCAATGTCCAATATTGGCAAAGCATGCCTATAAATATAGGTATGTGTGTGTGTTGTGATGCAAGAACTAAGAAAGAGAGCAAGTGAATAAAAGAGTGAAGAAGAGTAGAGTTTTTGAGTGTTTCCTCTTGTATTAAGTTTGTGTGAGTGAATAAATTTTTTTTGTGAATTAACTTGAGTGTTCTTTCTTTCTCTTGCCTATCAAATTCCTCTATGTCACAATTTTCTTTGTGAGATAAACATATCCAAAGTAGTGAAGTCCTTTTAAGCCCCAACACAATGTAGTCCACGTCAAGACGTTTCAAGCTAGCCTCACAGTATGAGCGGACATACTCAGGAGTTCCCATCACTACCACACCAGCGGGCGGCACTATTCCAACAATACCAAACTTTGTGGCCAATTGAACTTTTTCCCTTGGCAACTGCTTCAAGGCCTAAATGGCATAATTTTTTCAGTTAGAATTACAGAATATAACAGTCAAAAAACAAATATATGAAAGGCAAGGACATATACATTCTGCTAATCGTTTACTACTTCACCAATTATATCTATCCTGCATCAGACAATGCAGATACTTCTGAGTTAATCTAAAGAAGTAGCTCGATAAATTAACAACCGGAGGAGGAGTTTGCCCAATTATGTGAGGCAGAAGCTATTTCGAGCCTTAACCCTACAATGCTACCAAGTGGGAGACAAACTATATAAAATTTTCTATAGCTTTGAAATACATTATATTTGTAAGACTTTATAGACTTTAAGAATTGAAGATTTATCAATTTTACAATAGTTGGTTAAGAGCATTCAACCCTACATTCGTTGTTTCGTTGTCTCGAGTTCGACTCTCCCTCTCCCAATATCGTCGTAACAAAAACACCCTACAACTCTCTAACTAATTAGAAAGAGAAACTCTTAACTAACACAAATGCCCGACTCTTAAGAGTTGAAAATCAGAGTGCACATAACAAACGGATGAACAAATGGTCTACAAAACTAGGAATATTATTGAAAATGAAGAAATACTACAAATTTGCCGAGACGGCTACACAACCCAAACAAACTACATTGTGACTCACTCGTTTATCATACTAAAGTACAAACTATATTTATATAGAACAAAATCTAAGAAACTCTAACTCGGAATTAAAGACTAATATTTTCCAACATTAGGCATATCATCAAGGGGCGGGCTCAAATTTAAATCCTTCCTGATCTGTATGATGATTTATGCCTTTAATTCGGACTCCTTCGGGGAGTGTTGGCGAATTTCCATTGTACGTGACTTGCATTTTCGAAAATTTTCTCGCCGGCTACTTCGTCGAGAGGCACGGCATCCGAAATTTCTTTCAGGTCCTCTTCTTTGAGTTTCAGCGCCATAGCGCCAATGTTCGCATCCAGGTTCTTAACTTTCGTCGTCCCTGAGGAAATTCAAAGCAAATAAAGTATAAACGAACAATGTAACTCATGTTCATCAAATTTTAAGGCATGACAAACTCATTGGCATCATGCAATGCAAACAAAAGATCCTGCAAATTTAGCACAGATGATCATCTTAGAATGCAAATGAAATCAGTGAGTTGACTCACCGGGGATCGGAACAACGTCATTTCCTCTGTGGAGAACCCATGAGAGAGCTAGTTGAGCAGCACTGCATTCGTGTTTTTTAGCAAGGCTTTCGATCCGATAATATATCTGTTTGTTTTTCTCCAAGTTCTCTCCTCTCAACCGAGGATGTACAGCCTAAATTACACACCGAAAATAAATCAAATATCTTTGTTAAGTTTAAGATTAGCTTAATTAGCTGTTTTTCAAAACTTAAGTGAGCTGAGCATAAAACCATGCGCATATGTAATGAAGAAACTAGTATCTACCGCAGGAACTGTAGAATCCAATTTCTCCACAACCGCTTTTCCGGCAAAAAAACCACGGCCAAGAGGACTATATGGAACGATTCCAATGCCACGTTCCCTGCATACGTATAAATGAGTTACAATTTGCCAACATTTGCACAAAAACTTAAGCGTCCGTATGGCAACCATTTTCGTTTTCAGTTTTTGATAACATGATCACCTGCAAAGTGGAACAATCTCTTCCTCGATATCACGAGTCCAAAGTGACCACTCCATTTGTATGGCTGTGATGGGATGAACGGCATGAGCCCTCCTAATCGTGTCCGGGCTCGCTTCTGATAATCCGATATACTTTATCTTTCCTTCTTCCACAAGTTTCTTCAGCTCTCCCATCTGGACTCAAGAAAACAAGAAAAAAAAAGTTATCTAATTAACCAGATTTAGGTCCAGACTGGCTTCAGATTGCGCATTTAGTGCAAATTTACGTGGTTTTAGGACTGAGGAAGAGAAGAATACAAGTGAACATGGAGTACATACTGTGTCCTCGATAGGCACGGATTGATCCACCCGGTGTTGGAAGTAGAGATCAATGTAGTCGACACTAAGGCGCTTCAAGCTCGCCTCGCAGCACGACCTCACATACTCCGGATCGCCCCTTACTTCCATACGAGGCTGTCCGGGTCCGAATCCTACACTTACAACACCGAATTTCGTGGCTATCTGAACTTTTTCTCTCGGCATTTCCTTCAAGGCCTAAAGATTCATACAATGTTCATCAATATTTGTTTAGCAACAGCGAGAGTCCGATTAGCGGAGTTCGTGTAATTAATTAACTTAAATCGATCGATAACAATACCTTGCCTACAAGAATTTCATTTGAATGATCAGTTCCATATATATCAGATGTGTCGAAGAAGGTGACTCCTTTGCTGAATGCATGTTTTATTACTGAGGTTCCTTCCTTTTCGGCATCCGGAGAGTTCATCCAGCAAAGTCCCAAGCATCCAAACCCTAATTTTGACACCTGAAGATGAGCAAAGTCCCAAGCAACAAAATTCAAAAGATTTATTGAAGAGGCTCTAAACCAACAATAAAAGGGTACTAAAACGCGATGAATCCAAATCAGCATTGAAAGAAATTACCTCAAATCCTTGGGTTCCAAGTTTAACTCTTGGAATCTGTATTTCTTGCCCCTCTGCCATATTATTCCTCTTTTCCTCTGAATGATAGTTTTTTTGAATGCTCCCTCTCATAGAAGATGACTCCAAAATGTAAGTAGGATTATGCCACACATCACTAGTATATTATCTATATATAAAACATATACAGACCCTTAAAGGGAAGGGATCCCATTTTTTTTTAAATGGGGACACCCTCTTAACCGTTAGATTGACTTTAATGAAATTGTGTGGTTGAGATTAAAACACAGGACACACAATTTCATTAAAACCAAATCCAACGGTCAAGAGGGTGTTCCTAATTTTTTAGAAAAATAGGGATCCCTTCCCTTAAGGGCTTCCAAAACATATATATCTTTATATATTTATAAACTGACGTCATCAAAAAAATTTATTTTTTGTTTTTCATATTGAATTATTTTTTGTTTTTCAAATTGAAGAAGAGAGGAAGAGAGTGGGAGAGAATGTGGGAGTGGGGAGATAGGGAGAGAGGTTTATTATTATTTTTTATTTTAAATTAGAAATGATAAAATTATTTGTAGGTGAGGTTTAAATAAAAAAACATCAAAATGTTAATTTTTTTAAATTACGTTATTGTCTTTAACTTTTTTGTTGTGATAAAAAATAAAAATGCCTTTTATCCTTTTTTAATTGACAAAGATAATTTCATTAATATGTAGTTTAATATATATTTATATATTTATATATTTATATACTGACATCACTAAGTATGTCACATGCTATGTGGGAATATCTAGTGCAACTTTTGACTACCAGCAAGCATCCATATATTATCTTACTATCTTACCTCATTGACTATGTCATAGTGCGACTATGTCTATTCTTTCTTCCATCATTGATCCCGTTTCTATACTCATCATATTATTTTATTAAGGGATTTAGGTAGTGTTTGGTATATAGGCGGGACATAATGAGAAAAAATGGGATGAAACAGAGATACCATCTTCCTCATTCGGACACTACTGTAACGGTATTTTTCATAACAATGTGCTATGCACTATCAAACGTTAATCTAAAAAACAGAAATTAAAATGTAAATAAGAGAAGCTCTAAGAATGCTATTTTTCTTGAGTACCTACTACATGTACTATGCCTGACACATTCGAGTTTTTAATTTGATCCAAAGGTCTTTAATTACTCAGTTTAAACCGTTAAATTAGATTCAACGATCAAATTTTATTCAAAAAAAAAAATCAAAGATCAAATATTTGTTATCATTAAATGCGTGTAGATGCTCAAGAAAAATCGCTAGAAACGCACCTAAATGGGTATACCGCATGGCCATATTATTCCATGCCCTTCAGCTTCTGCCTTATTTATTCTTCTTTAATTTTCTCCAAACGATTTTCTTTTGATTGCTTCCTGCAATTTAGATTAATCCCAAAAACAAACTAGGATTTGGTATATGTATTAAATCAGTCTATCAATTCTTAACAACTTCATTTTATTTAGCTGCAGCTGTTCTTTCATCCAGATTAATTAATAAATAGGTTGAAGAAACTAAAAATAAAGTAAAAACAATTAAAAGAATTAGAAGAAATGGGTATTAAAACTTTATTTTAATCCTTGAAAAAGATGATTTTAGACTATAACCTTGTGTAAAATTAAAATCTTATTTTCGTCCCCGATTCATTTAATAACCTCATTTAGTGATTATATTTTGATGTTTTATTTCTCTTTTTCTTCCTAATTTTATTGTATTAATTACATTTAAACCCAATTTTCATTTCATTTATCATAATATATGTTGTTATAGACATGTAGGCTAAACTACTATTTTATACAATATATTTATACAATTTGTGTGTTCTTCATTTAGGTACATTAATTTATTTAATATATTCTGCTATATCCATAGGTATAGACATTTAGGCACATTAATTCTTTATAAGATATTTCGGTATTGACATTTAGGTACATACTACATTAGTTCAATACAATACATTTTAGTACAAACATTTAGGTATAGACATATCGGTACAAATAGGTCAACTTAATATTTTTCGGTACAGTAATTTTCTGTACACTTGTGTATCTACATATTTACGTGCCAGATTTTTTTTTTATATCAATTTTTTTCAACGACTAACTAAAAAAAAAACTCCTTTATTAATAGAATTAGTACAAGTAACCATCCCATAGAGCACAAGAAACAAGTTTCATGTGCCTAAACTTCACAAGATACAATATCATTAAAATCCATCACTGAGTTGGAATAATGTTCATGTCTTAAAAGCTCAGATCTTGGAATCTTTCGGAGGAGTGTTGACGAATGATGAGTAGATTTTATATTATATTTTAAACCCTATTTTTAGTATATTTTGGTTGATATTTTGGAAGAATTTTGATACTTTGAATTGTATTTCCAATATAGGACTTTCGAATTCCTCTGGAAAAAAATGTGGTCAAACGGACGAATTTTGGGGTAATTCTAGTTGGAGGATGTTCGTGAGTCACTTAGCTTGATCGTATCAAAATATCAGATTTTTCCACTACGCGGTTTATTTATGGTGATGAAATAAAGGAGCAGCGCGCAGTGCTGTCAAACTGACGTTTTGGGCTTTTTGGCGTCCAAGATGATGTCTTTTGGGTTCGAGTCATTCTGCAATTATGTTCGGGACATCTCAAGCTTTAATTCTAGACGTTTTGGGCCTGTTTTGGAGCCCTGAAGATCCAGAAATGTGATATTCTTTGTGGCTGGGCAGATTTCCCAAAGTTAGAATAGAAATGTATTTTCTAGTTATCTTATTCTATTGTGTTTTCTAATTTTTTAGAAGACTTTTTAGGGTTTTATTTTCTATAGTATAAATAAGGCTTTTTAGCCATTAGGATGGGGAGACGCAACATTGGAGGCAGTGGCGAAGCCAGGATTTCTCGAGGGGAGGGGCGAACTTAAAAGAATGCAAGGTTAAAGAAAAATGACAACACCTAAATCTTTTTATATAGTAATGTCTTCCATAATTAATCAATACAAACAAATTACAATTTGGAGATAATGTCTACAAATTGCTTCACGATAATTAGGTGGATAATCAAACATTTGACATCTATGTGCAGGGTCTGGAAGATTAGCCAATATTTCATCCAACTCAGTGGCCTCACTTTGTTGTGACCTACTTGAAATATTTGAAGGAGGACTTCTTAGAATATTTGAAGGAGGAGGAGGACTACTCAGAATATTTGAAGGATATAGTAGTAAAACGAGTGTGGATTTAACATAGTGGATATAGTAGTAAAACGAACATAAGGATATATAGTGGTCCACATAACAGGACTACGTCCACTGCAGTCTCTTTAATATATTACACAAGAGTTTTGATAACTCATTGGAATGACTTTATGAAATACGTCAAGTTTACTCTCATACGTCACATGATAATTTCACACGACAAACAAACTATGTTATGGATATTTTCATGTTGCAACAACTAGGAAATTACAATGATCAAATTTGATACAACTGAAAATATATTAAACAAAATTAAAATTTTGGCTTTAATGCTATGTATTGTTCAATCCTACGAGTGTTTTCACTATTAAATTTGCTTTTCACAAATACTTAGATCTTATATTTTGATTCTCAATTGTTTATTTTCCGTATTATTCAATTATACGTAATATTTATATAAAAAAATCCAACTACAAGAACTATAAACTCATGATTTATCATATTTGGGGAAAATAGGGCTTCTATTTGATTGGACCATTTCGAACAATTTATCCCCAACAGGCCCAATTGAATTGAGGGGTTACCCAGTGGAGTTTTAGACTTGGGTCTGTAGCAACTTACCCGGTTGCAGAGAAGCATCGAAAATCCGAAACGAAGAAGAAGGTGGTGTTTCGTACGGAGCATCGGAGCAAAGGAAACAATCAGACATGGGAGAGGTAGTAGAAGCCGTACCAGAGCACCGGAACTCGTTCGCAGCTCCAATTGTATTCGTAATTGTCGTCACATTCTAGAGGAGATGAACCAATGAATTTTCCGGCGAGGGGAGTGGCGAACCCAGCTTTCCAGTGGTGTTTCCCGGCGAGGGGAGTGGCGGCCGCCACTCCTCGCCCTCACGTGGCTTCGCCATTGATTGGAGGAGACGCACAACTTTTGGATTCAAGTTTATGTTCTAGGTGTTTTCTATCCTTATTTTTAATAATATTTTGTTTATGGTTGTTCGTAACTAATTTCCGTTTGCTAGGGCGAAGCCTTGAGCCTTAGCATGAATATGTAGTTTTTATTCAATTGCTTATGATATTATGTATGTTTACTTTGAATTATTAATCACTGTTTTAAACTGTCTCTATATCTTAATGCTTAGCTATTATTAGGATGTTTAGATAAGTAATCGGATCCAATTCGGTTGGAATATCACCAGAGGATTGAGTATTGCTTCTTGTGATTGATAATTGTAATTTCATCTAAGGCGAATATCACGCTCTTAGGGGTTGCATGGTTTTTCAAATGGTTTTCACAAAACTTAATGAGTCTTGCATGTTCATATTTGATCTGAATATCACAGACGGATTGCATGTTAGATATACGTTCTTGCTTGAATATCACCAGGAGAATATGCATAAGGAAAACCGAACCTTCAAAGTTGCATGTGTAATTCATAAGTAATTGATAAAACTAGATAGGATTGTTAAGGTGAAAGCAGAACCCTAGGCTTTTAACTTTATTTTCAAAACTATTTCCTTTAGCTTATCTTTGTCAATTTATTTAGTTGCTTTTATTAAATTCGTTTTTATTATTTAAAATTTCAAAATCACTATTTTCCAAATCTTGTTTTAAAATAGTTAATTAAGAATTAGTTTAAATACAAATTATTCATTCAATCCCTGTGAAAAACGACCTTGCTTGAGCTGTTATACTGCGACTACTTTGTACTCTTGCAAGTATTTTTAAGTGTTTTTATCTCTAATTTTGTAGGTGGTAAAATCCCTATCAGCGAACTTCCACTGCAACGCCATGAGGAGCACGAAAGCTCTCTCGCCAGCTACTTGGTCGATTGGTACAGCATCAGATACTTCTTTCACGTCTTCTTCCGTCATATTCACCCCAAGATGCAACGTTTGCATCCAGGTTCTTTATCTTTGTTGTCCCTGCAGCGGAAATTGAAAAACAAATGAACAAATGTGTCGATCAAGCTAACGGCTTTTAAGTTACGTGAGTTCTAAATCACATTGTCGTGTGCTTGGAACAAAATATTTGAAGTTGAAGAGAATAAAAAAGTTATAAGGACTCACCTGGGATAGGTACGACATCAATTCCTTGGTGGAGAACCCATGCTAGTGCTATTTTTCTTAGCAATGCTTTCTATTCGATAGTAAATGTTCTTGTTCTTGTCTAAGTTCTCTCCTATGAACCGGGGCTGTGAGGCCTTTAAAGCGGAGAAAGACAAGGTTTCAATACGCACACATTTATGAACAACACGATTAGAATCAACATTTACTTTTACAATAGATGGAGCAGAAGATATTACCACAACTATTTGCAGGCAAACTTTCAACAACTGCTCTGCCACCAAAAAAACCACTACCAAGGGGACTATATGGAACTATTCCGATGGCAAGCTCCCTGTATGCGATAATATTCAACAAAATAATTCACACAAACTAGAGTTATTGTTGTAACCCCAATAACTTTTCACAACTACAACGGATTTATACGAAAGTGACCATCTTCAAAAGCACTCCCTCTTTTCCCCTTACAGAAACGGAATTATGGAAGCAATTCATAGTAGCACTTGTGCATAGCTCAGATTGGAATATACCTGCAAAGTGGAACAATCTCTTCCTCAATGTCACAAGTCCAGAGGGACCACTCCATTTGCAGAGCCGTGATCGGATGAACTGCATGCGGCCTCCTTATTGTGTCCGGGCTGGCTTCGGATAACCCAATGTACTTTATTTTCCCTTCTTCCACCAGTTTCTTCAGCTCACCCATCTAAACTCCACGAAAAACAAACCTAGCTAATAAATTTTTGAGCCAGGTACCCACTATTTCTACATGGGGATGTATAATATTATACATTGTGGTTCTAAAGGAACAGAACGACATACAGTTTCCTCTATAGGCACCGAAGTGTCCACCCGGTGGTAATAATACAGATCAATGTAGTCCGCATCAAGACGTTTCAAGCTAGCCTCACAGCATGAGCGGACATGATCAGGAGTTTCCTTCACTATCACACCAGCAGGCGGCACTATTCCAACAATACCAAACTTTGTGGCCAATTGAACTTTTTCCCTTGGCAACTGCTTCAAGGCCTAAATGGCACAAAATTTTCAATTAGAATTACAGAATATAACAATAAAAAAACAAATATATAAAAGGCAAGGACATATACATTCTGCTAATAGTCTACAACTTCACAAATTATGTCTATCCTGATAAACCAGAGTCCTCTCTGGTTGCTGCGACATGTTCCCATTCCAACAAGGATAAGGTTCTTCACTCCATCTCCAAGACATTCAGTTCCGTTGTCAATCATGCGACCATTCGGTTAATTCTCTCCGTTGCTATTCACTTCAACTGGCCTCTTCGCCAACTTGATATCCAAAATGCGTTTCTACATGGTTCTTTGACTGAAGAGGTCTATATGCGGCAACCACAGGGGTTCATTGATCCTCAACGTTCCACTCATTTGTGCAAATTACAGCGTTCCTTATATGGTCTAAAACAAGCTCCTCGTGCTTGGTTCCAATGTTTTTCTCAACACTTGGAAAATTTGGGATTCATTTCATCTCATGCGGATTCTTCATTGTTCACTTTCTTTGATGGTTATGTGGTTGTTTATTTGTTGATATATGTGGATGACATTCTTGTTACTGGTAATAGTATGGATCATATCAGCCATTTGATTCATCAATTGGGCACCTTGTTTTCCATGAAGGATCTTTGACCACTGCATTATTTCTTAGGTATGGAAGTTCATCGTACTACCACATGTCTTCATCTCACTCAGACCAAGTATATCACTGATCTTCTGAAGCGCACCAACATGCTGGAATAGGCTTTCGGCCCCCGCCATTAGTGGTCGTCGCCTTAGTTTGTCTGATGGCGAACCATTGACTAATATCACCGAGTTCCGTAGCGTTATGGGTGCCTTGCAATATCTTCTCTTCACTCATCCTGATATTGCATTTGTCGTTAACCAAGTTTGTTAGTTTATGCATAAGCCCATTACGGTCCATTGGGTTGTTGTCAAATGCATCCTCCGTTATCTCAAAGCCACTCCAAACCATGGCATTGTTTACCAACCCAGTTCTCTTTAGCTCATTGCCTATTCTGATGCGGACTATGTCGGCGATCCTGACGATCGTTGATCCACTAGAGGCTATTGTATTTTCCTTGGCGACAACCTCATCTCCTGGAGCTCCAAGAAGCAACGTGGCATCTCCCGCTCTAGTACTGAAGTTGAATATCGTCAGCTTGGCTACACAGCCATCACACTCTCTTGGTATCACACTTTGTTTCGCGAGCTTTGCCATTGGCTATGTCTCCTCCATGGATCAGCTAGTAGATCTTATTAACAATGGAAAACTAACGAAAAGTCCAAAAAAACTTCCCTTTTAACGAAAAATCACTTTTAAAGGTATAGTGAATAGTGACAATTAAATGTAAAAAAGTAGTTTTTCGTTAAAAGTAAACAGTACTGGGAGTGTTTTGTTAAATCTCCCAATTACCAAAGGTCTGTTTGCAGCTCGGTTTACATTCTTGTTGTCCAAACTTCCAGTGCATGTTCTCCCTATCAACTTGTGAGGCGTGGGGGCGGGGGGGGGGGGGGGGGGGGTGGTGGTTGGGTGAGGGACATGTTCTAACAAGGACACACGGTCAACAGCGCAGTCCCAGTCCGAGAAGGATTTATAGTTCTATACTGATTGCATTTTATATTTTCTGTATCCTACTACACTTAAGTCCTGGTAAGGCCTATGCATCCGAACCCCAACTTTGAGACCTGTAAAATTTGAAAAATGAGGAAAATTTGGCCGAAATGTATCTAAACGATTGAGTTTGAGTATATTTACAACCACAGCAAGCAAGCATCTAAATCAACCTCTGGAAAAAAGTTTAACCTCAAAACCAAAAGAAATTAAAGCTCGGTTAATGTTCTTTTAATCTGTCACAAGAGAAATTGAGCCTCAAAAGCCTTGAAGAATAATATGGATTACTAAGTTGAGCAAATCTGTTTAATTCTATTGCAGAATCAAGCATATACACTGAACAAAATTCTATTTGAAGAGAGAGACAAAATGTGATGGGAACTGTGGCCTCGTTTGGTGACTAGAATTGGATTTTATTTGATTGGATTACTCATAAAATTCAAGGTAAATAAAAGGTGGAGGTGAATGATATTTATTCTGAGAGGACTAGAAGGGATTAGACACAAATGAATCTTCTCCCTTCTAATCCTACCATTTTGAAGGAATTGGAAGGGAAAAGTTTCTTTAACGACTAGTCCATCTTCTACCTTTAAAGTTCGAAAAAAATTCTTCTCTTCTTCCTTCAACCTACCTCGAATACAATGAGTTATTTAATCTAATCCAATCCAAGGCACCTAACGAGCACATTTAGAAAACTAAAAATGGAATCACTATACCTTCAAATCCCCAGTATCCAAGTTTAACTCTTGGATTCTCTATTCCTACCACCTCCTCAGCCATAATATCCTCTTCTTCTCTAAGGGGGGGTGTATTCAATGAGAATTTTGAAGAATTTTAATTCTTTTAATGAATCTAAGAGTATTCAATCAAGAATTTAAGTAATTCTTTGAAATTCAATGTGTATTCAATCAGAATTTTAAGATAATTTATTAAAATAATTAGAAATCCAGTTGTATTCAATTAAAATTTTAAAGAAATTTATAATATTCCAAGTGTATTCAATTAAAATTTAATTTTAAAGAATTTGAAAAAGTTGAGGAATTTGAGATAATTAGAGAGATTTTATAGTGTATTTTAAGTATCTACAAATCTCATCTTTCCCAAGAGATTTTGAGGGAATTGAATCAAAATTTACATAGAATCTCTACAAATCAGTTAGACTCTGTAAAAATTTATGAATTTATAAATCTATTAAAATCTCTCAAATTACCAATTGAATACACTCCTAAAATTAATTTATTTTCATAACTTTTTTTTATTTCATATTAATCCCAAATGTGACAGGATTTGAATAAATATATTGTAGGATTTGACCCAACACCAACAGGGTCATCAACTTTACTAAATTTTACATTTTTACCGCATAATCTGGTTTGTTTGCTGCAAATTTTTTTTTGACTTTTCTGGATTTATCCAAGTGGGATTATCAGGAAATCTGATATGAACACAAAGCAGACAAAAAAGTTACTTTTCTGGATTTATGCAAGTGGGGTTATCGGGAAATCTGATATGAACACAAACAAAAATCTGAATTCTTCAAAGAAGAAGAAAGATTGAAATTTGGGTATTGAAAGCATGAATGTGAGACTTTACCTCAAGTCTTTGGTTGCCGAGTTTAACTCTTTGAACTTGGACTTGGTTCTCTTCTGCCATGCTTCCAAAATTTTGGCCTCTCTCGCTAACTCTCTCTCCCTAGATTTTAAAACTCCTCCCACTCGCAGTGTTGTTGGATCAGCTGGAGCCTGAAGGTTAGGTGTTCTGTCTGTATTCATCTAATATTTTAAAGGGTTTTAATAAGGAATCTATGGAGTAAGACTTTTGGTCCCAATGTTTCGAGTCAGAAGGAGGAAGATTTGAATTGATACGTGTTAGGAAGGTTCACATAATGAACGACTATCAACCGTTAATGTATGGAGTTATGTTTGAAAAGCAGAAGAAACCGGTTTACATGTCGTATCATGTAGGGAATGTGGAAGGGGAAGGTTTGATCATGGTGACGCTGGCGCCAGAAGGCGGGCTCGCAAGGACGGTTATGGTGACATTGCCGGAGGAGAAGCTTGCCCAATTATGTGAGGCAGAAGCTATTTTGAGCCTTAACCCTACAATGCTACTGAGTGGGAGACAAACTGTTTAAAATTTTCTATAGCTTTGAAATATTTATTATAATTTTAACACTATATAGACTTTAGAAATTGAGGATTTCTCAATTTTACAACAGTCTTTTAATAGCATACAGCCTTACATTCGTTGTCTCGAGTTCGATTCCCCTCCCCAATATCGTGGGTAACAAAAACAACCTACAACTCTCTAAATAATTAGAGAGAGAAACTGTCAACTAACACAACTGCCGGACTCTTAGGCATATCATCCAATGGCTTGGCTTAAATTTGTATCCTTCCTGATCTGTATGATGATTTATGCGTTTAATTCGGATTCCTTCGGGGAGTGTTGGCGAATTTCCATTGCAAGGGACTTACATTTTCGTAAGTTTTCTCGCCGGCTACGTCGTCGAGGGGCACGGCATCGGAAATTTCTTTCAGGTCCTCTTCTTTGAGTTTCAGCGCCATAGCGCCAATGTTCGCATCCAGGTTCTTAATTTTAGTCGTCCCTGAGGAAATTCAAAGCAAATAAAGTCGTATGAACAAACAATGTAACTCATGTTCATCAAATTTTAAGGCATGACAAACTCTTTGGCATCACGCAATGCAAACAAGATCCTGCAAATTTAAGACAGATGATCATCTTAGAATGCAAATGCAATCAGTGAGTTGACTCACCGGGGATCGGAACAACGTCATTTCCCCTGTCGAGAACCCATGAGAGGGCTAGTTGAGCAGCACTGCATTCGTGTTTTTTAGAAAGGCTTTCGATCCGATAATATATCTTTTTGTTTTTCTCCAAGTTCTCTCCTGTCAACCGAGGATGTGCAGCCTAAATTACACACCGAAAATAAATCAAATTTTTTTGTTAAGTTTAAGATTAGCTTAATTAGCTCCGTTAAGCGAGCAAAGCATAAAACAATGCGCATATATAATGAAGAAATTAGTATCTACCGCATGAACTGTAGAATCCAATTTCTCCACAACCGCTTTTCCAGCGAAAAAACCACGGCCAAGAGGACTGTATGGAACGATTCCAATGCCACGTTCCCTGCTTACATATAAATGTGTTACAATTTGCCAACATTTGCACAAAAACTTAAGCATCCGTATGGCAACCATTTTCGTTTTCAGTTTTTGATAACATGATTACCTGCAAAGTGGAACAATCTCTTCCTCGATATCACGAGTCCAAAGTGACCACTCCATTTGTATGGCTGTGACGGGATGAACTGCATGAGCCCTCCTAATCGTGTCCGGGCTCGCTTCTGATAATCCGATATACTTTATCTTTCCTTCTTCCACAAGTTTCTTCAGCTCCCCCATCTGAACTCCAACAAAACAAGAAAAAGCAGTATCTAATTAATCAGATTTTAGTCCGGACTGGCTTCGGATTGCGAATTTAGTGCAAATTTACGCTGTTTTAGGACCGAGGAAGAGAAGAATGCAAGTAACTACGGATTACATACCGTGTCCTCGATAGGCACGGATTGATCCACCCGGTGTTGGTAGTAGAGATCAATGTAGTCGACACCAAGGCGCTTCAAGCTCGCCTCGCAGCACGACCTCACATACTCCGGATCGCCCCTTACTTCCATACGAGGCTGTCCGTGTCCGATGCTTACACTCGCAACACCGAATTTCGTGGCTAACTGAACTTTCTCTCTCGGCATTTCCTTCAAGGCCTAAAGATTCATACAATGTTACGTTCATCAATATTTGTTTAGCAATAGCGAGAGTCCGATTAGCGGAGTTGGTGTAATTAATTAACTTAAATCGATCGATAATAATACCTTGCCTACAAGAATTTCATTGTAATGATCAGTTCCATATACATCAGATGTGTCGAAGAAGGTGATTCCTTTGCTGAAGGCATGTTTTATTACTGAGATTCCTTCCTTTTCGGCATCTGGAGAGTTTATCCAGCTAAGTCCCATGCATCCAAACCCTAATTTTGACACCTGAAGATGATCAAGGTGAATTAATTAATAATTTTTGGAGATACGCTTCAATAGAATGTTTTACAAATATTCAATCAAAATTCAAAAGATTTATTGAAGAGGCTCTAAACCAACAATAAAAGGGTACTAAAACGCGATGAATCCAAATCAGCAATGAAAGAGATTACCTCAAATCCTTGAGTTCCAAGTTTAACTCTTGGAATCTGTATTTCTTGCCCCTCTGCCATATTCCTCTTTTCCTCTTAATGATAGTTTCTTTTGATTGCTTCCTCTCTTAGAAGATGAATCTCAAATGTAAGTTGGATTGAGAGCCACACATCACTAGTGCGTGCGTGTGTGTCTATATATATATATATATATATATATATTTATATACTGACATCACTAGGTATGTCATTGTGTCTTGGGGATCATTTAGTGACAATATTGTTCATTTGTGACAAAAAAGTTACTGGTCCAGACAGTAAAAACAGTCTTTTGCAAGTAAAGACAAGTTTGCATTTCATTTCCTCTCTTGATCCTGATAAAATATTGAGAAAATAAGAAACCTTGTAATTTGAGATCGCCTTTATGTATGTGCGTGCGTGTATATATAGTGACATCACTAAGTATGTCATCGGTGATGTCGAGTGCAACTTTTGACAACAAGCATCCATATGTGTCACTACCTATGCCACTTGCATCATTGACTATGTCATATTGCAACTCTCTTGTTTATTCTTTCCTCCATCATTGATTACGTTTTTATCCTCATCGTATTATTTTCTTCATTTAAATCATCTCCAAAAGAAAATTAAAAGTCATGTTTAGCTCTATAGTTCTATAAAAGATTATTTTTTTAATAAACAATATCAAGTCTTATTTTATATCATTTTTAATCGAGAGAGTCAAAGAGCCATAAGGCAAAACATAGTCATTTGACAAAAAATCCATCTTCAATTGAAGAGGGCTATTTTTTCCCCTCAACAATTTATTATTTTAACTGAATTAATATGGTTCATTGAATTAAGGAGAAACTTGATATAAGTCTAATTTTTTGAGACAATAGTAGGAATAGTCCAGTTTATTAAAATAAGTCTAATTTGTTATATTTAATTATTTAATTATCAATAGTTATCTGTTCAATTATAAGATTCATTATAAAAATCAAATTTATTCTCAATTATCTCTTTGTTTATTTCTTTTTATCTTTTTGTTATTTGTCGTTCTTCCTTCTACTTTAAACCCCATTTATAGATTTTATTTTTAATTTTTATAATCAACCTATATCACAGGTTAACTATATTTATCTACCTACATGACACACACACACATATATATATATATATATATATTTTTTTTTTATAATCAACCTATTACAGATTAATGTGTCTTGCTTGTAGGTATGTTATGTTTTTTCTAACTTTTAATTAGGTTTCATATCTCACGTATAGGTATAATATACATTTATATATTTGTTACTTGAGTTAGGGTAAAATGTTTTGCAGATAAATTTATGTTAGTATATTAGTTTTTTTGTTATAAGATATTACATATATATTTTTGGAGTTGGAAAATGCATAATATTAGAGGATTTTAATTGATTTTTAATATTTTTAGAAAATATAAAATGAGTATAAAAGAAATAAAAACATATATTTAGATAATTGGACTCATTCCTTCTATATTTTTGAACCTGGATCTAAAAGCCCCTTGAATTAAACTACCATATTAAAATAAGGTTTTCAGACATATCTTGAGTGCCACTTGTTGTGAAATGAATAAGCATTTGGATTTTTTATCTTCATATAACGAAAAGGATGTGAGAAATAGTGTAGAAATAACTTAGGTATTTATAGGAAAAAAATTAGATTTTTTTTTAATTTCGTCTAAAAAAAATTCAAATGCAACTGACATCAGATAGCATGCCTTTGGACTAAGGAATCGGGCTGGCTAGCTGATTATGGCCAGCCCGTTGGTCTGGTGGTTGATTTTTGGCTGAGTGGGGCCCACAAGCTATTTGGCCTAATCCTCGATTAGAGACGATTTTCGTGTCAAAACAGACTATATTTCGGTGAATGACACTTTAACCGAGTTGGTTAGAGATGATCTTAGAGAATATAAATCCTCCCTCCCTCGTCCGGAACCACTATAACAGTATTTTGTATAACAATGTGGCAATAACAAAAGTTTATCTACAAACCAGAAGTCAAACGTAAATGAGTGAAGCTCTAGGAATGCATTTTCTCTCAAGTGCCTACTACATCCACTATGCTGACACATATTCGATTTTCTATTGGATCCAATGGTTTTCAATCACTCGTTTAAACCCTTAAATCAAATCTAACGATAAAATATGTATTATCACTGAGTACATGTAGATACTAATAAAAATATACCTTAAGGCCTTGAGTTCCAAGTTTAATTCTTGGAGTTGGAGCCCTTCAGCCATATTATTATTTAGACCATAATATTCACAAACTTCATTTTACTTTTCACACATTTTAAATTTTTAGTCATCAGATCGGATGAAATAAAAAAAATCAACAGATATAAACTAATAAAAGGGTGTAAAAAATAAAATGAGGTGTGTATAACACACCCCTATTATTTTTGTTTAGTCTCACCCGTTCTTTTGTGCAGATTAATTACAAATAGGTTGAAGAAAAATAAAATAAAATAAAAAGAACTAAAAGAAATAGCAGAAATGGGTATTATTTTGAGAACTTTAACGAAAAATTTCCGTTACTGTTCACTTTAACGAAAAACCATGCCATTGAGTAGAAGAAACAAGTTTCATTTGCCTAATATCATTAAAATCCAACACTCAGATGGAAAAACGTTCATGTCTTGGAAGCTCAGATCTTGTAATCTTTTGGAGGAGGAGTGTTGGCGAACTTCCACTGCAACGCCATGAAGATTCCAAGATTTCTCTCCCCAGCTACTTGGTCGATTGGTACAGCATCAGAAACCTCTTTCACGTCTTCTTCCGTCAGCTTCACCCCCAAGGAACCAATGTTTGTATCCAGGTTCTTAATCTTTGTTGTCCCTGCAGTGGAAATTCAAATACAAATGAAAAATGAGTTGATTGAGTGTGTATTTTTCTTCACCCAATTCAAGGGCGTGTAGAATCTCCTCGGGAACATTAGTAACTGCAAAATATTTGAACAAACTTGGAGCTAACGGCTTTTTAGTTATGAGTTCTAAATCACAATGTAGTGCTAGTGCTAGTTGAGGAGTAGAACACTGGTGCTTCTTACCTGGGATAGGTACGACATCAGTTCCTTGGTGGAGAACCCATGCTAGTGCTAGCTGAGGAGTAGAGCACTGGTGCTTCTTAGCAATGCTTTCTATTCGATGGTAAATGTTCTTGTTCTTGTCTAAGTTCTCTCCAGTGAACCGCGGCTGTGAGGCCTTCAAAACGGAGGAAAACAAGGTTTCAATAGGCACATATTTAAGAACAACATGATTAGAATCAACATTTACTTCTACAATAGATGGAGCAGAAGAAATTACCACAAAACTATTTGCAGGCAAACTTTCAACAACTGCTTTGCCACCGAAAAAACCACGACCAAGTGGACTATATGGAACTATTCCAATGCCAAGCTCCCTATATGTGATAACATTGGACAAAATAATTCACAACTAGAGTTATTATCGTAACCCCAATCAACTTTTACAACTATAATGGATTTATACGTACGAGACCATCTTCAAAAGCACTCCCTTTTTTCCCCTTACAGAAACAGAATTATGGAAGCAATTCATAGTAACACTTGTGCATAGCTCAGATTGGAACATACCTGCAAAGAGGAACAATCTCTTCCTCAATATCACGAGTCCAGAGGGACCACTCCATTTGCAGAGCCGTGATCGGATGAACTGCATGTGCCCTCCTTACTGTGTCCGGGCTGGCTTCAGATAACCCAATATACTTTATTTTTCCTTCTTCCACCAGTTTCTTCAGCTCACCCATCTAAACTCCACGAAAAACAAGCGTACCTAATCAATTCCAGCCAGGTACCCACTATTTCTAGATGTGGATATACAAAGTGTAGAACTTAACATGTTCAATATTCTACACTGTTTCTAAAGGAAGAGACTGACATACAGTTTCCTCTATAGGCACCGAAGTGTCCACCCGGTGGTAATAATACAGATCAATGTAGTCCACGTCAAGACGTTTCAAACTAGACTCGCAGGATGAGCGGACATACTCAGGAGTTCCCTTCGCTGAAATAATGGGAGGATTCGCTTGTCCAACAAGACCAAACTTTGATGCCAACTGAACTTTTTCCCTTGGCAACTGCTTCAAGGCCTGAACGGCATAAATTTTCAATTAAAGTTACAGAATAACAATGAAAAAACACGCATATAAAAATCAAGGACAGATACATTCTGCTAGTCGTCTACGACTTCACAAATTTTATCTATATGCAAATATTTTACTTCTAGTTAGTCTAAAGAAGTAGCTCGATAAATTCACAAGCGGAAACACATACCTTCCCAACAAGAACTTCGTTCGTATGAGGTCCGTACACATCAGCTGTGTCAAAGAAAGTGATTCCTTTGGAGAAGGTGTGTTTTATTATAGCGATACCATCCTCATCAGCGACAGGAGAGTTGTAACCCCCGGTAAGGCCCATGCATCCGAACCCCAATTTTGAGACCTGTAAAATTTGAAAGAATCAGGAAAAGTACAGTATATTTACAACTACAGTAAGTAAGCATCTAAATCAACCTCTAGAACAAAGGTTAACCTCAAAACCAAAAGAATTTAAAGCTCAGTTAATGTTTTTTAGTCTGTCCTTTGACAAAGTGAGCCCAAAAAGCCTTGAAAGAATAATATGGATTACTAAGTTAGAGCAAATCTGATCAGTTCCATTGCAGAATCAAACATATTCACTGAACAAAATTCTGTCTGAAGAGAGAAAGACACAGTTTGAAGGAACTCCGGCTGCATTTGGTGATTAGGATTGGATTGGATTGGATTATGCTGAAGGTGGAGGCGAATGATTTTTCATTCCGAGAGGACTAGAAGGGATTAGACACCAAGAAATCTTATCCCTTCTAATCCTACCATTTTTGAAGGATTGGAACGGAAAAGTTTCGTTAACAACTAATCCATCTTCTACCTTTAGGGGCGTTTGTTTGCCCTCACTAAAGGGTACTGGACTGGACTGGACTCCAGTCCCATGTTTGTTCCTGACAGGGACTAGGTTTAATGAGACTAAATCTCACTAGCCTAGACTAAATCAGGGACTAGCTGGTCTTAGTGAAACCCCTCAAAAACCATGGGACTAGCTAAGCTGTCCCCTTTCTCCTCCTCGCCTTGCTCCTTGACCACTCACATTCGAAAGTCATTGGACTAGATGCTTTTCATAACTAATTTTCATATAAAATACCAAATTGAAGAAAATATTGGAACGGACAAGGGAGAAAAAGATGGAGAAAAAGGGGGAGAGAATGGGATGGTAAGAAAGGATTAGAGAGATAAAAAAAATAAGATAAAAATAAAATATTAATAATTATAGATTAAATAATACAATATTAGAGTTTGTTAATTATCCTGCTTGTTAGTCCGACGCTGCACCAAACGCTTCACTAAGCTAGTCCAGCTTAATCTAGTCTAAGCCAGTACAACTTACTCCCTGAAGCTAGTCCAGTCCGAGACAGTCCGGTACAACAAAACGCACCCTTAAAGTTTTTGGAAAAAAATTTCATCATTTCTTCCTTCAAGATACCTCGAATACGAGTTATCTAATCCAATCCAATCCAATCCAAGGCACCGAACGAGCACGTCTAGGAAACTAAAAATGGAATCATTGTACCTCAAATCCCCAGCATCCAAGTTTAACTCTTGGACTCAATATTCCCATCCCCTCCTCATCCATACTATCTTCTTCTTCTCTAAGATTAATTTACCACTCACACCAGTGACAATCTTAACAAACATTTCACAAAACCAGAAAAAACCTATAGGATTTGACCCAACACCAACAGGGTCATCATCAACTTCACTAAATTTTGCATTTTTACCACCAAATTTGGTCTGTTTGCAGCAAAGAAGTTGACTTTTTCTGGATTTATGCAAGTGGGGTTATCAGGAAATATGATATGAACACAGACAAAAATCTGCAGTTCTCCAAAGAAACAAGAAAGATTGAAAGTTGGGGTATTGAAATTTGAAAGCTTGAATGTGAGATTTTACCTCAAGTCCTTGGCTTCCCAGCTTAACTCTTAGAACTTGGACTTGCTTCTCTTCTGCCATCCCTTCCAAATTTTTGGCCTCTCTCTCTAGCTCTCTCTCTCTCTAGATTTTAAAGGTCGTACCACTCTCAGGGTTGTTGGATCAGCTGGAGCCTGAAGGGTAGGTGGCGGAGAATCCATCGAGTTTGGCGGAGAATCCAAACTTCCGTACTATTTACTTTACGAAAAGTTATATTTTTATATTAAAAAAGTATTTATAATATTATTTATTTTATTTTTTATTTTGTTATTATCATTAAAATTTAAAATTTTAAGTTATTTTTATTAATTTTTATTTTTAAAAACAGTTTAAAACTTAAATTCAATTAGAAATAAGTCTGAAAATTCGAGCATATTTAATAAAGCCCAGATATAATGTATTCATTAGAATGGAAAATACACTATCATCCATCTTTTCCTTTTTCATTGATTCATTTTTTTTTCATTCGTCAATTAATTTTATAAAGAAATATATTCTCTAACAAATTCTATGTATTATCCTTTAAAAATCCTTTCAAATCCCAATTGGATGCACCAAAAATTGCGAGAAATTTTTAATTGTAACGGGAATATGGATGGTAGTTTTTATGTAAGTGGTGAAATTTTTTAATTTTTAAGTTATTAATCTTTTAATATACATATCTCACCATTTATATGGAGACACATGGTATACCACCTCATGTGATGGTTACAATGAAAAATCTCTCAAAAACTGTAAAGGAAATGATATTTTTTGCAAAAAAAAAGGAAATTAAAAATAAATGCACCACAGCTGGTGTACCACCTCATGTGACGGTCACACTAAAAAATTTCTCAAAAACTAGAAAGGAAATTATATTTTATGATTAAAAATAAATGCAACACAGCTGGTGTACCATTTTATGTGACGGCCACACTAAAAATCCTCTTAAAAACTGGAAAGGAAATGATATTTTCTATAAAAAGAAAAATCTCTCAAAAACAGGAAGGAAATGATATTTTCTGCAAAAAAGAAATTAAAAATAAATGCGCCTCAGCAGAATCGAACCAGCGTTTGTACCGTGGCCGAGTACTATTCTACCACTAGACCACGGGCGCAAACATGTCATTTTCAGCTCCCGCCCATATATTAATAAATCGTAAGAGGGACTGAAAAACAGAAACTAAACTGAATATAGTCCTCAATTGCAAAATGACCCATTGGTAATTATTATTATTTTTGTCCAACATTGGCCATAACAATCACATGCAAATTGAAGAAATGGTAAATTGTACAGTGTCGTTTTTACCCTTGTCACACGAGAGAAATTCAAGGGCATTTTTTTCTATCCAAACTCCGTTTATGTTTTTTTGTTTTTGTTTAGTACATAGATATTTTTACACTAAGGGAAAAGGAGTTCAGCTAAGCCACACAATGGGCAGCCTAATTTGGTATCGAATTCGCCATCCACGAGATTCGAACCTAAGACCTCTCACTTCTAAGCGAAAAAGAATACCACCAGACTGTACTAAGTGACTACTCATTTTATGTTTTAAATCACTCAATTTTCACAACTTGTATTTGCAACGCACACTTATGAATATGAGGTGACCGACTCCTCTCAAGATCGGTCTTATTCCCACATATTGAATTCGGAACGATACGGTGCTTCAATGCTTAATTTGCTAAACTTCAGCCCGCAAAGCATGAATTACAACTAAAAAAATTCTTTCCAAAGTCCAAAGGAAATTGAAGGAAAAGACGTTAAGAAATGGGAACAGATAAAATATAAAACACGAGCTTCAACTTTCATTTGTTATTAGCACTATAAAAACTTCATTTTGCGCTTTTTCTCTCTTATTTTTTTTTCACACAAAAGAGGAGTGCACGATGACTTTTTTAGAGTCTAAAAAGCAGCTTCCGTTTACAAAATACAATGTCGTTCAAGTCCAACAGTCGGAAGCGTTTCCATTTCCTAAAGCTCAGATCTTGGAGTCTTTGGGAGGAGTGTTGGCGAGCTTCCATTGCAGCCCCATCAGGAGTGCATTATCTCTATCACCAGCTACTTGGTCGATCGGTACAGCATCACAAATTTCGTTCAGGTCCTCTTCCTTCAGGCTCACCTTCAAGGAGCCAATGTTTGAATCCAGGTTCTTAATCTTCGTTGTCCCTGCAGTCGAAATTCAAAAGCAAATAAACAATGTGTCGATGACGAGTTCTAAATCACAATGTCATATACTTGGAGCTCAAGTGAGATGAACCGAAAGCCGGTTTTCTATTCTATCCAAGCCAACCATTATAAGAACAAGCACAAACTCATTGGCACGGAAACAACGAGCTGCAGATGCAACTTAGCAGGTTTCACATCAATTGAAGTTGAAGAGAACAAAAATGTCATGAGGACTCACCGGGGATAGGCACGACACCATTTCCTTGGTGGAGAACCCATGCTAGCGCTAGTTGAGCAGGAGAGCATTCGTGCTTTTTACCGAGGGTTTCTATTCGGTTGTACATGTTCTTGTTCTTGTCTAAGTTCTCTCCTATGAACCGCGGCTGCGAGGCCTTACAAAACGAAGAAAAACAACATGATTAGAATCAAACCCTACGCTGTCATTTTTTTGTTATTCTACAGAACCAACATTTGCTTTTACAATGGACTGAGGAGAAGAAATTACCACATAACTATCTGCAGAAACACTTTCAACAACTGCTTTGCCACCGAAAAAACCACGACCAAGTGGACTATATGGAACTATTCCGATGCCAAGCTCCCTGTACGCGATAGCATTGAACAAAATGATTCACAAAAACTACGATGAACTATACATACAAGGCCATCTTCAAAAGCATTCCCTTTTTTACTTACAGAAACGGAATGATGGAAACAATTCATGGTAACAGTTTCACATATCTCAGAGCCTTAGATTGGATTTTGAACATACCTGCAAAGTGGAACAATATCTTCCTCAATGTCACGAGTCCAGAGGGACCACTCGATTTGCATAGCTGTGATCGGATGAACTGCGTGTGCCCTCCTTATTGTGTCCGGGCTGGCTTCAGATAACCCAATATACTTTACTTTTCCTTCTTCCACCAGTTTCTTCAGCTCACCCATCTAAACATCACGAAAAACAGACGTATCTAATCAATTTATACACAAGTTGGATGCTTTAGTTGATTGAGGAGGAGAATGACATACAGTTTCCTCTATAGGCACCGAAGTGTCCACCCGGTGGTAATAATACAGATCGATATAGTCCACATCAAGACGTTTCAAGCTCCCCTCGCAGGATGAGCGGACATACTCAGGAGTTCCCTTCGCTGAAATAACAGGAGGATCCGCATGTCCAACAAGTCCAAACTTTGTAGCCACTTGAACTTTCTCCCTTGGCAACTGCTTCAAGGCCTAAATTACGCAACGTTGCAGTTAGAATCACCGAACATAACAACCGCGAAAGGTGACGGTAGCTGCATTTTTCTGCTCCGTCATACAAAACACATAAAAAAACATGGAGACATATTCATTCAGTAGTGCAAACAGATACCTTCCCAAGAAGAACTTCGTTTGTATGAGGTCCGTATACATCAGCTGTGTCAAAGAAAGTGATTCCTTTGCTGAAGGCATGTTTTATGATTGCGATACCATCCTCATCGGCAACAGGAGAGTTATAAATCCCACTCAGGCCCATGCATCCAAACCCCAATTTTGAAACCTGATTAACAAAGAAAATAAAAATTTTGCAGCAAATCAGGAAAAAATTGAGCTAGCTCCAACCACAGAAGGTAAGCATCTAAGTCAACCTCTGCAACAAAGGTTAACCTCAAAACTCAAAGGCCTCGTTTGACAGAGAGGATTGGCTTGGGTACGACGATTATTCATGAAAAAAGTTGTCCCTTTTAATCCTAACTATTTTGTAGAGACTATAAGGGATATATTTTCTTCATGAGTAACTTTCAATATGGACAAAATATTCTCATGTATTTCTTCCTTTAAAATGCCTTAAATGTAACGAATAGTCCTATTGAAATTAGTCATTCTCATCAACCAAGGCCTAATGAAAATGGAGCCTATAAAGCATAGAAAGGGGCAAAATGCTTAAGTCTCGAAGGAATTTGGAATGGATAAGTTTTCTTTGTGACTAATCCATCTTTCATTCTTCATTCAACATACATTGAATCTAACGAGTCTAATCTAATCCAATCATTGACACCAAAACAAGCCCTTACATCTCCTTAGTTACGCCAAAAAACTGGATTAGTCAACTTTAGGCAAATTGTGATGAGTTATATACTACACAACCAACCATTTATTCACTTTCAAAAATTAATCTGAGAAACAAAAGACATAAATTGAAACACTTTCAGAATCTAAAAATGGATTAATTAATTCATACCTCAAATCCACGGTTTCCAAGTTGAACTCTTGGAATCTGTATTCCCATCTCCTCAGCCATACTGTCCCCCCACCTCTCTGAATTTCTTCCCAAAAAAAAAGCCAAATGAGAGAATATATTTATATGATTTGAAATCACAAACTACTGAATTTTTTTTAGCCTAAATAACAATCAAAGTCTATGGCTGCCAACACTGACCGAGTCATTTATCTGTTGGCAGCAGAGAAGTCAATTGTTTCTTTTAAAGTGATTTCCACGCGTCGTTTTTTAACCTTTGCTTTCGGCACAATCTTCTTAAACTTATAGCAATTGATTTTTCCTTAATTTGTCCAATCTAATGACGAAAAAAAAATTACATACAATAAGTGAAAAAGATGTTCTTATATCATTTTCTTTACGTATACGGGAAGAAATCTAATTTCAACCCATACAATAAAGAAAAAGATGGGTTGAAAATTTGGGTGTCCAAAGATATAATGTGAGATTTGACGTTTTACCTCTCAAGTCTTCGGCTGACTTGAGAAACTGTGGACCTCTCTCTCTCTCTAAAACAAACATTAAAAAATGGGGAAAAGAAAAAAAAAATATGCACCAGCCGGGAATCGAACCCGGGTCTGTACCGTGGCAGGGTACTATTCTACCACTAGACCACTGGTGCTAACATGTCGATTTCAGCTCCCGTCATTTTATTGACCCGACAGAAAGTGGAGTGAGAGGAGCTGGAAAAGAAATTAAACCGAATGATGTCCTTAATTGCAAAATACATAATGTCTTTTCTACCCTACTCCAAGATGTAAAAGTAAAAGCAAATGACATTTTTGACTATCCAGACTTAGTTACGCCAAAATCTTGAGGAAGAGGCGCCATGTTTCTTTTTTCGAGCATAGTACGTGAATAATATAAATCGGGTAATTTGAAGTTTGTGTAGTTTTTAGGCTTCACACAAGAGACAATTTGTTTTAATAACATAAAGAAAGTTGAGGCTTATTCATAAAACAATTGACAATAGAAAGTAGCCTAATTATTTACAAGCACGTGCAATATACTTCTTTTTTCGATGTGAGATTGATACTCTCAACAGATTAAACGTGTTAGGGTAATTTTACGCACAATCTTCGAGTGTTTTTTCTTTTCTTTTCACTTTGGATTATGGATTAAACTCGACAATTGTGATTGTATTTGTAAATTTATGGCATGTCATTACATGGACGTTTCCGATTTCAAGCCTCCAAGTAGAGTTATGGTGCCATGGATAGAACTTTAATATGGAGATGGAGTGTCCAAGTTAGGACTCATTTGAAAATGCTCTTAAACGATTGAAAACATTTTTAGAGAAAAAATTTGTTATGTGCTTCTTGTAAGAATTACTTCAAATGCTTTTCTAAAATTCATTTGTATTTTTATTAAAGATTGATTACAAAATTATTTCCACCAAAAGTGATTTGGACCATGTTAAAAGAACTTCTAAACGAGGTCAGCTCTTATTATATCAATAAAAAAACGCCAAGCATGTCAACAGAAATGAGCAGTATTGGCCAAATAGTTAGTACTACAGGCACTTCAGGCACAAGTTGGTATGCTGCTATGCTTTTGCTGGTGTATTTGCAAACTTCCATGAGCAGCTATCGAAATTGTCACCATATCTTTCCCCTGCCGCGCCGTTGACGGGTATCGCATCAGAAACCTCCTTCACATCTTCTTCAGTGAGTTTCACTCTCAACGATCTGATATTATCATCGAGATTTTTAATCTTTGTCGTCCCTAAAAGAACACAATGAGATGTAAGTATGCTTCGTTTTCAAGTTTATTACAATGGTTCGTCTAGTTAGTAAGTTAATACGAACTTACCAGGGATTGGTACCACGTCGTCACCTTGGCTAAGAATCCAAGCTAGGGCAACTTGTGCAGGGGTGCATCCGTGCTTCTCAGACAACTTTCGTACGTTGCCAAAGATGACCTTGTTCTTCTCCAAGTTGTCTCCTGTGAATCGAGGACAGAAACCTGATACCTGATAACAAAATGATTAGCCATCAAGTTACACCTAGTCAGGGGGGACATGAACCTTACCCCTCATAGAGCAAGAAAAACGAAATACAAAAAGAGAGGGGGACACACACCTAACCCCTTTTAGAAAAGGAAGTACAGGAAAAAAAAAAATGATTAGCCATCAAATAACCGTTCTTGTTCACACAATTAAGCATGTCGCTACCCCCGGAACTCCCTTACCAGAAAATTATTTGTAGATAGGCTTTCGACAACTCCCTTGCCACCAAAAAATCCACGACCAAGTGGGCTGTATGGCACTATTCCGATTCCAAGCTCCCTATGGTTCCAACAAACGCGACAAAATTTTCTCACATTGATCAATTGACTATGATGCGGGAACAATCAACCAGCCACAAAGTAGTTACCTGCAAAGGGGGACAATTTCTTCCTTAATTTCTCGAGTCCAAATGGACCACTTCATTTGTATAGCAGTTATGGGATGAACTGCATGAGCCCTTCTTATTGTGTCCGGGCTAGCTTCTAATAATCCAATGTACTTAATTTTTCCCTCATTCACCAGCTTCTTTAGCTCCTCCATCTGTCCTTACAAAAATAGTAACTGAGTAACGCAAAAATGGAAAAAAAACGCTTCACATTGCACTTCAAAAGTGGGGGAAGGTATCTGACACTTGCAGTGTCCTCTATGAGGACTATTGTATCGATCCGGTGCTGATAGTAAAGATCAATGTAGTCCACGCCAAGGCGCTTCAGGCTAGCCTCGCAGCAGGAGCGGACATATTCAGGACTGCCGTTTACTAGCATCTAATTTGGTTCAATTTTTACGATACCAAACTTCGTAGCCAACTGAACTTTGTCTCGTGGCAATTGCTTCAATGCCTGAAGTTGAACCGATCGAAAACAAAATAAGTGACCAACATTAAATGCATACCGACAACCCTAGACACTATTAAGACTCTTTTCAGAACATGCTCCAATTTTGAGTCGAGAGATCCTAAACCTATGAGGCATGGATACAGATACGGATACCGCGATACCATACGACACTCGTGAGTATTTTATATCAGAAAGACGGGTATCCTACATTTGATGTATCGATATACACAAGGAAAATCACAACTTTGAATTATGGAAAGACTAATTCAGAGCACATTACCTTTCCAACCAAAACTTCATTAATATGAGGTCCATAAACATCTGATTATAAAAACCTTCCAGAAGCTTGTCTGAGGAATTGGTATGCCTAACTATTCATATGCAATGCTTATAGTTCTTATTTGGAAGTTTTGTCAAGGCCCATATTCTAAACGGCCATGGTTTGGTGACTGAATGCAACAATTCGGTTGGGACTCTCTGTATAGGACCATGAATCTGAACAGTGAAAATGGTAATTCAGTCAAACAACGTGCCATTTGTGTCATCTAGATTAGATGAGACCGATGTAGCATCTTAGAGGAAGGATAAGCCAAGAGGGGATCGAGATGCTTAGGATACCTTCAACTCTAAGCAGCAAGTGCAGGCATGCATAAGAAACATTACTAGAAAAAAAAAAGGAAAAGAAAGATCTCAGGATTCGAGAGACTGATAGAATGCTTATGTAGGAGAATAGAATGTACGTGCCGAATAATGCAGAATTAAAGAAAGATATTCTTGACGAAGCGCATGTTGGAAACCAATTGGATTGAAACTTTTAACCCACGAATGTTTAAAACAGTACAAATACACTATAAATGCAAAATAGAGCGTTCACCATGGAAACCTACATGAAAATTTAATATTTTTTACAAGGTTCTAAAAGACGCTAGGCGCTAGTCGGGCGGCAGGCTGATGTGTTAAATCCCACATCGCCCAGAGAAGTGATCCTTAAATGTATATTCCCATCTCTACCTAGCATGAGGCCTTTTGGGAGCTCACTAGCTTCGGAGTTCATCAGAACTCTAAAGTTAAGTGAGTAGCATGCGAGAGCATTCCCATGATGGGTGACCCACTGGGAAGTTCTCGTGTGAGTTCCTAGAAACAAAACCGTGAGAGCGTGGTCGAGGCCCAAAGCGGACAATATCGTGCTACGGCGGAGGTCAGGCCTGGGATGTGATGGACCTCGAGCCGGGATGTGACAATTTGGTATAAGAGCTAGGTTCTGGCCATGGTGTGCCGACGACGACGTCGGGCCCCTAAAGGGGGTGGATTGTGACATCCCACATCGCCTAGGGGAGTGATCCTTATATGTATATTATTCCCATCTCTACCTAGCACGAGGCCTTTTGGGAGCTCACTGGCTTCAGGTTCCATAGGAACTCCGAAGTTAAGCAAGAATGGGGCTAGAGCACTCTTATGATGGGTGACCCACTGGGAAGTTACTCGTGAATTCCCTGAAACAAAATCATGAAGGCGTGGTCGGGTCCCAAAGCAGACAATATTATGTTACGGTGGTGGAGCGGGCCCTGGAAGTGATCTGCCCCGGACCAGGCCAGGATGTGACAATTTGGTATTAAAGCCACTCCCTGGTCGGAAGTGTGTCGACGAGGACATCGCGCCCTTAAAAGGGGTGAATTGTTAGATCCCACATCGCCCAGGGGAATGATTCTTAAATGTATATTCTCATCTCTACCTAGCACGAGGCCTTTTGGGAGCCCACTGGCTTCGGAGTTCATCGGAACTCTAAAGTTAAGCAAGTAGCGCACGAGAGCACTCCCATGATAGGTGACCCACTAGGAAGTTCTCGTGTGAGTTCCCAGAAACAAAACCATGAAGCTGTGGTCAGATCCCAAAGTGGACAATATCGTGCTACGGTGGAGTCGAGCCCGGGAAGTGGTCCCGCCTGGGCTAGGATGTGACAATTTAGTATCAGAGGCAAACCCTAGCCGTGGTGTGCCGACAAGAACGTCGGGCCCCTAAATGGGGTGGATTGTGACATCCCACATCGCCTAGGGGAGTGATCCTTATATATATATATATATATATATTCTCATCTCTACCTAGCACGAGGCCTTTTGGGAGCTCACTAGCTTCGGTTTCTGTAGGAACTCCGAACTTAAGCGAAAAGGGGGCTAAAGCACTCTCATGATGGGTAACCCACTGGGAAGTTGTTCGTGAGTTCCCATAAACAAAATCGTGAACGTGTGGTCGGGGCCCAAAGCGGACAATATCGTGCTACGGTGGAGTCGAGCTCGGGAAGTGGTCCCGCCCGGGCCGGGATGTGACAATTTGGTATCAGAGCCAAACCCTAGTCGTGGTGTGCCGACGAGGACGTCGAGCCCCTAAGGGGGGTGGATTGTGATATCCCACATCGCCTAGGGGAGTGATCCTTATATGTATATTCTCATCTCTACCTAGCACGAGGCCTTTTGGGAGCTTACTGGCTTCGGGTTCCGTAGGAACTCCGAAGTTAAGTGAGAATGGGGCTAGAGCACTCACTCCCATGATGGGTGACCCACTGGAAAGTTACTCGTGAGTTCCCATAAACAAAACCGTGAGAGCGTGGTCGGCGCCCAAAGCAGAGAATATCGTGCTACTGTGGTGCAGCGGGCCCGGGAAGTGATCCGCCCCGAGCTGGGATGTGACAATTGGTATCAAAGCCACTCCCTGGCCGGAAGTGTGCCGACAAGGACGTCGGGCCCCTAAGGGGGGTAGATTGTTAGATCCCACATCGTCTATGGGAGTGATCGTTAAATGTATATTCGCATCTCTACCTAGCATGAGGCATTTTAGGAGCTCACTGACTTCGGAGTTCATCGGAACTCTAAAGTTAAGCGAGTAGCGCGCGAGAGCACTCCCATGATGGGTGACCCACTGGGAAGTTCTCGTGTGAGTTCCTAGAAACAAAACCGTAAGGGCGTGGTCGGGGCCCCAAGCAGACAATATCGTGTCGCGACGAAGGTCAGGCCCGGATGTGATGGACCTCGGGCTGGGATGTGACATGGGGCCTAACGCCGAGGCAGGCAGCATAGGCGGATTTAAGTAAATCCATTATATTTCACGTAAATAAGTGTTTGTTTATACTTAAAGTATATATAATTTCATCATAAACTACAAAATAAAATGACATGTATTATGAAGTATTGGAACATAATGAAAACATGAGGAACAAGCATATATTGTGTGCTCATTTAAGTATTCAACAAGTCTCTTACAATTTATTGAAAAAATTAAATGCAAATTGAAAGTTATCTATTTTTCTGTCTAAGTGAGTCACAGCCTAAGCAAGTGCCTAGGCAGGTTTGGGCGGACTAGGTGGGTGCTTAGGCGATCTAGACAGGCGCCTCAGCTGGCCTGGGTGCCCCTTCTTAATTTTTAAATGCCTAGGCATTAATCGAGTCAGTGACCAGCCGCCTAGCGCCTAAAAGAAATCGACATGTTCCGCACGGAGCATGGACGGTAGAAAGCATCGACTACTCTCTTGAAATTTATGAGGCTGATGATGATGGCATGGAACAGAGAGCGTCTAGCTATAAAGCTTATTCTCTAACTTCGACAAGTAGTCTAGACCACTTAGGAATTCATGGCAGCGACGGCTCTGTAGGGAGTGACAACGACTGCTCCTTTCTTTCTTGGCGTGGATGGTGAGCATGAATTACTTGGACTTGGTTAGAACTTCACGGGGTAGTTTAGACCAACCCGAAGAAATTCATGGGACTAACGGTAGCTACGGGGGAGCATGAATCACTTAGTCTTTGTTGGAACTTCACGGGGTGGTTTAAACCACCCTGAAGAAATTCATGGGACTAACGGCCGCGGCGGGGAACATGGATCACTTAGACTTGGTTGAAACTTCATGGGGTGGTCTAAGAAATTCATGGAGTTGGCAGCGGTAGGGAGTGAAGAGCATTGAAGAAGAAAATTGCTTTTTTTCTTTTTCCTGCAGAGCTGAAAGAAACCAAACACTTAAATCCGTTGATGTGTATCCTCTTTTCTGTTTGCTGTTAAGGTTATTCCTTCCTAGTACTAAAAACATGTTGAGTATAATAGCACAAGTAAGGGTGTCGAATCCACAGGGACTAATTAGACCTATATAACCACTTGTTTTGCAAGAACTCGAATAGAAACTAGAACTAAGTAATTTAGACAGATTTGAGGTTGTAAGTTGAAACACACGGCAATGAAACAAGTATATGAATCACAAGTAATAAAATGAGGTAGAACCGAGGGAGTTGAGCTAGGGATTGTATCAATAGAGAGAAGGAGCTAGGGATTCGGTTTCACCATAGCTAATTGATTCCATGTTTGTTAATTCAAGTTATGCTCACCCATCTATCTATTTCTTGAGTTTGTTTCACTTAGATACGATCATCCATATGATGTGTGGTTTTGATCAAATATTCCTAGTCATGAACCTAATTGTGATGTGCAACTTTGGTTCCTAATCAAGAATGTATTAAGCATAAGAAACGTTTATAAAACCAAAGGGAACACTTGGTATGGCGTTTGCCAAACATTCCCTTCAATCATTCCCATATCCGCCAAGGTTATGCATGATGTGTGCTATAAGATTGGCTATACCACCTATGGTTAATTCAAATGGTGATCAAGCATTAAAATTAACTCACAAAGTCACAAGTAAATCCGAGAATGAAACAAGAAATAGAAGGATAACATGAGCATTCCAAATTAACTACATGGCAATCTTGCTAGGCTACATCGAATCCCTATAGATAGATTAGTTACACTTCATGTTTACAAAGATTTGACATTGAAATATAAAACATGAGTGTACATAGAATTAGGAAGAAGAACCCCTTGAAGCAAAACCGTGTTGAAGATCCCTTGAGAGTGACCTTCGGTGCAAGCTCCTCCAAGTATGGTGTGGCTCCTCCAAGTGTGTTATGGATGGTTGTGGCACGGCTAAGGTTGAATGGTCTGAGTGAAAATGGTAGAGAATGGACAGAAAATGGAGTGTTTTGGTGTGTGAGAGATGCAATGGGAGTAGTATGGAATGTAGGTTTCGAATGGAATGAAAGTGTGGAATGTAATGTAATGTAATGTAATGTAATATGGGGTAAGGTATCCTCCTCTGATTTCTTGAAGGCTTCACTTATATTAAATGGATGGAGTAGCTTTTCAGATTTTAGATCCAAGATTGGATCTCAACAAATGTAGAATATGAGATCCAAGTGAGTGTAATGATGGTGATTCAACTTCTGAAATAGGTAGTGCACGGCATGGGGTTGAATGGGCAAGCATGTGGTAATTTTAAATGAAGAAGCATGTGGAATGACTGCAAGGGCAGGTTTGAATGAATATAAAACTGACGGCATGGGTGAATTTGTGGTGTAATTGTGGCTGAATGGTGTAACTAAATGGGGGGTGAATGTTCTAGGTGAAAAAGGGGGTAAAAGGGTAACCAAATGCATGGCAAGGTGTGTTAAACCTCCCAATCTGAATCCAATGCATGTGCCATGCATAGAATTCCCCAAACTGGCCGAATTGCACCCTTTGTCAATTCCTGAAATTCTAGCAACCAACTTGTCCTCAATTCTTCACTTGGACTTCAAATTAACACATCAAACTCCTCTCCATGCTTGGAGAAATGCTCGGACACCAAAAGTGGTGTTTTTGCTTCATTTGCCTTCCAATTGCTCCTAACAAACACATAGCTGCATACTAACACAAAACAATGTAAAATGCAACTAATTTAAATCGAACACATCACCAAGACACAAAATATGGATGCTATAAATGCATATGAAATGTGAACTATCAAATACCCCCAAACCTGGTTTTTGCTAGTCCACGAGCAAACTTAGAATTAAAACACACAAAACATTAACATCTAACAAACATTTAACATCTAACTAAACGATTGCATTGAGCATATGCAACAAGCCTTTGAACCCCTAGGTGTCCCTAGTTGGAGGAGTTGTGTCTCCTGAGGGTTTATATTGATGACACCCTCAAACAAAACAAAATCTGCAAACAACTTGGTTAAACATGCTTTAAACAAACTAATCAAAACCAATGAAAACTTTGTATTACACTCAAACTCAAAAGGGCTTGCCATTCCAAAGAATCATATCAAGTGAAACATATAAAGATAGTGCACCATGTCTTACAACTTCAAGGTCACCATACCCAAATGCTTAAGAATGAATTAGCCTCAACTCTATTCCTCACGGTTCCACTCAAGTGTTCACTCAGATCCTAAGGTTTTGGTCTCTCCACTAGCATATGTGAGTGAAGTTATGTGAAGGAAATCAAAAATTCTCACATATGAAACTTGAAATGAAAGCACAATTTCTGAGTAGATCTCATGAAATGAATTAAATACCAAGAATATAGATAACCATACACTTACCATCACCCATGAATACGTCCTCAATGATCAACTAGGTCTTTCTCAAGATTGTAATGTAAGGCTTAGGTTGTAGGTTATGAAAGAAGTGATATGGAATACTAGAGCTTGGGGCATACCAAAGTGTCCTTGAGGTCCATGCTTTTCACTTGCATTTATCTTCTTTCATCTTCATTTTTGGCGTCCAAGACCTATGTCTTATGATGAGGAGATTTGGAACTTGTTTTCACTTGATTCTCTTCTTTGTTAACTTCTTTTTTTTTTTTTTTAGAATCACACTTCACATAGGTCTTCTGTACACGCCACAATCTTGTTCTATTATTCAAGCTACCTTTAGAGTTCATCACCATGGTATTCCCCAAGCTATAAGGTACGGCTTGCATTGAGCTAAAATGGGGTAGAGTATGGTGTGTGGGTGATGAAAGAATTAAGCAAAAGTGTTTGGCTGCAAAGAGGGTGAATGGAGCACACAAAGGGATAGGATTTTAGCCATTTAGTAGTTAAACATGCATAGCCTAACATCATCTCATTGAGTTCATTCATGAATGGTACTAAACACATGGTATCTACAAAGGAGAGTAATTCTTAGCATTCAAACAAAATAGAAGCAATGAGATCATTTAGAGTGAAATTGAAAGAACAATATAGGAGTAGAAACACTTTAAACCCTCTCAAGGAAGCAATTAGGCTCAAAATAACTCACTAGGGTAGTCTCCACTATTCTTCTTTGTGAATTTGAGTATGGTACCTCTATCATCATATCTTCAAGTTTTACAACTTTATACATGCCAACAAAATACAAAACTTTTCCTAGTGACCCCAAAGTTTATTTGCAAACATAGCTCTCATATACATTTGTATTAGTAAGCAAAAACACATTTAACCAAAACAAACACAAACAAACACTAAAACATGCTTTTCAACATTAAAACAGAAACACTTGTCCAAAACAACATAAAAACAACATTTTCCATCCAAAATACCCCCAAACCTAACTTAAACATTGTCCTCAAGGTTTACATTCGAATGTAGTGTAAGTAGGCAAAGAATATGGCATGGAAACAACATAGTCACAACATAAGGAAAGAATACAAACCACACTAGGTTGCCTCCTAGCAAGCGCTTTATTTAATGTCTAGGCAAGACATGGAAGCTTGTTCATGGTGTTGTAAACTCAATGTAATCCACCATTTGATACCTTAGCTCATCCTCCACATCATCCAAATATGGTTTCAATCTCTGCCCATTGACTTTAAAAGAGGTGCCATTCTTCATGTTCTCAATCTCCACAGCCCCGTGGGGGAATGTTTGCACCACCTTGAATGGTCCAACCCACCTAGATTTCAATTTCCCTGGAAAAAGTCTCAAACGTGAGTCAAACAAAAGTACTTTCATACCTTGGTGAAACTCCTTCCTTAGGATGGCTTTGTCATGATAGAGCTTAGTCCTTTCCTTGTAGATTTTGGCATTCTCATATGCCTCATTTCTAAGTTCTTCCAACTCATTAAGTTGGAGCTTTCTTGCTATGCCCGCATCCTTGTAATCAAAATTGAACTTCTTGATGGCCCAATATGCACGGTGTTCAAGCTCCATTGGCAAATGACAAGCTTTCCCAAACACAAGTCGATATGGACTCATGCCAATGGGGGTCTTGTATGCTGTCCTATATGCCCATAGTGCATCATTCAACCTCAATGACCAATCCTTCCTTGAAGGGCTCACGGTTTTCATCAAAATGTTCTTGATCTCCCTATTGCTAATCTCTACTTGGCCCGAGGTTTGAGGATGGTATGGGGTAGACACTTTGTGGTTGATGTTGTACTTCTTCATCAAGGATTCAAAAGGTTTGTTGCAGAAATGGGTGCCACCATCACTAATAATAGCTCTTGGTGTTCCAAACCTACAAAAAATCACATCTTTAAGAAAATTCAAAACAACCTTATGATCATTAGTTCTTGTAGCAATGGCCTCCACCCATTTGGATACATAATCTACGGCCACTAAGATGTACAAGTAACCAAAAGAAGATGGGAATGGTCCCATGAAATCGATTCCCCAAACATCAAAGAGTTCTATCACCAAAATGTTGTTCAAAGGCATCTCATTCCTTCGGCTCATGTTCCCCATTTTCTGGCACCTATCACACTTAGAACAAAAATCAAAAGCATCTTTGAATAAAGTAGGCCAAAAGAAACCAGATTGTAAAACCTTTAGGGATGTCTTTTTGGCACCAAAATGTCCTCCACATGCCAATGTGTGGCTAAATGTTAGAATGCTTTGTTGCTCACTCTCCGGGACACATCTCCTAATGATTTGGTCAGGACAATACTTAAACAAGTATGGTTCATCCCAAATGTAATGTTTTACCATGGCAAGGAACTTCTTCCTTTCCTGAAAAGAAATGTCATTTCTAAATACACCACAAGCAAGGTAATTGACAAAATCAGCATACCATGGTTCCTCTTCTTGAACAACAAAGAGTTGTTCATCTGGAAATGATTCATTTAGAGGCAAGGGTGGTCCAACTCCATGGTTCTCATCAAGCCGAGACAAATGGTCAGCCACAACATTGTCACTTCCCTTCTTATCTCGGATTTCCAAATCAAACTCTTGCAATAAGAGTATCCATCTAATTAGGCGCGGTTTAGCATCCTTCTTTGTCATCAAATACCTAAGGGCTGCATGATCAGAAAATACAATGACTTTAGATCCCACAAGATATGATCTAAACTTCTCTAATGCAAAGACAATAGCAAGCAACTCCTTTTCAGTTGTGGAGTAGTTGAGTTGAGCATCATTGAGAGTACGGCTTGCATAATAGATCACATGTGGGAGTTTGTTAACCCTTTGTCCTAAAACTGCACCAATAGCATAATCAGAGGCATCACACATTAATTCAAAAGGTAGAGACCAATCTGGTGCCATAATGATAGGAGCCGAGGTTAGTTCATGTTTCAAAGTATTGAATGCATCCATACAAGCTTTATCAAAGTGAAACACAACATCTTTAGCTAACAAATTGCATAAAGGCCGAGTTATCATTGAAAAGTTCTTAATGAAACGTCTATAAAAGCCTGCATGCCCTAAGAAACTTCTCACTCCCTTCACGGTTGTGGGAGCTGCCATAGTGTTGATAATGTCAACTTTGGCTTTGTCTACCTCCATTCCTTTGCTAGAGATCACATGGCCTAAAACAATGCCTTGTTTCACCATGAATTGGCATTTCTCCCAATTGAGAACCAAATTTGTTTCTTGGCACCTTTGAAGCACTAAAGAGAGATGGTTAAGACATTCATCAAAAGAAGGACCAAACACTGAAAAATCATCCATGAATACCTCAATGAACCTTTCCACCATGTCAGAAAAAATTGCCAACATACATCTTTGGAATGTGGCCGGGGCATTGCAAAGTCCAAAGGGCATTCTTCTATATGCAAATGTGCCAAAGGGACATGTGAATGTAGTTTTCTCTTGATCCTCGGGGGCAATTGCAATTTGATTGTAACCTGAGTAACCATCAAGAAAACAATAATGTGAATAACCTGCCAATCTCTCAAGCATTTGATCTATGAAAGGCATGGGAAAGTAATCTTTTCTAGTGTTAGAATTCAACTTCCTGTAATCGGTGCAAACTCTCCAACTAGCCGTGGGTCTTGTGGGCACAAGCTCTTTGTTTTCATTCCTCATCACCGTGATTCCCACCTTCTTTGGTACCACTTGAATGGCACTCACCCATTTGCTATCAGAAATGGGATATATGATCCCCACATCTAACAACTTCAAGACTTCATCCCTAACAACTTCTTTCATGTGTGGATTGAGCCTTCTTTGTGGCTCACGGGTTGTCTTTGCTCCATCCTCCAAGAGGATCCTATGCATGCACCTAGTAGGGCTTATTCCCTTGATATCTGCAATAGACCAACCAATAGCCGATTTGGACTCTTTTAACACCCTAAGTAGTTTATCTTCTTCATTAGGTGTTAGGTCCGAGGCTATGATAACAGGTAGAGTTTCAAATTCAGCTAGATATGCATATTTTAGATGTGGTGGAAGTGGTTTAAGTTCAAGTTTAGGTGCCTTAACAATGGAAGGGATTAAATGTGACCTTGATGGTTCTAATGACTCTACAAGAGGTGAAACATTAAAAGGATACGGTGCTAATGCTTCCAAGGCAGCAACCACTTCCATGAGTGCATCTTCATCATCAAACTCATCTTGAGATTGAGTTAAAACAGTTTGTAATGGTTCATTGGATTGTGCCTGCAAGAACTTAGAGAAAACAAGTGAATCAAGCACATCAATGGCATAGCAATCAAGAGATGAAGAAGGATGAGCAAGAGACTCAAACACTTTGAATTGGACGGTCTCTCCTAGCATTGTCATAGTGAGGAGTCCATTTTGCACATCAATGATGGTCTTGGCCGTGGCCATGAATGGTCTTCCAAGCAAAATAGGCAACTCTCTATCATGTATAGGTGCTTCTTCCATGTCCAACACTACAAAATCCACAGGCAAGATTAGTTTATCAATTTGAACTAGAATGTCCTCTACTATACCTCTTGGATACTTCACGGATCTGTCCGCAAGTTGTAGTGAAATGGTTGTGGCCTTCAATTCCCCCAAACCTAATTGAAGGTACACGGAGTATGGCATTAAGTTGATGCTAGCACCCAAATCAAGCATGGCCTTCTCTACTTTCTTGTCTCCTATGGTTATGTTGATTGAAAAACTTCCCGGATCTTTGAGCTTTGGTGGAAGTTTTCTTTGCAACACCGCACTTACATTCTCCGACACCACTACCTTCTCATGTGGTCCATACTTCCTTTTGTAGTTGTTTAACTCCTTGAAGAATTTCCCATAAGCCGGCATGTTCCTAATGACATCAAGCAAAGGTAAGTTAACATTCACCTTACTTAGAATATCAAAAATCTCTTTAAATGACTTATCCTGCTTGCCCTTGGCAAGTCTTCCAGGGAATGGTATTGGAGGAGTGTAAGGCTTCTCGGCCTTGTGAAGGTTTGGTGCTTCATTTGAGGAAGAAGCTTGGCTTGGTTCCTCATTTGGTTTCTCATTTACACCTACATTCACATGATCAAATTCATTAGTAACTTCATTTCCAACTCTATTATCAATAACCTTACCATTTCTTAGTGTAGTTATTGCTTTGGCTTGCTCTTGGTTCCTTTGGAGTATCACGGGTTGGCTTGGAAACTTGCCAACCTCTCTTTGGTTCAAGGCATCTGCAATTTGTCCCAATTGTGTCTCCATTTTGGTTAGGGCAGCCGAATGTTGTTGGAAAGTGCTATTGGTGGCTTGTTGGAATTGCAAGGTGTTTTGAGCTAACAACTTAACCGTATCCTCAAGTGTAGGGGCAGGTCTTGGTTGGAAGTTTTGGACTTGATTTTGGTTGGCATTGGGAGGTCTTGGTTGGAAATTTTGGTAGTTGTTGTTGTTCTTCCATGAAAAGTTGGGATGATCTCTCCACCCCGGATTATATGTGTTTGAAAATGCATCATTCCTTGGCCTTTGATTGTAAGAATTCATGAGGTTCACTTGTTCTTGAACAAACTCGGGATAGGCCTCCCTAGATGGACATTGATGAGTAGGGTGGCTTGGTATGTTGCAAATGGCACACACCTCATTTGGTTTTGGCACCATGTTGAGCACGGATTCAAGCTTTCTTTCTAGGTTAGCTACCTGCAAAGAAAGATCATGGTTAGAACTTGTTTCATACACTCCAAGTTTCTTACCCCTTACATCTTTGTGTTGAGCATTAGATCCCAACATCTCATAAATGTTGTAAGACTCTTGAGCATTCTTTTTCTTCAAAGCACCACCTGCGGCATTATCAACTGTGGATTGACATGTTTGGGTTAATCCATCATAAAAAATTTGCATTTGTAAGTGAAGAGGTAACCCATGGTGTGGACATTGTAGCAAATGTCCTTTAAAACGCTCCCAACACTCATTGAAAGGTTCTCCATCATCTTGTTTGAAGTTGAAGATTTGTCCCCTTAAGGTGGCTGTCTTTTGAGTGGAGAAGAACTTCTCCAAGAATTTCTTAGCCACGGCATCCCATGTGGTGAGTGAACCCGGAGCTAAGGTCATTAACCAACTCTTGGCCTTGTCTTTCAAAGTGTAAGGAAACACTCTCATTCTCAAGTTTGCTTCACTTACTCCCTGCAAAGGTAAACCACTCACAACATTGTAAAACTCCTTAACATGAGCTAAAGGATCTTCATTAGGTATGCCATAAAATGAAGGAAGCATATGAAAATGTGAAGACTTAAGATCATAGTTTCTAGCTTCGGTGGAGAGCAAGATGCATGAAGGAGAATTTGGTATGATTGGTTGTGCAAAGTCCTCCAAGGCTCTAAGTTCATCTTGGTTGGCAGCCATCTCTTCTCCTCTTTCCTTATGAATGTGCTCAGAAGCTTCACTTGTGGAACTAGATGAACTTGCTTCTTCTTCTCCTCGGACAAAGGATGATGAACTTGTTGGCACAAAGTTGTCCAAAGTGTTGCCTTTCAAACGTTCAATTCTTTGGCCCAACTCAACAAGTCTATGTGACATATACTACCTAAAACAAAACAAAACAAACAAGATTAAACAGAAATCAAAACTAAACTCTACTTAGAATGAAAATAACAAAGTTTAAATAGCAAAACAAGCAATTACAAGGGACTGAAATCAGTCCCCGGCAACGGCGCCATTTTTGTTAAGGTTATTCCTTCCTAGTACTAAAAACATGTTGAGTATAATAGCACAAGTAAGGGTGTCGAATCCACAGGGACTAATTAGACCTATATAACCACTTGTTTTGCAAGAACTCGAATAGAAACTAGAACTAAGTAATTTAGACAGATTTGAGGTTGTAAGTTGAAACACACGGCAATGAAACAAGTATATGAATCACAAGTAATAAAATGAGGTAGAACCGAGGGAGTTGAGCTAGGGATTGTATCAATAGAGAGAAGGAGCTAGGGATTCGGTTTCACCATAGCTAATTGATTCCATGTTTGTTAATTCAAGTTATGCTCACCCATCTATCTATTTCTTGAGTTTGTTTCACTTAGATACGATCATCCATATGATGTGTGGTTTTGATCAAATATTCCTAGTCATGAACCTAATTGTGATGTGCAACTTTGGTTCCTAATCAAGAATGTATTAAGCATAAGAAACGTTTATAAAACCAAAGGGAACACTTGGTATGGCGTTTGCCAAACATTCCCTTCAATCATTCCCATATCCGCCAAGGTTATGCATGATGTGTGCTATAAGATTGGCTATACCACCTATGGTTAATTCAAATGGTGATCAAGCATTAAAATTAACTCACAAAGTCACAAGTAAATCCGAGAATGAAACAAGAAATAGAAGGATAACATGAGCATTCCAAATTAACTACATGGCAATCTTGCTAGGCTACATCGAATCCCTATAGATAGATTAGTTACACTTCATGTTTACAAAGATTTGACATTGAAATATAAAACATGAGTGTACATAGAATTAGGAAGAAGAACCCCTTGAAGCAAAACCGTGTTGAAGATCCCTTGAGAGTGACCTTCGGTGCAAGCTCCTCCAAGTATGGTGTGGCTCCTCCAAGTGTGTTATGGATGGTTGTGGCACGGCTAAGGTTGAATGGTCTGAGTGAAAATGGTAGAGAATGGACAGAAAATGGAGTGTTTTAGTGTGTGAGAGATGCAATGGGAGTAGTATGGAATGTAGGTTTCGAATGGAATGAAAGTGTGGAATGTAATGTAATGTAATGTAATATGGGGTAAGGTATCCTCCTCTGATTTCTTGAAGGCTTCACTTATATTAAATGGATGGAGTAGCTTTTCAGATTTTAGATCCAAGATTGGATCTCAACAAATGTAGAATATGAGATCCAAGTGAGTGTAATGATGGTGATTCAACTTCTGAAATAGGTAGTGCACGGCATGGGGTTGAATGGGCAAGCATGTGGTAATTTTAAATGAAGAAGCATGTGGAATGACTGCAAGGGCAGGTTTGAATGAATATAAAACTGACGGCATGGGTGAATTTGTGGTGTAATTGTGGCTGAATGGTGTAACTAAATGGGGGGTGAATGTTCTAGGTGAAAAAGGGGGTAAAAGGGTAACCAAATGCATGGCAAGGTGTGTTAAACCTCCCAATCTGAATCCAATGCATGTGCCATGCATAGAATTCCCCAAACTGGCCGAATTGCACCCTTTGTCAATTCCTGAAATTCTAGCAACCAACTTGTCCTCAATTCTTCACTTGGACTTCAAATTAACACATCAAACTCCTCTCCATGCTTGGAGAAATGCTCGGACACCAAAAGTGGTGTTTTTGCTTCATTTGCCTTCCAATTGCTCCTAACAAACACATAGCTGCATACTAACACAAAACAATGTAAAATGCAACTAATTTAAATCGAACACATCACCAAGACACAAAATATGGATGCTATAAATGCATATGAAATGTGAACTATCATTTGCCTTTGTGTCTTTGAATTTCCACAGCACTTTACTTCTTTGATTTCTCTTCAACTTTCTGAAGATTTCTGCCGTCTGTTCTTCTTCGTTGTCTCTCAATTTTTGCAGTGTTTTTTTTTTGTCTCTCATCTGTATGCTTTTGCCGTCCCTCTCCCCTGTGTTTTACGTCCTATTTATAAACTTTGAAGAACTTTAAGTCTGAAGGGCAACGTGGGGTGAAAAGTATGGTGAAAGTGGGTAGTTTTCACTAACTTCTTTTGTACGTCCAAGGAAATGGAGGAATTGTTTCTCATTATAAAATTAAAATTTATTTTTATTTTACAATGGATGGTGTAGATCTCACATTTCCACTTTCCTTGAATTAAGGAACCGCTTCTTCTCTCTCTCTCTCTCTCTCTCTCTCTCTCTCTCTATCTCTCTCTCTCTCTCTCTCTCTCTCTCTCTCTCTCTCTCTCTCTCTCTCTCAACCTCAAAAGCCTTGAAGAATAATATGGATTACTAAGTTGAGCAAATCTGATCAATTCTATTGCGTTAATCAAGCATATACACTGAACAAATTTCTATTTGAAGCGAGAGACAGAATGTGACGAGAGCTGTGGCCTCGTTTGGTGACTAGAATTGGATTGGATTTGATTGGATTATTCATAAAATTCAAGGCAAGTAGAAGGTGGAGGTGAATGATATTTATTCTGAGAGGACTAAAAGGGATTAGACACAAAGGAATCTTCTCCCTTCTCATCCTACCATTTTGTAGGAATTCGAAGGAAAAAGTTTCTTTAACGACTAATCCATCTTCTACCTTTAAAGTTCGAAAAAAATTCTTCTCTTCTTTCTTCAAGCTACCTCGAATACAACGAGTTATTTAATCTAATCCAATCCAAGGCACCTAATGAGCACGTTTAGGAACACAAAGCAAACAAAAAAGTCGACTTTTCTGGATTTATGCAAGTGGGGTTATCAGGAAATCTGATATGAACACAAACAAAAATCTGAATTTCTTCAAAGAAAGAAGAAAGATTGAAATTTGGGTATTGAAAGCATGAATGTGAGACTTTACCTCAAGTCCTTGGTTGCCGAGTTTAACTCTTTGAACTTGGACTTTGGTTCTCTTCTGCCATGCTTCCAAAATTTTGGCCTCTCTCGCTAACTCTCTCTCCCTAGATTTTAAAACTCCTCCCACTCGCAGTGTTGTTGGATCAGCTGGAGCCTGAAGGTTAGGTGTTCTGTCTGTATTCAATCTAATATTTTAAACGGTTTTAATAAGGAATCTATGGAGTAAGACTTTTGGTCCCAATGTTTCGAGTCAGAAGGAGGAAGACTTGAATTGACACGTGTTAGCATGATTCACATAATGAATGACTATCAACCGTTAATGCATGGAGTTATGTTTGAAAAGCAGAAGAAACCGGTTTATATGTCGTATCCTGTAGAGAATGTGGAAGGGGAAGGTTTGATCATGGTGACGCTGGCGCCAGAAGGCGGGCTCGCAAGGACGGTTACGGTGACATTGCCGGAAGAGAAGCTTGCCCAATTTGTGAGGCAGAAGCTATTTCGGGCCTTAACCCTACAATGCTACTAAGTGGGAGACAAACTGTTTAAAATTTTCTATAGCTTTGAAATATTTATTATAATTTTAACACTATATAGACTTTAGGAATTGAGGATTTCTCAATTTTACAACAGTCGTTTAATAGCATACAGCCTTACATTCGTTGTCTCGAATTCGATTCCCCTCCCCAATATCGTGGGTAACAAAAACAACCTACAACTCTCTAAATAATTAGAGAGAGAAACTGTCAACTAACACAACTGCCGGACTCTTAGGCATATCATCCAATGGCTTGGCTTAAATTTGTATCCTTCCTGGTCTGTATGATGATTTATGCGTTTAATTCGGATTCCTTCTGGGAGTGTTGGCGAATTTCCATTGCAAGGGACTTGCATTTTCGTAAGTTTTCTCGCCGGCTACGTCGTCGAGGGGCACGGCATCGGAAATTTCTTTAAGGTCCTCTTCTTTGAGTTTCAGCACCATAGCGCCAATGTTCGCATCCAGGTTCTTAATTTTAGTCGTCCCTGAGGAAATTCAAAGCAAATAAAGTATGAACAAACAATGTAACTCATGTTCATCAAATTTTAAGGCATGAGAAACTCTTTGGCATCACGCAATGCAAACAAGATCCTGCAAATTTAGCACAGATGATCATCTTAGAATGCAAATGAAATCAGTGAGTTGACTCACCGGGGATCGGAACAACGTCATTTCCCCTGTGGAGAACCCATGAGAGGGCTAGTTGAGCAGCACTGCATTCGTGTTTTTTAGCAAGGCTTTCGATCCGATAATATATCTGTTTGTTTTTCTCCAAGTTCTCTCCTGTCAACCGAGGATGTGCAGCCTAAATTACACACCGAAAATAAATCAAATATCTTTGTTAAGTTTAAGATTAGCTTAATTAGCTCCGTTTTTCAAAACTTAAGCGAACAAAACATAAAACAATGCGCATATATAATGAAGAAATTAGTATCTACCGCATGAACTGTAGAATCCAATTTCTCCACAACCGCTTTTCCGGCAAAAAAACCACGGCCAAGAGGACTGTATGGAACGATTCCAATACCACGTTCCCTGCTTACGTATAAAAGTGTTACAATTTGCCAACATTTGCACAAAAACTTAAGCATCCGTATGGCAACCATTTTCGTTTTCAGTTTTTGATAACATGATTACCTGCAAAGTGGAACAATCTCTTCCTCGATATCACGAGTCCAAAGTGACCACTCCATTTGTATGGCTGTGACGGGATGAACTGCATGAGCCCTCCTAATCGTGTCCGGGCTCGCTTCTGATAATCCGATATACTTTATCTTTCCTTCTTCCAAAAGTTTCTTCAGCTCCCCCATCTGAACTCCAACAAAACAAGAAAAGCAGTATCTAATTAATCAGATTTTAGTATGGACTGGCTTCGGATTGCGAATTTAGTGCAAATTTACGCTGTTTTAGGACCGAGGAAGAGAAGAATGCAAGTAACCACGGATTACATACCGTGTCCTCGATAGGCACGGATTGATCCACCCGGTGTTGGTAGTAGAGATCAATGTAGTCGACACCAAGGCGCTTCAAGCTCGCCTCGCAGCACGACCTCACGTACTCCGGATCGCCCCTTACTTCCATACGAGGCTGTCCGTGTCCGATGCTTACACTCGCAACACCGAATTTCGTGGCTAACTGAACTTTCTCTCTCGGCATTTCCTTCAAGGCCTAAAGATTCATACAATGTTACGTTCATCAATAGCGAGAGTCCGATTAGCGGAGTTGGTGTAATTAATTAACTTAAATCGATCGATAATAATACCTTGCCTACAAGAATTTCATTGTAATGATCAGTTCCATATACATCAGATGTGTCGAAGAAGGTGATTCCTTTGCTGAAGGCATGTTTTATTACTGAGATTCCTTCGTTTTCGGCATCCGGAGAGTTTATCCAGCTAAGCCCCATGCATCCAAACCCTAATTTTGACACCTGAAGATGATCAAGGTGAATTAATTAATAATTTTTGGAGATACGCTTCAATAGAATGTTTTACAAATATTCAATCAAAATTCAAAAGATTTATTGAAGAGGCTCTAAACCAACAATAAAAGGGTACTAAAACGCGATGAATCCAAATCAGCATTGAAAGAGATTACCTTAAATCCTTGGGTTCCAAGTTTAACTCTTGGAATCTGTATTTCTTGCCCCTCTGCCATATTATTCCTCTTTTCCTCTGAATGATAGTTTCTTTTGATTGCTTCCTCTCTTAGAAGATGAATCTCAAATGTAAGTTGGATTGAGAGCCACACATCACTAGTGTGTGTGTGTATATATATATATATATATAAACATATGTATCTTTATATATTTATATATTGACATCACTAAGTATGTCATTGTGTCTTGGGGACCATTTAGTGCAACAAAAATATTGTTCATTTGTGACAAAAAGATTACTGGTTCAGATAGTGAAAACAGTATTTTGCAAGTAAAGACAAGGTTGCATTTCATTTCCTTTCTTGATCCTGATAAAATATTGATAAAATAAAAAACCTTGTAGTTTGAGGTCGCAATTATGTTTGTGCGTGTGTATATAGTGACATCACTAAGTATGTCATCGGGAATATCTAGTGCAACTTTTGACAACAAGCATCCATATATGTCACACCGATGCTACTTGCATCATTGACTATGTCATACTGCAATTCTCGTCTATTCTTTCCTCCATCATTGATTACGTTTTTATCCTCTTCGTATTATTTTCTTCATTTAAATTATCTCCAACCGAATGAGAATTAAAAGTCATGTTTAGTTCTATAGTTCTGTAAAAAATTATTCTTTTAATAAACAATATCAGTTCATATTTTATATCATCTCTAACTGAGAGAGTCAAAGAGCCATAAGGCAATACATAGTCATTTGACAAAAACTTATTTTCAATCGAAGATGGCTATTTTTTAGCCCCTCAACAATTTATTATTTTAACTGAATTAATATGGTTAATTGAATTAAACTATCATATTAAAATAAAGTTTTCAGACATATTTTGAGTGCTACTTTTCGCTAAATGAATAAGCATCTGAATTTTTTATCTTCATATAATGAAAAGGATGTGAAAAATTAGTGAAGAATTGAAATAAAATGAAGGGATACTTTAAATGCGATCCTTAATCCTTAACATTCTTTGATTAAAACCTTAATGGTATTCAAAGTTTGATCAAGGTCCCTTGACTTTGGACACCTCATTATATTACTATTAATATTTATATTTTTATAGTTTTGACATTAATTGTTTGATATTTTATGAGATTTATAATCCTATAAATTTAAAATCCCTCATTATAATACTATTAGAAACGATTATAATAAAAAAATTCAAACATTTTGATTGAATAAATGGATTAAAAACTATGTAAAAATAAGAAATAATAAATGGCAAAAGAATGTATCCATAGTGTTAAAAGAAATTGGTACATTTCACATATAACAAAGTGGTACATTAATAAAGAAGAATGGGTACATTATAAATAAATTAGGGTACAGATAAAAGATTAAAAATTATTAGTGCAAATGAATTTTTAAAAATATAGGCGCTAAAAGAAATTAATACATGGGCTCAAAATAAAACTAAAAAGAAAATACTACAAATTAAAAAAAAATGTTGCAAATTAAAAGTGGGTACATACTAAAAATATAAATATATGATACAAAGTTTAGGCATAAAACATAAACATTCAGCTTTATACCATTCCCCCAAAGTAATCATTACTAAGTTGGTACTTTCTTGGGAGATGTGAGCTCGATAAACGACATCCTTTCCTTTTCCCAAAAGGGTTTAGGAGAAAAAGGTTAAAACTCTCGCAAAGTGTTGCGAAACTGAGATATCTTTAATCTTGTCGATTTATCGACAAACTGCTGGCGATCTTTTCGGCTACAATGTCATTTCTCATTTATGACCGAGGAAGGAAAATTTTAGGTTGGGTTGTTAAAAATGAATAAAGTTTCTGACAACTGAAATGTTGTCTCATCTTACCGTATTTTGCACCTTTTGTTGACTCTAATTATATCGCAATCCTAGATGATGTGTTCTTCGGATGTTTCGGCTGTGCAGAGGCAGCATGACGGAATATCGCTTTTATTCCCTAACGATTAAAACCATTCGAAACGAATCATCTTATTCATGACCTAGAGTCAATAGTTATTATCTCTATTTGAAAGCTGGATGACATGTCTCTGTGGAGAAACGTGTACAAAATCTTCGCCAAACCCCACAATTTCTCGAGTACACTTTCGCTAGGAAAGAGCTAAAATTCTGACGATGACGATGGAAGAACTAAACCAACGTCTATGATTGCACTATCGTGTATTTCCCCGATCATGCAAGCGTATTACTGCTACAACAACAAAAGATGTATCTACCCTTTAACGCCCCTAGCTTGTCTTACCGCATTCTAGTCGGCATTTGCGAGTATCGGTTTGACGATACTTACAAATAATCAAGAATCATTTGAGTAATTGTAATCACTTCCTATGTTTGGGTAGAGATAGGAAAATATCGCCATACTCCTAATACAAGTTCCTTGTACATATGGAGATTTGGTGATGTACGGTGATTATTGATTGACTTAGCAAGTCAATTCGTTTTCCGTTGGTCCAAAAGGACAACTTTTCACCTCTTGGTGCCGGAAGACATTCTAGTTAGCTTTGGTACGTGTCTACACTACTGCACTTAGTATTACCTTAAAGTGGATGCATTGTCGGAAATAACCATTGATAGTGGAAGTGCAGTCGTGGCTAGTAATTACTCAATCACCCAACAAATGCTCAATTGGACGAATCTTACTGTGGTGATTGAAAGTCTCGGAAACTACTGTTGTAGTTTGATATTATGCATTCAATCCAGTTACCTCGTACTCTATATTTGATGGACTCACTTTGATCCTCAAAACTCGAGTATTCTTTTAACCTCCTCGACATAGCTACTTTTCACTAAATTCGAGAGAAGGTTTCATTATGAATTTGTTTGCTAAGGAGTTGCGGACTTCATGGTTGGATTACGTGACAGGTACGTCACTATGATATCTCATCGAGATGCGTGTTTTATTTTTGAGTTGTTGGGAAGCCTTCTTGAAGGCCTTACGTAGTAGGTTTTGTCACCGACTTCATTTCACTTTCAGATTAACAGCTAGTTTGAATGATCTATATGGATTTTCATGGCATGTTGCGTTTATCTGCTCTTTAGTGATAACATTATTGTACTAGACGCTTATCCCGGATAGAACTGTTTGTAACTGCGGTTACAATTCTTGGTCTTGGTTGTGACACGTTTGAAACGTAGTTTGAAGATTCTTTGCTTAACACTTGTCTATTAGAGGAGTTTTACGAACGAGTATTCAATTGTGAGAGTTCACAATATAGAATTGTTTTATTGCTGTTGTTACCTAAGGGGGGGTGATAGTTCACATTTTGTATGCATTTATAGCATCCATATTTTGTGTCTTTGTGGTGTGTTTGATTTAAACTAGTTGCATTTTACATCATTTTGTGTTAGTGTGCAGCTATGTGTGTGTTAGGATCAGTTGGAAGGATAATGAAGCAAAAACACCACATTTGGTAGCCGAGCATCACTCCAAGCATGGAGAAGGATTTGATGAGTTAATTTGAAGTCCAAATGAAGTATCTAAGACATGTTTGGTTGCTGGAATTTCAGGAAGTATTGTGGAGGGAAAAATGGTGCAATTCGGCCATATTGGGAGATTCTATGCATGGCAAATGCATTGGATTCAGATTTGGTGGTTTCACACACTTTGCCATGCATTAATTCACATTTCCACCCTTACCATTAGTTAAACCATTCAGCCATACATTTTCACAAATGATTTCACCCCATGCCGTGCATTTTCTACCCCTTGCCAGCCTGTCCTTGCAGATTTCCACATGCTTCTCCACTAAAATGACCACATGCTTGTCCATTTACACCATGCCATGCACTAGCCATTTCAGAATTTGAATTCCCCCATCATTACACACACTAGCATCCCTTATTCTACATTTGTTGAGATCCAATCTTGGATCTAAATCTGAAAAGCTACTCCATCCATTCCCTTTAAGTGTAGTCTTCAAGAAATCTGATTTACATTACATTACACATTACATTCTACACTCTACATTTTCTACAATTCATTCCATTCGAAACCTACATTCCTTACACACATTCATTCCATTTCTCATACACCAAAACACTCCATTTCTGTCCATTCTCTACCATTCCACACAAACCATCTCACCATAACCGTGTCACATTCATCTACCCCACTCTTGGAGAGCTACACCACACTTGGAGAGCTTGCACCGAAGGTCACTCTCAAGGGATCTTCAACACAGTTTTGCTTCAAGGGGTTCTTCTTCTTAATTCTATGTACACTCATGTTATATTTCTATGTCAAATCTTTGTAAACATGAAGTGTAACTAATCTCTCTATAGGGATTCGATGTAGCCTAGCAAGATTGCCATGTAGTTAATTTGGAATGCTCAGTTTTATCCTTCTATTTCTTGTTTCATTCTCTGATTTAATTGTGACTTAGTGTGTTGATTTTAATGCTTGATCGCCATTTGAATTAACCATAAGTTGTTTAGCCAATCTTAAAGCACACATCATGCATAACCTTGGCAGATATGGGAATGATTGAAGGGAATGTTTGGCAAACATCATGCCAAGTGTTTCCTTTGGTTTTATGAAAGTTTCTTATGCTTAATACATTCTTGATTAGGAACCAAAGTTGCACATCACAATTAGGTTCATGACTAGGAATATTTGATCAAAACCACACATCATATGGATGATCATATCTAAGTGAAACAAACTCAAGAAATAGATAGATTGTTGAGCATAACTTGAATTAACAAACATGGAATCAATTAGCAAAGGTGAAACCGAATCCCTAGCCTTCTCTCTATTGATACAAGTCCCTAGTCTCAACTCCCTTGGTTCTACCTCCTTATCTTACTTGTTATTTCATTTACTTGTATTCATTTCATTTCATTGTATTTCAAGTTACAACCTCAAATCTGCCTAAATTGATTAGCTCTAGGTTCTAGTGAGTTCTTGCAAAACAAGTGATTATATTGGTCTAATTAGTCCCTGTGGATTCGACACCCTTACTTGTGTTCTTATACTCAACATGTTGTAGCACTAGGAAGGAAAAACATCAACAGGGGGGGTAGTGTGTGAGCACGGTAGAGACTTGATTAGATGTTGTTTGTGTATTTCCCAATAGGGATATCTCTTTCTTTACATAATATAGATATATTAGTCCCAAGTATCACAGATAGATTAGATTAAGAAGAAAAAAAATACAAGTTTACATATATTGAGTTAATAGCAACATATCAAAAGGGTGTGAGTTCGAAGGTTTTTTCCGTTGTGCAAGGAAGAACCTCATCAGAAGAAGAAGGTTCTGGGCTGTTTTATCCTAGGAATGACGTGGTGTTTATGAATTGCTTGCACACTTTGGACAGAGCCGCGAAATGTCTTAAATAGAGCGATTTAGTCCGCACCTCATCCCAAGAATCATTCTTCACTCAAGGCTTCTACAGTTTTCGGGTAACTTCGTTCCTTTGTATTTCAGTTTACAACAAGGCAAAGTAAAACATCACACAAAATTGTCCTAATAGCCGCGCCTTTGTTCTTCAATAGCATAGTAGAACAATTTCCAATGAGTTATCAGATTTTCATCCATAGATTCTATGATCTCAGTTTTATTTTCTCGCAACTATTGTCTCGCATAGATAAGAACAACATTCTCACAGGTAATAATTTACATATCTCTGACAAAGACCCATTTATTGTCAATATGTGCTTAGCAACAATTTTTAAACATTTTAAAAGAAATCTTACAAAGCTAATTGTCAGATTGCAAGCTATTTTGAAATACATTACTGCAGTACAACCTTTGGAAGAAAAAAAAAATGGTTGCCAACTTGCCAATGAAAGATTTGAGACCAAAAGTTAAATTTGTCTTGAAAATATGAGGTACAAAGTATAATAAAAGCATTTATAAAAGGATGATTACCCTTTTTTTTTACATTTGTTAAGTTCTTATAAATCTTTTCCTACATCTATACATTTGTTTCTCTCAGTTCACAAATTTAGCAGAATGAGAGTATATTTATGTTTACAATAAGATGTGAATTCTAAACTTTATTCATACGTGCAGGCTAAGAATTGTGGTTAGCTTAGAGAAAAATGTGAGATTAGCAATTTGAAGAGTCTATTTTCTCCTCATATGTTTGCTTTAACATGTGTAAGTTGTAATTATTATTTTTCTCTTCATGGCATGCTTAAATTTGTAGATCAGCATATATTTGTTTTTGACATTTCTTATTAAATGTATTTGAAAACTGTCTGAAGAAAGTATCCAATTTTTTAGCAATTAAAAAAAATCACCTCAATAATTACAGTTTTATTCCAATTTGTAAGCAAGGGAAAAAAAACTCTGAACTTTCAATGAAGAGAGTCAGAAGTTCTGAATAGTATATTTGTGTAAATAAGATTGTAAGTCGGTCAACACTCCAATTGGAGAAGTTCTTTTCCACTCAAAAGACAGCCACATTTAGGGGACAAATCTTCAACTTCAAACAAGATGATGGAGAACCATTCAATGAGTGTTGGGAACGTTTTAAAGGACTCTTGTTGCAATGTCCACACCATGGGTTACCTCTTCACTTACAAATGCAAATTTTTTATGATGGACTAACCCAAACTTGTCAATCAACCGTTGATAATGCCGCAGGTGGAGCATTGAAGAAAAAGAATGCTCAAGAGTCATACAACATTTATGAGATGTTGGGATCTAATGCTCAACACAAAGATGTAAGGGGTAAGAAACTTGGAGTGTATGAAACAAATGCTAATCATGATCTTTCTTTGCAGGTAGCTAACCTAGAAAGAAAGCTTGAATCCGTGCTCAACTTGGTGCCAAAACCAAATGAGGTGTGTGCCATTTGCAACATACCAAGCCACCCTACTCATCAATGTCCATCTAGGGAGGCCTATCCCGAGTTTGTTCAAGAACAAGTGAATCTCATGAATTCTTACAATCAAAGGCCAAGGAATGATGCATTTTCAAACACATATAATCCGGGGTGGAGAGATCATCCCAACTTTTCATGGAAGAACAACAACAACTACCAAAACTTCCAACCAAAACCTGCCCCTACACTTGAAGATACGGTCAAGTTGTTAGCTCAAAACACCTTGCAATTCCAACAAGCCACAAATAGCACTTTCCAACAACATTCTGCTGCCCTAACCAAAATGGAGACACATTTGGGACAGATTGCGGATGCCTTGAACCAAAGAGAGGTTGGAAAGTTTCCAAGCCAACCCGTGATACTTCAAAGGAACCAAGAGCAAGCCAAAGCAATCACTACACTCAGAAATGGTAAGGTTATTGATAATAGAGTTGGAAATGAAGTTACTAATGAATTTGATCATGTGATTGTAGGTGGAAATGAGAAACCAAATGAGGAACCAAGCCATGCTTCTTCCTCAAATGAAGCACCAAATCTTCACAAGGCCGAGAAGCCCTACACTCCACCAATACCATTCCCTGGAAGACTTGCCAAGAGCAAGCATGATAAGTCATTTAAAGAGATCTTTGATATTCTAAGTAAGGTTAATGTTAACCTACCTTTGCTTGATGTCATTAGGAACATGCCGGCTTATGGGAAGTTCTTCAAAGAGTTAAACAACTACAAAAGGAAGTATGGACCCCATGAGAAGGTAGTGGTGTCGGAGAATGTAAGTGCGGTGTTACAAAGGAAACTTCCACCAAAGCTCAAAGATCCGGGAAGTTTTTCTATCAACATCACCATAGAGGACAAGAAAGTGGAGAAGGCCATGCTTGATTTGGGTGCTAGCATCAACTTAATGCCATACTCCGTGTACCTTCAACTAGGTTTGGGGGAATTGAAATCCACCACCATTTCATTACAACTTGCGGACAGATCCGTGAAGTATCCAAGAGGTATAGTTGAGGACATTCTAGTTCAAATTGATAAACTCATATTGCCTGCGGATTTTGTAGTGTTAGACATGGAGGAAGCACCTATACATGATAGAGAATTGCCTATTTTGCTTGGAAGACCATTCATGGCCACGGCCAAGACCATCATTGATGTGCAAAATGGACTCCTCACTATGTCCGTGCTAGGAGAGACCGTCCAATTCAAAGTGTTTGAGTCTCTTTCTCATCCTTCTTCATCTCTTGATTGCTATGCCATTGATGTGCTTGATTCACTTGTTTTCTCTAAGTTCTTGCAGGCACAATCTAATGAACCATTACAAACTGTTTTGACTCAATCTCAAGATGAGTTTGATGATGAAGATGCACTCATGGAAGTGGTTGCTGCCTTGGAAGCATTAGCACCATATCCTTTAAATGTTTCACCTCTTGTAGAGTCATTAGAACCATCAAGGTCCCATCTAATCCCTTCCATTGTTAAGGCACCTAAACTTGAACTTAAACCACTTCCACCACATCTAAAATATGCATATCTAGCTGAATTTGAAACTCTTCCAGTTATCATAGCTTCGGACCTCACTCCTAATGAAGAGGATAAATTACTTAGAGTCTTAAAAGAGTCCAAATCTGTTATTGGTTGGTCTATTGCAGATATTAAGGGAATAAGCCCTACTAGGTGCATGCATAGGATCCTTTTGGAGGATGGAGCAAAGACAACCCGTGAGCCACAAAGAAGGCTCAATCCACACATGAAAGAAGTGGTGAGGGATGAAGTATTGAAGTTGTTAGATGTGGGAATCATATATCCCATTTCTGATAGCAAATGGGTGAGTGCCATTCAAGTGGTACCAAAGAAGGTGGGAATCTCAGTAATGAGAAATGAAAACCAAGAACTTGTGCCCACAAGACCCACGGCTAGTTGGAGAGTTTGCACCGATTACAGGAAGTTGAATTCTAACACTAGAAAAGATTACTTTCCCATGCCTTTCATAGATCAAATGCTTGAGAGATTGGCAGGTTATTCACATTATTGTTTTCTTGATGGTTACTCAGGTTACAATCAAATTGCAATTGCCCCGGAGGATCAAGAGAAAACTACATTCACATGTCCATTTGGCACATTTGCATATAGGAGAATGCCCTTTGGACTTTGCAATGCCCCGGCCACATTCCAAAGATGTATGTTGGCAATCTTTTCTGACATGGTGGAAAGGTTCATTGAGGTATTCATGGATGATTTTTCAGTGTTTGGTTCTTCTTTTGATGAATGTCTTAACCATCTCTCTTTAGTGCTTCAAAGATGCCAAGAAACAAATTTGGTTCTCAATTGGGAGAAATGCCAATTCATGGTGAAACAAGGCATTGTTTTAGGCCATGTGATCTCTAGCAAAGGAATGGAGGTAGACAAAGCCAAAATTGACATTATCAACACTATGGTAGCTCCTACAACCGTGAAGGGAGTGAGAAGTTTCTTAGGGCATGCAGGCTTTTATAGACGTTTCATTAAGAACTTTTCAATGATAACTCGGCCATTATGCAATTTGTTAGCTAAAGATGTTGTGTTTCACTTTGATAAAGCTTGTATGGATGCATTCAATACTTTGAAACATGAACTAACCTCGGCTCCTATCATTATGGCACCAGATTGGTCTTTACCTTTTGAATTGATGTGTGATGCATCTGACTATGCTATTGGTGCAGTTTTAGGACAAAGGGTGAACAAGCTCCCACATGTGATCTACTATGCAAGCCGGACTCTCAATGATGCTCAACTCAACTACTCCACAATTGAAAAGGAGTTGCTTGCTATTGTCTTTGCTTTAGAGAAGTTTAGGTCATATCTTGTGGGATCTAAAGTCATTGTGTTTTCTGATCATGCAGCCCTTAGGTATTTGATGACAAAGAAAGATGCTAAACCGCGCCTAATTAGATGGATACTCTTATTACAAGAGTTTGATTTGGAAATTCGAGATAAGAAGGGAAGTGACAATGTTGTGGCTGACCATTTGTCAAGGCTTGATGAGAACCATGGAGTTGGACAACCTTTGCCTCTAAATGAATCATTTCCAAATGAACAACTCTTTGTTGTTCAAGAAAAAGAACCATGGTATGCTTATTTTGTCAATTACCTTGCTTGTGGTGTATTTAGAGATGACATGTCTTTTCAGGAAAGAAAGAAATTCCTTGCCATGGTAAAACATTACATTTGGGATGAACCATACTTGTTTAAGTATTGCCCTGACCAAATCATTAGGAGATGTGTCCCGGAGAGTGAGCAACAAAGCATTCTAACATTTAGCCATACATTGGCATGTGGAGGCCATTTTGGTGCCAAAAAGACATCCCTAAAGGTTTTACAATCTGGTTTCTTTTGGCCTACTCTATTCAAAGATGCTTTTGATTTTTGTTCTAAGTGTGATAGGTGCCAGAAAATGGGGAACATTAGCCGAAGGAATGAGATGCCTTTGAACAACATTTTGGTGATAGAACTCTTTGATGTTTGGGGAATTGATTTCATGGGACCATTCCCATCCTCTTTTGGTTACTTGTACATTTTAGTAGCTGTAGATTATGTATCTAAATGGGTTGAAGCCATTGCTACAAGAACTAATGATCATAAGGTTGTGTTGAATTTTCTTAAAAATGAGATTTTTTGTAGGTTTGGAACACCAAGAGCTATTATTAGTGATGGTGGTAGCCATTTCTGCAACAAACCCTTTGAATCCTTGATGAAGAAGTACAACATCAACCACAAAGTGTCAACCCCGTACCATCCTCAAACCTCAGGACAAGTGGAGATTAGCAATAGGGAGATCAAGAACATTTTGATGAAAACCGTGAGCCCTACAAGGAAGGATTGGTCATTGAGGTTGAATGATGCACTTTGGGCATATAGGACAGCATACAAGACCCCCATTGGCATGAGTCCATATCGACTTGTGTTTGGGAAAGCTTGTCATTTGCCAATGGAGCTTGAACACCGTGCATATTGGGCCATCAAGAAGTTCAATTTTGATTACAAAGATGCGGGAATAGCAAGAAAGCTCCAACTTAATGAGTTGGAAGAGCTTAGAAATGAGGCATATGAGAATGCCAAAATCTACAAGGAAAGGACTAAGCTCTATCATGACAAGGCCATCCTAAGGAAGGAGTTTCACCAAGGTATGAAAGTACTTTTGTATGACTCACGTTTGAGACTTTTTCCAGGAAAATTGAAGTCTAGGTGGGTTGGACCATTCAAAGTGGTGCAAACATTTCCCCACGGAGCTGTGGAGATTGAGAGCATGAAGAATGGCACCTCTTTTAAAGTCAATGGGCAGAGATTGAAACCATATTTGGACAATGTGGAGGATGAGCTAATGTATCAAGTTGTGGATTACCTTGAATTTACAACACCATGAACAAGCTTCCATGTCTTGCCTAGACATTAAATAAAGCGCTTGCTAGGAGGCAACCTAGTGTGGTTTGTGTTCTTTCCTTATGTTGTGTTTATGTTGTTTCCATTCCATATTGTTTGCCTACTTGCACTACATTCAAATTTAAACATTGAGGACAATGCTTAAGATAGGTTTGGGGGTATGAATATGGAAAATTTTAATTTTGTTTTTGTGTTTGTTTTGAAAGGTTTGTTTTAGTGTTTGTTTGTGTTTGTTTTGGTTAAATGTGTTTTTGCTTACTAATATGAATGTATATGAGAGCTATGTTTGCAAATAAACTTTGGGGTCACTATGAAAAGTTTTGTATTTTGTTGGCATGTATAAAGTTGTAACACTTGAAGATATGATGATTGAGGTACCATACTCAAATTCACAAAGAAGAATAGTGGAGACTACCCTAGTGAGTTATTTTGAGCCTAATTGCTTCTTTGAGAGGGTTTAAAGTGTTTCTACTCCTATCTTGTTCTTTCAATTTCACTCTAAATGATCGCATTGCTTCTATTTTGTTTGAATGCTAAGAATTACTCTCCTTTGAAGATACCATGTGTTTAGTACCATTCATAAATGAACTCAATGAGATGATGTTAGGCTATGCATGTTTTAACTACTAAAAGGCTAAAACCCTATCCCTATGTGTGCTCCATTCACCCTCTTTGCAGCCAAACACTTTGGCCTAATTCCTTCATCACCCACACCATGCTCTACCCCATTCTAGCTCAATACAAACCGTACCTTATAGCTTGGGGAATGCCAATGTGATGAAGTCCAAAGGTAAATTGATTGATAAAACAAGATTGGGGTGTGTACCGAAGGCCTATGTGAAGTGTGATTCTAAAAAAAAAAAAAAAGAAGAAGTTAACAAAGAAGAGAATCAAGTGAAAACAAGTTCCAAATCTCCTCATCATAAGACATAGGTCTTGGACGCCAAAAATGAAGAAGAAAGAAGATAAATGCAAGTGAAAAGCATGGACCTCAAGGACACTTTGGTATGCCCCAAGCTCTAGTATTCCATATCACTTTTTTCATAACCTACAACCTAAGCCTTACATTACAATCTTGAGAAAGACCTAGTTGATCATTGAGGATGTATTCATGGGTGATGGTAAGTGTATGGTTATCTATCTTCTTGGTATTTGATTCATTTCATGAGATCTACTCAGAAATTGTGCTTTCATTTCAAGTTTCATATGTGAGAATTTTGATTTCCTTTACATAACTTCACTCACATATACTAGTGGAGAGACTAAACCTTAGGTTCTGAGTGAGAACTTGAGTGAAACCGTGAGGAATAGAGTTGAGGTGAATTCATTCTTAAGCATTTGGTATGGTGACCTTGAAGTTGTAAGACATGGTGAAATATCTTTATACATTACACTTGATATGATTCTTTGGAATGGCAAGGCTTTTTGAGTTTGAGTGTAAGACTAAGTTGCCATTGGTTCTTATTAGTTTGTTTAAAGCATGTTTAACCAAATTGTGTGCAGATTTTGTTGATGTTTGAGGGTGTCATCATTGTAAACCCTCAGGAGACACAACTCCTCCAACTAGGGACACCTAGGGGTTCAAAGGCTTGTTGCATATGCCCAATGCAATCGTTTAGTTAGATGTTAAATGTTGTTAGATGTTAGTGTTTTGTGTGTGTTAATTTTAAGTTTGCTCGTGGACTAGCAAAAACCAGGTTTGGGGGTATTTGATAGTTCACATTTTGTATGCATTTATAGCATCCATATTTTGTGTCTTTGTGGTGTGTTTGATTTAAACTAGTTGCATTTTACATCATTTTGTGTTAGTGTGCAGCTATGTGTGTGTTAGGATCAGTTGGAAGGATAATGAAGCAAAAACACCACATTTGGTAGCCGAGCATCACTCCAAGCATGGAGAAGGATTTGATGAGTTAATTTGAAGTCCAAATGAAGTATCTAAGACATGTTTGGTTGCTGGAATTTCAGGAAGTATTGTGGAGGGGAAAATGGTGCAATTCGGCCATATTGGGAGATTCTATGCATGGCAAATGCATTGGATTCATATTTGGTGGTTTCACACACTTTGCCATGCATTAATTCACATTTCCACCCTTACCATTAGTTAAACCATTCAGCCATACATTTTCACAAATGATTTCACCCCATGCCGTGCATTTTCTACCCCTTGCCAGCCTGTCCTTGCAGATTTCCACATGCTTCTCCACTAAAATGACCACATGCTTGTCCATTTACACCATGCCATGCACTAGCCATTTCAGAATTTGAATTCCCCCATCATTACACACACTAGCATCCCTTATTCTACATTTGTTGAGATCCAATCTTGGATCTAAATCTGAAAAGCTACTCCATCCATTCCCTTTAAGTGTAGTCTTCAAGAAATCTGATTTACATTACATTACACATTACATTCTACACTCTACATTTTCTACAATTCATTCCATTCGAAACCTACATTCCTTACACACATTCATTCCATTTCTCATACACCAAAACACTCCATTTCTGTCCATTCTCTACCATTCCACACAAACCATCTCACCATAACCGTGTCACATTCATCTACCCCACTCTTGGAGAGCTACACCACACTTGGAGAGCTTGCACCGAAGGTCACTCTCAAGGGATCTTCAACACAGTTTTGCTTCAAGGGGTTCTTCTTCTTAATTCTATGTACACTCATGTTATATTTCTATGTCAAATCTTTGTAAACATGAAGTGTAACTAATCTCTCTATAGGGATTCGATGTAGCCTAGCAAGATTGCCATGTAGTTAATTTGGAATGCTCAGTTTTATCCTTCTATTTCTTGTTTCATTCTCTGATTTAATTGTGACTTAGTGTGTTGATTTTAATGCTTGATCGCCATTTGAATTAACCATAAGTTGTTTAGCCAATCTTAAAGCACACATCATGCATAACCTTGGCAGATATGGGAATGATTGAAGGGAATGTTTGGCAAACATCATGCCAAGTGTTTCCTTTGGTTTTATGAAAGTTTCTTATGCTTAATACATTCTTGATTAGGAACCAAAGTTGCACATCACAATTAGGTTCATGACTAGGAATATTTGATCAAAACCACACATCATATGGATGATCATATCTAAGTGAAACAAACTCAAGAAATAGATAGATTGTTGAGCATAACTTGAATTAACAAACATGGAATCAATTAGCAAAGGTGAAACCGAATCCCTAGCCTTCTCTCTATTGATACAAGTCCCTAGTCTCAACTCCCTTGGTTCTACCTCCTTATCTTACTTGTTATTTCATTTACTTGTATTCATTTCATTTCATTGTATTTCAAGTTACAACCTCAAATCTGCCTAAATTGATTAGCTCTAGGTTCTAGTGAGTTCTTGCAAAACAAGTGATTATATTGGTCTAATTAGTCCCTGTGGATTCGACACCCTTACTTGTGTTCTTATACTCAACATGTTGTAGCACTAGGAAGGAAAAACATCAACAGGGGGGGTAGTGTGTGAGCACGGTAGAGACTTGATTAGATGTTGTTTGTGTATTTCCCAATAGGGATATCTCTTTCTTTACATAATATAGATATATTAGTCCCAAGTATCACAGATAGATTAGATTAAGAAGAAAAAAAATACAAGTTTACATATATTGAGTTAATAGCAACATATCAAAAGGGTGTGAGTTCGAAGGTTTTTTCCGTTGTGCAAGGAAGAACCTCATCAGAAGAAGAAGGTTCTGGGCTGTTTTATCCTAGGAATGACGTGGTGTTTATGAATTGCTTGCACACTTTGGACAGAGCCGCGAAATGTCTTAAATAGAGCGATTTAGTCCGCACCTCATCCCAAGAATCATTCTTCACTCAAGGCTTCTACAGTTTTCGGGTAACTTCGTTCCTTTGTATTTCAGTTTACAACAAGGCAAAGTAAAACATCACACAAAATTGTCCTAATAGCCGCGCCTTTGTTCTTCAATAGCATAGTAGAACAATTTCCAATGAGTTATCAGATTTTCATCCATAGATTCTATGATCTCAGTTTTATTTTCTCGCAACTATTGTCTCGCATATATAAGAACAACATTCTCACAGGTAATAATTTACATATCTCTGACAAAGACCCATTTATTGTCAATATGTGCTTAGCAACAATTTTTAAACATTTTAAAAGAAATCTTACAAAGCTAATTGTCAGATTGCAAGCTATTTTGAAATACATTACTGCAGTACAACCTTTGGAAGAAAAAAAAAATGGTTGCCAACTTGCCAATGAAAGATTTGAGACCAAAAGTTAAATTTGTCTTGAAAATATGAGGTACAAAGTATAATAAAAGCATTTATAAAAGGATGATTACCCTTTTTTTTTACATTTGTTAAGTTCTTATAAATCTTTTCCTACATCTATACATTTGTTTCTCTCAGTTCACAAATTTAGCAGAATGAGAGTATATTTATGTTTACAATAAGATGTGAATTCTAAACTTTATTCATACGTGCAGGCTAAGAATTGTGGTTAGCTTAGAGAAAAATGTGAGATTAGCAATTTGAAGAGTCTATTTTCTCCTCATATGTTTGCTTTAACATGTGTAAGTTGTAATTATTATTTTTCTCTTCATGGCATGCTTAAATTTGTAGATCAGCATATATTTGTTTTTGACATTTCTTATTAAATGTATTTGAAAACTGTCTGAAGAAAGTATCCAATTTTTTAGCAATTAAAAAAAATCACCTCAATAATTACAGTTTTATTCCAATTTGTAAGCAAGGGAAAAAAAACTCTGAACTTTCAATGAAGAGAGTCAGAAGTTCTGAATAGTATATTTGTGTAAATAAGATTGTAAGTCGGTCAACACTCCAATTGTTGAAAAGCATCATCCATGTTTGGATCCGAATTAGAAATTAGTTGATAAGGGTAGATATCAGCGACTTTTAGGAAGACTAATTTATTTGGCTCATACACGTCCAGATATCGCCCATGCTGTGAATGTAGTGAGTCAGTTTATGCATTCACCAAGCGTAGATCATATGGCTGCTGTTATGCGTATCCTAGCGTATTTGAAGTCTGCGCCAAGAAAAGGAGTTTTGTATGATAAGCACGAGCATTTGAAGATTGAAGGATTCACAGATGCTAGGCGGGTAATGTAAGTGATAGGTGGTCTACTTCTGGGTATTTTACTTTTGTAGGAGGAAATCTGGTTACATGGTGAAGTAAGAAACAGAAGGTAGCATTGCGATCCTCAGATGAGGTTAAGTATAAGGGCATGGCTCACGGCATTTGTGAGATTCTTTGGCTTCAAAAACGTCTTTGGGGTCTTGCGTTTAAGCCAAAGGAGACCATGAAATTTTGTTGTGATAACAAGTCCGCAAGAGATATACCTGATAATCTGGTGCAACATGATAAGACAAAACATGTAAAGGTTGATCGACATTTTATTAAAGAGAAGCTCGAGAAGAATATTGTATCAATACCTTTTTTTAACTCAGATGAGCAACTTGCAGATATTCTTACTCATGCTGTGTGTAGTCGGAAGTTTGATGACTCACTTATCAAGTTGGGCATGTGTGATATCACCAACTTAAGGAGGAGTGTAAAACATGAGTCGGTTTTTAAGGGAAAAAAGGAATGTAAAATATTGTAAATATTATGAGTCCTAAGGGTGGGCATAAAAACCGCCGAACCGGAAAACCGAATCGAACCGTGACAAAAAAAACCGTAAAAAACCGCGTTGACCAAAAAAGTCAAAACCGGAACAAAAACCGAACCGAACCGTTTTAAACGGTTCCGGTTCCGGTTTGGAAATATTAAGAACCGGAGGAACCGAACCGAACCGTTTTAAATATAAATTATTGTATTATTATTATTTTATATAAATAAGACATTTTTTCAAGAAGATCATGTGCATAAGCCCAATATTTTTCTTCACTTCTCTTCCCCTCCTTTGTTGTTTTATCACTTTTCTCCCCCTCCATTATTTTTCTCTATTCTTTTCTAGTATGTTATGCATTATGTACACTTTAGTTTTAGTTTAAGATCTACACTTTGGTCTTGATATGAGCCTTTTTATCTTTTGATTTATATTTATATGCACACTTACTATTAACCGGTCATAAATCTTGTAGATCTAGTAGTGAAAATTCAAAATTTGCTTGAATTTGTGGTTGAAATATGTGTTTGGTATTAGAAGTAGAAAAATTAGAAGAAAAAATATATATATATAAAATTTTGGTTAGAACCGTAAACCGGCATGAACCGAACCGGAACCGTTATGAACCGAATCGTACGGTTTTAGTAAAAATTTAAGCGAAACCGGACCGAACCGAACCGTTGAAATTTTTCGATTTCGGTTCCATTTTGAGGGTGGAACCGGACCGAACCGGACCGTGCCCACCCCTAATGAGTCCTTTATTAGGTAGGATATTATTTATGTCCTTTTTTGTTTCCTTAGGTACCGTGTGGTACGTGGGACGAGACGAAATGAGCTGTTCCGCAGGACGCGTTTTGGCTGATTTTTTGTCCCGCCTCTCCCCCCTGGAATGACTTGTTCCACATCTATGGAACACAAAATTTTGACATTTTAAGACAAAAATACCCCTAATCTTTTTCAATATTTACACCATACAAAAAACAAACCCTAAAATTCTATCTTCTTCGTTCCATCTTCTCTGCATGCCGCTTCCTTTTCTCGTAGCCTTCATCCTCATCCTCTCCCGTAGCAGTTGCATCTCCAGGTTTGATCTTGATATTCTCCCGTAGCCACTGCATCTCCAGGTTCGATCTTGATCTTCTCCCGTAGCTGTTGCATCTTCAGGTTCGTTTTCTTGATTTTTCCATGGGAAATTTCAATCGGAATCAGAGCAGCGACTACACGTTGGAGGACGAAGGCACGGAGGACTACAGGCGCGGCGGCTACCACGCCGTCCGAATCAGTGACACTTTCAAGAGCGGACAGTATGTCATTCAGACCAAGCTCGGCTGGGGCCATTTCTCCACCGTCTGGCTCGCCTAGGACACCCAACACTTCATACTCCTCTCTCTCTCTTCTCTTTTTACGACACTGCATTTTATTGCTTTTTGATCTAAGGTTGTAGATATTAGTCGTTTGAGAATGTGGGGGAAAGTAATTGAAATTTTAATGTTGCTCTTGGTTTTTTTTGATCTTTGACATGCTTAGTTTTAAGTAAATTAATGGAGGATTAAAGACAAATGTGTTTTGTTTTTCTTGCTCTGAAAGTGCAAAAGAGTGCTGACCACTACACCGAGGCGGTCATGGATAAGATAACCATCTTGAAACAGATTGCAGAGGGAGACCCAGATGATAAAAAATGCGTGGTGAAGCTATAATGTAACACGAAAACGCATTACATTCCGTCATGCGCGTACCAAACATAACACGAAATCTTCGTTCTGTCCCGTTTCGTTCCTTCCCATCCTGTCTGCGTACCAAACGGTACCTTATGGAACAAGAATTGTATATGTATATATTTCAATGAAGTAATACAATGAAAATTACCCCCATAAAATTCTATTTAAATTATGCAATGTTGCATTTAGACTTACACTAGGTAACAACCGCGAAAGGTAACGGTAGCTGCATTTTTCTGCTCCGCCATACAAAACACATGTATAATGAAGACATATAAATTTGTCTTGCATTAAGTAACTTGATGAATTCAGCAGTGAAACACACTGTTGACTACAAAAATCACCTAGCCTACGTGGCGCGCAGGCCGAGCAATTAGTGAGCTAACTACGTCCTTCAAATGTGGGCGGGGCGTGCCAACTCATAGGCTGGGCTCGGCCGAGGAGTAAAATGAGTTGATGTTGCGTTGAGCGCGCTGCTGACTTCTACGTCTTGCGATTGCGACCGAGGAAGGAACACGTCTTAGCCTTTGGGTTCTAGAGCCTGAAGACAAGGCTGCTATTTTTACGAAGTTCAATATCAAATTCGGCTTTCAATGTGCCGAATGTAGTAACCTGGTAACACCTCACTTCGCCGAGAAGGCTAATGAGATGACCTTTGCAAAAAAAATTCAAAAATCCTTCTTGACCGAGACTTGGATAGATAACCAGTCGGCCTTGACGCAGTACTGTTTATCTAAACTGAAGGTGCTCCGAGGTCGGCTGATTCTACGGCGGTAGTGCTGTTTATCCAAACTGAAGATACCACCGGTTGCCTTCACAGTGCTGTTTATCCAAACTGAAGATGTGAAGGTAGAAAAAGAAAATAAAAATTTCAAAGGGTTTGAGAGGTTTCGCGTAGAGCGAGAATTTGCGCAGAGCAGATTTATGTGTTGAGCTGGAGATCCTCTGAATGTTGCATGCGCTCTCGTATTTATATTGACGAATACGCACTGGTTGATAAGCCGAGAAAGACTCCTAAACTATTAAAACTCATCTTATCTCACCAAATCCAAGATAACCTGCATGCTTGGATAACGCTCACCAATTATTATATATATACACACACACACACACACACACACACACAAAACATAGTTTACACCTTTCCAATGAGTTTGCAGACTTATGCCGCCAGTTTTATATATATGGGTGATGGCCTTTGACACGGCATGCAGGCCACCCTTCATCAATTCCCTTCATCTGACAACATCCATAAATAACCTAGCCCCCTTAGGTCTCCTACCTCATAGTCACCTAGTTGACAACAATAGCTATCATCATTCTGATCAAATGAATTTTAAATTCATTTTACTTTTGAGTGCCGTCAGACATCCCAAATTAATTCGGACTGTACTACTTAGTTGGGATATAAATCTCATTCTATTTATCTTGTTTAAGAAGATACCAAGATAATTCATATTAAAAGATAATTATTACGATAAAAGAAAAATCGTAATATTATCCTTTAATAACCAAATTATCTCTACTTTCTCATCTGACGGTTGAGAACCATACTCACTCAACGGTCTCGATCGCTTGGGCCGATGGTGTAAATCGGGTCCAAACACACACATACCTTCCCAAGAAGAACTTCGTTCGTATGAGGTCCGTATGCATTAGCTGTGTCAAAGAAAGTGATTCCTTTGCTGAAGGCATGTTTTATTGTTGCGATAGCATCCTCATCGGCAACAGGAGAGTTATAAATCCCACTCAGCCCCATGCATCCAGACCCCAGTTTTGAAACCTGATTAAAGCAAAGAAGTTCGAAATTTTGCAACAAATCAGGAAAAAATATGTAGAAATATATTAAAGGGGTGTGACATCCACACACCCCATTTTATTTTTCACAGACCTTTTTAATTTTCGACTGTCAGATCGGATGAACTGAAAAAGATCAACGGACAGAAATTATCAAGCGGTGTGTGAGAAGTTACATTAAAAAGAAAATGAGGATACTTCCAACCACAGAATGTAAGCATTTAAGTCAACCTCTGCAACAAAGGTTAACCTCAAAACTCAAAGGCCTCGTTTGATAGAGAGCATAGCTTGGATACGACAATTATTCATGAAGAAAAGTTGTTCCTTTTAATCCTGCCATTTTGTAGGGACTAAGAGGAATATTTTTTCTTCATGAGGACCAAATAAGGAAATTCTCATCCATTTTTTTCTTTCAAAATACCTTTAGTGTAGTGAATACTCATATCCAAGTTAGTCCTCCCTATCAAACGAAGCCTAATGGAAATGGAGCCTGGAAAGCATTAAAAGAGGCAAAACACTTAGGCCTCGTTTGGTGTCAATGATTGAATCAGATTGGATAACTCAATAGTTGAATGGATGTTGATAGAAAATAAATGCCAAGTTCCAAATTTTGTCTAAGCTCAAGATAAAAGAGATTGATCACAATGACTAATCCATCTTCTATTCTTTCTTCAACATACACTGAATCGAACGAGTTGTCTAATCCAAAATCAGTCTTTGAAACCAAAACGAGCCGTTACATCTCTTTCTTTAACAAAAAAAAACTGGAGATTAGTAGACTTGGGCAAATTGTGCTGAGCAATGTACTACACAACCAAGCATATATATATTCACTTCAAAACTTAATCGGAGAAACGAAAGACATAAATTGAAACAACTTCAGGATCCAAAAATAGATTTATTTATTTATACCTCAGATCCACAGTTTCCAAGTTGACGATAAAAAAAAAAGAATGACAAAAAATGAAATGCATCAGCCGGGAATTGAACCAGGGTCTGTACAGTGGCAAGGTACTATTCTACCACTAGACCACTGGTGCCCACATGTCACTTTCAGCTCCCACCAAAGTATTGTCACGACAGAAAGTGGGCACATTTGCGATTATAATCAGTCGGATACGACAAACGACTATGGGGTCAAATTAATAATAGTGGTGTGTTCCACTGGATTTGGATCATCTTCTGAGCTTAGCATCCTGAGCCTACTAAGTAAATCATACAGGCCGTTGAATTTTGATTCAACGGCTATAAATAGGGGGTCTCTCTAAAAGTTATAATAATTGTAGCCATTGGATCAAAATCTAACGGCCCGTGTGATTTGCTCAGTAGACTCAGGATGTTGAGCTCAGGAGAGAGGATCCAAATCCGTGATCCACATACCTTTTTTACTTTTTATACATTTTTTTTATTTTCGACCGGATCGAATGAATTGAAGAAGAAAAAATGACAAAAATTAACAAGGAGTGTGAGAAATAAAAAAAAATGGTGTGCACACCCCTTAAGAATATTGCAAAATGCATAATGTCTTTTCTACCCTACTACGAGATGTAAAAGCAAAGGGCATTTTTGACTATCCATACTTCTTTCAAGTAAAAGCATGAGTTAGAGTAATTCAATTACTTATAATCACATGGACAATACAAATAGAGTGACGTGGAGTAACTCAATTATAAGCACATGGACAATACAAGTCGGGTGAAGCGTAGCACATGTGGCTATTGTGATTCATACGAGGGAGAATCTGCTCTGATACCATGAAGAAAGTTGAGGTTCCACTATAAAACCAATTGACAATATGAAAAGTAGTCCAATTACTAATAAGCACATGCAATGTCCATCATTTCTTCGATGTGAGATTGATACTCTTAACACATTAAATGTTTTAGAGTAATTTTACGCACATTCTTCAAGTGTTCTTGTTTTTTTTTCTTTTGATTTTGGATTATGGATTAAACTCAAACAATTGTGATTGTATTTGTAAATTTATGGCATGTCATCACATGGACGTTTCCGATTTCAAGCCTCCAAGTAGAGTTACGAGGCCATGGATAGAGCATTAACATGGAGATGCAATCTCCAGCTTATAGTTCGTTTAAAAATGTTTTTAAAATGATTGAAAACACTTTTAGAGAAAAAAAAAAACTTTTGTATTCCAAAACCACTTGAAGAACTTCTTGCAAGAAACATTAGTTATGTGTTTCTTGTAGGAAGTATTAGTTATGTGCTTCTTGTAAAAAGCACCTTTAAGTATTTCTTGTAGAAAGCACTTCAATGTGTTTTTATTTTTGAATTCACTTGCATTTTTACTAAAAAAGTAAAAGTTTGCTCCAAAATCATTGTCACCAAAATTCAAACGTGCCCTTATTATATCAATAAAAAAAACCCTAGGCATATCAACAGAAATGAGCAGTATTGGCCAACTAGTTAGTACTATAGGCACTTCAGGTACAAGTTGGTATTTTGCTATGCTTTTGCTGGTGTATTTGCAAAATTCCATGTGGAGCTACTTAAACTGTCACTATATCTTTCCCCTGCCGCACTGTTGATGGGTATCGCATCAGAAACCTCCTTCACATCTTCTTCAGTGAATTTCACTCTCAACGATCCGATATTATCATCGAGATTTTTTATCTTTGTCGTCCCTAAAAGAACACAATGAGATGTAAGCATGATTCGTTTTCAAGTTTATTACAATGGTTCGTCCAGTTAGTTAATAACAACTTACCAGGGATTGGTACCACGTCATCACCTTGGCTAAGAAGCCAAGCTAGGGCAAGTTGTGCAGGGGTGCATCCGTGCTTCTCGGACAACTTTCGTACGTTGCCAAAGATGACCTTGTTCTTCTCCAAGTTGTCTCCTATGAATCGAGGACAGAAACCTGATACCTGATAACAAAATGATTAGCCATCAAATAACCGTTCTTGTTCACACAATTAAGCATGTCGCTACCCCAAGAACTCCCTTACCAGAAGATTATTTGTAGGTAGACTTTCGACAACTCCCTTGCCACCGAAAAATCCCCGACCAAGTGGGCTGTATGGCACTATTCCGATTCCAAGCTCCCTGTGGTTCCAACAAATGCGACAATATTTTCTCACATTGATCAATTGACTAAGATGCGGGAACAATCAACCAGCCACAAAGTAGTTACCTGCAAAGCGGGACAATTTCTTCCTCGATATCTCGAGTCCAAAGGGACCACTCCATTTGTATAGCAGTTATGGGATGAACTGCATGAGCCCTTCTTATTGTGTCCGGGCTAGCTTCCGATAATCCGATGTACTTAATTTTTCCCTCATTCACCAGCTTCTTTAGCTCCTCCATCTGTCCTTACAAAAATTGTAACTGAGTAACAAAAAAATGGAAAAAGGCTTCACACTGCACTTCAAAAGTGGCGGAAAATATCTCACTTACAGTGTCCTCTATGGGGACTGTTGTATCGATCCGGTGCTGATAGTAAATATCAATGTAGTCCATGCCAAGGCGCTTCAGGCTAGCCTCGCAGCAGGAGCGGACATATTCAGGACGGCCGTTTACTAGTCTCTGATTAGATTCCACATTTACGATACCAAACTTCGTAGCCAACTGAACTTGGTCTCGTGGCAATTGCTTCAATGCCTGAAGTTAAACCGATCGAAGACAGCATAAATGACCAACACTAAATGCATACCGACAGCCCTAGACACTCTTAGACTCTTTTCAGAACCTGCTCCAATTTCGAGTCAAGAGATCCTAAACCTATGACTATGAGGCATGGATACGGCGATATCATACGATACTCGTTAGTATTTTATATCAGAAAGATGGGTATCCTACATTTGATGTATCGTTATGCACAAGGAAAATCACAACTTTGAATTACGGAAAGACTAATTCAGAGCACATTACCTTTCCAACCAAAACTTCATTATCATGAGGTCCATAAAAATCTGATGTATCGAAGAAAGTAATCCCCTTATCGAATGCGTGCTTGATGATCGATATGCCATGCTCTTCGGGGACTGGATCGTTGTAGACTCCAGTGAGCCCGAAACACCCAAATCCCAACTTGGAAACCTGCACAACAAATGAATTCACAATTTGCATAAAATCAATGTGAAATAATGCTAATTTTTATTTGGAGGGCAGCAAAAAACATAACCGAGTTGCAGAAATGATAAGCTAGAGTAAAGAATCTGAAATGGTTTCACCTCAAATCCCTGAGTTCCGAGTTGCACTCTAGGAATTTGAACTTTCTGCTCCTCCGCCATTCTTCTTCTTCGATCTTCTTTGATCTTGTGCACTCTTGGAACTCCTTTTGTCCCCTGTTTGGTGAAGTGAGCGCCAATTTAAAGGCGTTTTACGCACCTAACTTCATGTCGTCATCGACTAAACTTCATGTCGTCATTGATTACATCAGTATATCTTTTAGGAACTAAATCTAATACTAAACTCGTCATTGATTACATCAGTATATCTTTTAGGAACTAAATCTAATACTAAACTCGTGAGTATTTTATAGAGTAAATCGTAACAATGGTCTATCAATTTTAATTAAATTGGAGTAACGGTCTTTCAACTAAAAATTCATTACCATTGGTCCATCAATTCAATCAAAACGTGTAGCTATGATATTTTTCGTCAACTTCGCCAAAATTTTGTCAAAATGAGTTATGTTGGAAGGACCATTACTACAATTGGGTTAAAGTTGATGGACTATTTCTCCAATTGGGTTAAAGTTGAGGGACCATTTCTCCAGTTTGATTAAAGTTGAGGGATTATTGGTAATGGATTTTTAGTTAAGGGACTATAGCTGCACGTTTTGATAAGTTGAGGGACCAATGCTAATGAATTTTTAGTTAAGTGACCATTGCACCAATTAAGTTAAAGTTGAGAGATCATTGCTACAATTTACTCTATTTTATATCAAATATTATTTGGAAGTTTGTTAGTGTCCTAAATTATATTAAAACTGTGAAATTATCAGAAAGACATGTCAAAGGTCAACAACACATTATTAATTACCACTTGCACAACCTATTAGGTTTGGGGTCTTATCACAAAAGGCATCTGTATTAGTTTAGAATGGGTTAAGATATTTAAACTCTTCTTTTTCTTAAAGATACGATCCATGTGTGATATTTCGACAAAAACGGTTGGAGGAAAACGCAAATTGTTATAAACCTTGTAAATTGATATTATCTTTATTATTTGATAAGGATCATTCTCCTCCACAGAAACTAAAAACTTGAGAAAGCTTCTCATTGAAGATGGGATTCCTAATCTGAATAGAGAAGAAGATTCTCCTCCACATAAACTAAACACGTGAGAAAGCTTCTCACCTTAAAGATGGGATTTCTACTCTGAATAGAGAAGATCAAGTCTATATGCATAATTTTTGTTCCGTTGTGATTTGTACGTTTTGATTTTGTCTGTTTTGCTTTCTTCTGCTATGATTCCTTGCGGTTTTCTATCCCCTAAATCATTTAACCCCGCAACGTGTATTTCATCTCCCTATATATTTTGATCCCCGAAGGAAGTGAATAAGATAGAAACAACGGTTTATATAATTTTCAAAACAAAAATTGAGTTCTGAAAGCAACATATTGAAAAGGGTGTGAGTTCGAAGTGTGCAAGGAAGAACTTATAAGAAGGAGAATGTTCTTGGCTATTTTATCCTGAGGACGATGTGGTGTTTGTGAACTGTTTGCACACTTTGGACAGAGTTGAAAAACGTCTTAAAGAGAGCGACTTAGTCAGCTACTCATCCCAAAAATCATTCATCACTCAAAGCTTCTACATTTTTTGGGTAACTTCTTTCCTTTTCTATTTCAGTTTTCAACAAAAACCATATTCTAATTGCGTGAAACGTTAAAATAATCTCTCTTGTGCCTGCCCTGTATGAGTCCAGTATAATATAATAAGAAAACGAAAATTTTCACAACAGTTTCCAGGATAAGTAGTCCCCGGATCTGTGTCTGTCCATGAGCGTTACAATTTCGAAATGGAAATTACGCTTAGGAATGATCTTATTATGATGTTGAAATATCCATAACTGCATCAAGGACTTCGATTGCATTGCAATGTTCTCACAGAAACTGTGCAGATTCGATTGTGTATACAAACGTTTAAGATGGTCTCTTGCCATCTTTTGCTGGTCTGTTTGCAAACTTCCACGAGCAGCGCATAAGACTTACCTGTTAATCTCTCCCCTGCTGCCGCGTTGATCGGTATCATATCCGAAGTCTCTTTCGTATCGTCTTTAGTCAGTTTGACTCTCAAGGAACCAATATTATCGTCAATGTTTTTTGTCTTTGTTGTCCCTGCAAAGACACAATGAGAGATCAGTTTGCTTGAACTTTTGTCTTTGTCAAAATCGACGCGGTCCAGTTAGTAAGCTAATACGCACAGACCAGGCATTGGTACCAAGCCATCGCCTTGATTAAGAATCCACGAGAGCGCGAGCAGTGCCGATGTGCATCCATGATTTTAGGCCAAGTTTTGTACTATACTTATTCTGATAACAAATTGCAGCTGTCTTGAATTTAAGGAGATGTTCTTCAGATCATATATGTGTTACCTGAAAACTATTTGCAGGTAAATCTGACACCTCAAATAGGCAAATAACTCAACGGGCTCGCCACAATTATCAAAGAAAAATTGAGGCTGGGACACGCTATCACGTCATCTGCAACAAATTTCTCATATTATCTGTATTGATTCTCTCAACTTCACGCAATTGTCCTAGTAGGGCAACTCTACCGATTTATCTTTCGTTATTAGTAAGTTATAGATTTTAGCTTTATTTCGTTTTGCTTTTTATTTTGACAATTTTTTCTCTAGTTTTTCCCCTCTTGTTTATCTAGTTCATAAAAGATGTAGACAATCATTCGATACGTGAAACATGAAATTTGATTAAAAAGTGTACGAAATTAAGCTTAAATCAGCCGACAATTAACCGAGAACAGTTTTTATTAGTACTAAAAAAAGGCTTAAGCATCCAACAGAACTGAGCAGCATTCACCAAAGGTTCTCAAACTGTGCAGCAATTGGAACTTAAGTTGTACTTTTTAACAACAATCAGAACCAAACAAACATAAACACCTTACAGCATTTCAGCGGTTCTTACGAATATTAGCTGCATAGTAAAAATTCTTACAGGAAATGCGCAGACCTGATCACTTACACGAACATTTAAGATGGTCTTCCTCCATCTCTTTGCGGTGTATCTGCGAACTTCCAAGAGCAGGGGATGAAAATTTCAGGTACATTATTCCCTGCCGCCGCATCCACTGGTATCATATCTGAAATCTCTTTTACATCTTCTTTTGTGAGCCTCACTTTAAAGGATCCAATATTATCATCAAGATTTTTCACCTTAGTTGTCCCTATAAGAAAACACAAGGGAAAGTCGGCAACTGGGAGAAAAAAAAATCCAGCAATGTTTCTACTTCATTGCATTAGTAAAACTCATCAAATACCCGAAACCCTAGAGGCTAGATAAGGAAGGTAAGGGGCACGCACCAGGGATAGGTACCACATCATCGCCTTGACCATGAATCCAGGCAAGGGAAAGTTGCGCAGTGCTGCATCTATGCTTTTCAGCCAACTTTTGTATTCTACCATATATAATCTTGTTCTTCTCAAGGTTGTCTGCCTGGAAACGAGGATGCTCATACTGAGGAGCAAGATTGATTCGTCAAATCATATAATAATTAGAAGGAAAGAGCTTCATAGATAAATTCTGTGACATAGATTACCAGAAGACTGTTTGCAGGTAGACTCTCCATTACTGCCTTGCCACCGAAGAATCCAGAACCGAGAGGGCCGTATGGCACTATCCCAATTCCTAGTTCCCTAATGTTCAACAAGGAAAGCACAATTCTTGTCATACATACATGGTGGGAAGCGAATACATGTAGAATGTGAAAAGATGGTAAAAATAGATGCTAACATCTTATTTCTAGGGCGAGTTAATGCAGAAAGAAAAATGTAATGCATCAACAAGCTAATATGCTAGCCATTATGCACATATTGTATATATAACATCGAATTCAAACCACACCCCCTCCCCCCCCCCCCCCCCCCTTCTTTTCTCCTCGTCTCCTCTGTTTTGAGTGATAATTTGATCGTTTTAGTTTCATTTAAATGGAACCAATGCTATAAATGTACTAGGGTTTCCGAAAACACCTATCAGTGCATAATTATGATTTTTGCACAGGATTTTCAAATCGGATTGTAAGATGAGGAGGGTTACCTGCAAAGTGGGACAATTTCTTCCTCGATTCCACGAGTCCAAAGCGACCACTCCATTTGTATAGCAGCAATGGGATGAACTGCATTTGCCCTCCTTATTGTGTCTGGACTAGCTTCAGACAATCCAATGTACTTTATTTTCCCCTCTTCCACCAGCTTCTTCAGTTCCTCCATCTACCCTTATACCACAGTAGCAAGTACTAATAGTTATAAAATAAGAAATCTTCAACTTCAAATATATTTTGTTGAGTGAAAAGGGTTAGCGCTTACAGTATCCTCAATGGGGATGGATGTATCCACGCGGTGCTGATAGTAAAGATCGATGTAGTCCACACCAAGGCGCTTCAGGCTAGCATCACAACATGAACGGACATACTCAGGAGTGCCATTTACTACAACGCCATTAGAATCGAATCCTACGATACCAAATTTCGTAGCCAACTGAATCTGGTCTCGAGGCAATTGCTTCAATGCCTGAAAAACTTTAAATCGTAAATAGCATGCAAACTTGCAAGGAAAGTTAACAAAGACAGGAAAAATGAGCTAATAACGCTTTGAATGAGATTTCGTTGAAGCAACATCCTAAGAACTGATGATTTTTCACCTTATAATTTTAGGATTTGGAAGAAGAAGACTTTACCTTTCCAATCAAAACCTCATTAGTATGGGGTCCATAAACATCTGCTGTATCAAAGAATGTGATTCCCTTGTCGAATGCGTACTTGATGATTGATATGCCAACCTCTTCAGGGACTGGATCATTGTAGATTCCAGTAAGCCCCATGCACCCAAATCCCAACTGGGAAACCTGCACAGCAACAAATGAAATGAAATGAAATACACAGAAACTACGACTTACAGCAATTCAAGGAATTTTTCAATATGACTAGTCACCCTTGACGGCGTGACTGTCACACAACCACGTTTATTACTAACCATCCTTGACACTTGACAGTGTGACCGCCACACAACTAGACTTATTACCAATCCATCCTTGATCGCGTGACCGTCACACAATCATGTATATTACTAGTACAACCTCGACAATGTGATTGTAATACAAAAAATTCCAAATAATTAATGCTATATTTACTTACTTTAAATGGAGGAAGTCGTGAAGTCGAGAATTCGTGAAGTGAGAATATGAAATCAGATTAACTAAGAGTAAATAACTATAGTATCTTACTAAACAATTCAACATCCAAGTAAATATGTCTTCCGAGTAAAAAACGGCCCAAGTTTGTTAAGAATATCCAACGCTACAATTATTATAACTTTAGAAATCATTGGCGTTTCACCGCAGATGATGAAAGGACCTCCGCCTCCCCACCCGGGACTGCCTCCTCTGCCGGGTGGAGTTCCAATATATAGTCCTCCCCGCCCCGGCATGCCTCCTCTCCACCCAATCCTCAGAACCAGCAGCAGCAGTGATGATCGGTACTTTTTCTGAACGTCCGGTTTTGTGTTTTGAGTGAAAATTTTGATTTATTTTCTGGTATGTGATTCTTGCTGAAATTGCTCTCTTTATACTCGATCATCGATCGTTTCGAACACGAAGGGTTGATGAAAGTATCTCTATTTACTTGGCAACGTATGAAATTTCGGAGATTGGCGTTTCACCACAGTGGCGGAAAGAAATCATGTTTACGCGCCGGGATTGATCCACCGATTCTCTTCCTCTAACGACTAACTATTAAACATATTAACGCTATCGATTTACAAAGAAAAAAGCTTAGAGAAACACAATCTAAGCGAGATTTTTTCATTTCGTCGTGTTGATTGAAAGTTAAAAGAAAGGAAGTGAGTGGGGTTTTACCTCAAATCCCTGAGTTCCTAGTTTCACTCGCGGAATTTGGACTTCCTCCTCGGCCATTCTGCTTCTGCTTTTTTCTCCAATTCTTTTTCCTTCCCTATTTGCTTCCGATGCAGGAGGCGTGGACTTTTTAAGAGTTCTGAAGTCAGCCTGTGAGGACGACAGACACAATTAGCTGTTAAATATTCTGTAGAGGAATTACCCGTGCTTTTAACTTTAACTTTAATTCTCATTCAATTGGACTAATAGTTATTCAACTAAAAATTGAAAATCATTAATTTATTAACCCATTAAAACTTGCAATTATGATATTTTTCATCAACTCAGTAAAAACTTCTGTCAAAATCAATCTCAAGACACGCACTTGAAGCTGAATCATCGTCAACTCAGTAAAAACTTCTGTCAAAATCAATCTCAAGACACGCACTTGAAGCTGAATCAAAGGAAATATAAAAAATCAAATGAAAATAATTGTAGTACAACTTTAATCTCAATACGAGAAAATGGTTCATCAATTTTAATCTAATTAGAGCAATGGTCCCTCAACTTTAATATACTTGTAGGCAATTGTCCTTCCAACATGAATCATCTTCACTAAATTTGGACAGATTAGACGAAAATGATTATAACTACTTGTTTTGATGAGTTCAAGGATTAGTGATCATGATTTTTAATTGAGTACCATTACTCCAATTAAGTTATAATTTTTTCTAGTCTATATTTTGTGTCATCGTTGATTGCATTATTGGTGTTTCCTAATCCTTAATTGTCATTGTCATTGTCATTTATCATTAATCAATTGCATTATGGTTGTTTCCTAATCCTTAATTGTCATTATCATTTATCATTAATCACTTACCTAGAAATGGCATTTCATAGTCAAACTCTTATCTAGAAATGGCATCTCATAATTTACTTGATTATGACTACCAGCATGGTGAAATTCTCCGTAGCTTATTCGAGTCTGAAAGAGATTGATAACCATGACTTGGTATCAGTTGTTCCATTTTTTACAAGAAAAAAAAAAGATTCAAGTTTTTGACTATTTCAGCACGAATCTCAAAATTTAAACTCAACTAACGGTAATAAATAAAGTAATGAGTATACATTCCACTAATGGTGGTAAGTAAAAATACTCTAATTTCAAAACTCCAGATTGACCAGCCGTTGTTCTCCATGAATAAAAGATCAACACCTGTCCTATGCCTTTTTCAAATGATATCACGTGGTTTTTTTTTATTCAAGTTTTAATTTAACTATGGTTACGTCTAAATTAAATAAATGCTGAAATTTTTTATGTTTTTAAACTTGAACGTTGAACCGTAAGATTGATCCAACGGTTGCTATCTTTCTTACCGTTAGGTTGATCCAGTCGGCTCTTCCCCATCTTTTTCTTAGGCTGACATGGAGAACTCAGTTTATTTGGAGAATGGAACGTCACCCAGCGGTATACGAGCTCACATAATGTGCTACCCGCGGCTTATATATTTTAAATGTAAGAAAAATTTTCTCACAAATCAATTAAAATAGTTGAATTCATATAATAAAATCGATCTTTTAATTTCCATCAACATTCTATTGAATTTACATTAAAAATGAAGAAAATAATATTTAATAAACAACTGATTAAATCACATTATTGTTAACTCATTGTGAGGCTAAGTCGACCCCCTCCCCTTAATGTAGATAATATCATTTCTTAAAAAGAACAATCATTTGATAACTACTTTAATCACATTATTATGCGTGTGCGATAAACTTTTTTTATAACCGACATTACACGCCTCTTAAGATGTTTTGAACGTATTTGCAAATAAAAATAATAATATTTAATGAATAACTTATTGAATCACATTATTGCTAGCTTATTGTGAGGTACTAATTAAAAAAAACTGTACAAAAAGAATTAATTATTAAAAACACTGTTAAATGACGAAAAAACCCATGCATTATTAGATTGCTTTTGAAATTTTTTGTTTTAAGGGCATTTTTGTCGAAATCATTTTAGTAAAGTTTGTGACCCAAAAAAGAATTGTTGACTTTATATATAAAGATAACCAGATTTCTACACACAAAAAATAATCCTAAAGTTTGATCCTAACATATATATATATATATATATATATATATATATAGGGATAGCTTAAGGGGAGAAATTCTCATTTTTTTCAAAAAAAAAATGGAGACACACTTCCCAACGTTAGATTGGCTTTAATGAAATTGTGCGGTTGAGATTAAAACACAGGTCACACAATCTCAACCACACAATTTCATTAAAATTAAATCTAACGATGTGGAACGTGTCTTTCTTTTTTTTTAAATGAAAATCCCTGCTCTTAAGCTTTTTGTATATATATATAAACCTTGACAGTACGAGGGCATCTTGTCATGGCCCCAGATGGCGTCTTGTCTTCGTATTGATCACGGTGGGCTGATTGGATTAACCAACCGGCAGACAGTGCGAGGGCACCTCGTTATGGCCCTAGATGGCGTCTTGTCTTCGTATTGAGCACGGTGGGATGATTGAATCAATCAAACGGCAGAATGTTAAAGATAAACCATATTTAACTTAAATAACACAGGTGATATTTTCTTCATTTGAAAGAATAAGATTTACAGGTGTCAATTACGTATTAGTTGGGACCCCATGTCAGCTGGCGCCTGGAAAATTTCTCCTCCCGGTAGAAAAATATTTAGTTGTAACGGGAACACAAGTGATACATTACGTGTTTTAATAAAATTGGTGGGAAATTTTATTTTTTAAGTTATTAACTTTTTAGTATACATATCCCACTATTTGTATAGTAACACGTAGTGTACTATTCTGTGTACTAGTCACAGTGGGCAGAGGCATTTTCTTCAGCGCCCCGTCCAAAAAACCGCCTAGGCTAATCTCAATAGATTTTTTAATCGTCCAATTTCCATATCTTAACAAAAGATTGCACGTTTGTTCAACCAAAAAAAAAAAAAAGATCGCACGTTTGAATTTCTTTAGTTACGATATATCCGGCGGTCTGTTTGCCGACTTCCATGTGCAGCAGTAGTTAAAAGTATCGATCCCCTGCAACTTCATTACTAGGCACAGTATCCAAAATCTCTCTGAAGTCATCCTTTTCCAGCTTCACTCCCAAGGACCCGATATTGTCCACCAACTTTATAATCTTTGTCCCTGCAAAGGTCTATCAAAGAGAAGATCATGAAACCGTACTGCAAATTAGCTCGTTTTGGTAAGTTTGTATGAAGAACTCACCTGGAATAGGCACCACATCATCCCCTTGACTGAGAACCCATGCTAGCTAGGGCTGTTTGAGCTCCGGTGAATCCATGCTTCTTGGCCAAATTTTGTATTCTGAGTGTACAAAACTTTGTTCTTGTCAATATTTTTGCCTTCTGGTTTTGAATATGATTCATGTGATCAAATTTAAACACGAACTTGAGTTAAGTTGCCGTAACTCGAATATGATTTCGGTAAACATTTATATTTTGTTCCATACAGGTTGAGAACTCGAGTACGAAACAATACCAACTCCAAGTTCCTTACTATACATGTACCATTAGACTACGAGCTACTTGGTTTCATTACGAGACTCATACATTTATAGATGATAGTTACTCACACGTGCATGAGATATGATTTTAAGCCCAAACGATTTATGTGAATTTGAGTATAGTTGTTTGAATTTTGACCAATTATATGTACATTCAAGTTCTATTCATACACGGCACTTTAGTTAAAGTCAAAGCTAAGCGGAAAGCATGAATAACTTTTTCGAGTAATGTTGTAAGAATTTGATTCTTGTAGCCATTTAACAGCTACAATCTAATTTTTAAATTTGCTAGATCAACCGCGCAACATAAGTCTATGATAATGACATTATGACAAATTTTTTTCCATGATACGTACCACTGAGTAATTCGAAAAATTAATGGTTAAGTATTGCAAATAGAAATTTAATGTATTTTTGAACGGTTAAATCTGCATAAAACTTGTATCAGTGAGTGATACATATCATTGTAATCTGACACCATAATGACATAGTAAAAGTAAACCGCTGAAATTCCTTTTGAACTTGTAATTGCTTCCAATTTCCCTCATGAAGTTTCTCAAATTAAGAACACAAACAAGTTTTTTAGCCAATTTTTCTATACAGTCTATTTTCTTCACATTTCATCCAAACTTTCGTTAAAATAGAGGCATATGCAAAACAAATTTTTTTTAAAAAAAAGTACATGTAGGAGAAAGAGAGCAATTTCAATAAGTACTTTATGCCTTGAAATTGTATTTCACCAATTAACTCAATGTAAAAGAAAACAAAAACAAAAAGATAACCAAGATAACCACGGCGGTGCGGGGTCACAGTGGCGTGCCGGAGATTAGTCGTACCTAGAGTGAGCAGGCATGCATGCAACAGAGATGGACCACCAAATTTTAATCCTTATTCAGTCTCTGTGATATTATTGATGACCAAATTGCAGAAAATTATAAATGTATATGTTTTTGGAGAGTTGCAGACTGGTTTTCATCAGATGGTGCACAAGGAAATTATAAACTATCAAATTTAAGATTGATCGATCTTGACAATTTAAAATCTCTGGTGGATGAATCAATGAATTTGTTCATAGTTAATTTTGTTTCAAAAAGCAGTTAAACTTTTTTTTTAATTATTTATTCAGTCAGCACATGATCAATTTAAAAAAAGAAAAAAAAAACTAATGAGAGAGAAGAACACAAAAACCCTAAAACCAGCACAAAGTTCAAATTGTTGAAGCATGTCACATCTAAAATCTAATGAAGTTTAATTTTTCTCAGATCAAATGGTTCACCACACAGGCAATGACATGAATAGGACAATATATAGTAGCACATTACTATGTCAACATAGATAAAAGGGACAAACGGAAAAAACACTTCAAAATGCAAAACCTACCTAGGTTATTAGAGAGAGAGAGAGAGAGAGAGAGAGAGAGAGAGAGAGAGAGAGAGAGAGGAGATGTTCAGTTTTGTGGTGCCAGCTGCTTAATTTCCTTTTTTTGTGAACCTTATGCAGCCCCGATGAGCATGCAAAAATAATGGTCCCCCATTTGCTCTGTGATTTTATACTTTTTTGGGTTCATGCTTGATGTTACCTCACAGCACAGGCCGGCAGAGAGAGAGAGAGATGCCCAGACAGACAACATGAAAAGTCCTCATGCTAAAGTTAACAACAGACCTTCATAGAAATATAGAAACTGTCACACAAAAGGCCCCGTCTGCATGTGGTGGCGTGGGGGGCGTGACAATATTCAATTTCAATTTTTCTTTTGGGGCCACATGCATCTTTCATCTTTTCCCTTGTTTTACATTTCATCTACTAGCTAATCTAACTTAGTGCTTAATTTTCTCACTTTCCTGCCCCTAATCACTCTTTAATTAAAGTGCGTTTTATATAATCAATTAGGTTAAATGTTTACAAAAACTATAGTAACAAACAGTTACTCTAGCTACAAGCCTACTAAAACTATGTTGTTTCGGTTTAAGTTTAATCGCTATGTGCAGGAGGATTTTGAATGTATCCTAAGTTCCTAACATGTATGGTGGAATGAAATTTGAATTCCTTTAACATTAGACATAGAATACCGGAGCATATTTCTTAACTTTTTGACAAATTCGGCTGTGCTATATAACCTACTTTAGTTTACAGGGTCGAGAGTTTAAATTTGAATGTATTGGAGAGGCGGACATAATATTCTAAGGGGTGTGCTATTCACACACCCCTATTACTTTTTGTCCGTTATATCTTCTTCAATTCATCTGATCCGACGGCCGAAATCTAAAAAGGAGTGAGAGAAGTAAAAAGGAGTGTGTGGATATCGCACCCCTATTCTAATCAAACAGAAATGCTCTCCTAAGGTCCTTATTTTGAGGACATGTGAGGTCCTATTACATTTCAACCCCTAAAATTAATCTGATTGTGAAATAATCCAAAATATGATATTATCCCTGTTACAACATAACAAAATAATAATTTTGATAAAAAAAAAAGAAGAGTTTCAGGCATGAATGTCATATATATGTTATGTTGTAACAGGGATAATATCATATTTTGTTATTATCCATGTTACAACATTATTATTTTGTTATGTTGTAACAGAAATAAAATCATATTTTGGATTATTTCACAGTTAGATTAATTTTAAGTGTTGAAATGAAATAGGACCTCACTAGTCCTCAAAATGAGGACCTTAGGAGAGCATTTCTGTCTAATCAAATGACCTAATTCACACTATTTTGGCGTATTTATTTCATGAATACACATACATGGTTTTTTTTAATCAAATCAAAATGTATTTATTTCTAAATGCTAAATTTAATATGTTTATTAGTTTACTAATTAGGTTTTTTTTCTTGTCAATGCTTACTAATTAAGTTAGACCAAAAAAGATATTACAAGAGAGACAAAAAAAGATGGAGTGGAAGGTGCAAAACTTTGGTTGGAAGAAGCAAGAATTGAATAGACCGCTATATCCTATTCACGTGAGACAAGAGAGAGACAGAGTGGAAGATGCAAAATTAATTGCCTGGAAGAATTGAAATCAAAGACCTCAGGCTCTATTTATATCCTCTCATCTCTTCTTATCTCTCTGAAGCCTCCAAGATGAAAGAACAGAAAGAAGGAGAAGAAGAATGACCTAGCTAGAGTGCTTGCTATCTTATCGTGCACCTCCAACAGTTGAAGCTGCCAGCATGATCTAAGCTATCTTTGTACATCGGAAAGGCTATAGATCATGTGGTAGCTTCACCTGTTGAATGAAGCACGAGAAAAACCCTAGATTCACAGCGGTCGATCTCCTCAAGAACCCATTAGGGTTTTTTTTTCCCGGAGAAACCCTAGAAAAGGTCTGTTTACATATATGAATATCATTTTGTGTAATTACTTATCAGAATTTAAGTACCAGATCTATGTCTGTTTTACTCATCTGGGTATCTCGTCACAATTTACTCTTCTTTTTTTCAACAATTCGGATTTTGTGAGCAATTCTTGTATGATGTTTCGGACGTTGTGCATGTTGTTGATCAAATGAAAACCTGGCTTGTATAGCTATAGCTTGCGGAGAATCTCATTAGCAAATGAGAGATGTTGGGGTTGGAGTGACAGAATTTCTCTGTGTCAATGCAGTTTGAAGCTTTTGAGATCCATCCTCGTCCACTGGAAAAAGTGTTTTATTTTCCTTTCTAAATTCCTTCAATTCATGTACAGTTAATTATGTACAGTTAATTATCTGTGTACTAATTCATGTTTCTATATGCAATCCTTTGTACATCTGTTCTGATCTGTTCATATCAATAGGTTCCTTTAATTTATAAATTTTATTAGTTTATTATCTTAATGAGATTCTGTTCTGATCTATTCATATAATACATACTGAATGTGTTCTTTTAACAAACAATATTATTAATTTTTGCTTTCAAGGTAACAGTATTATAATCTAATTAAATCTATTTAAATTAGGAGAAGATGCATTCAATTGAATGCAGAAAGAAAAACACATTGTTCTAATCAATTTAACTAAACTAACTACTTAAGGCTGAATGTAAATCAAATGTGTGGTTCCTCTCAAATTAATATGATTAAGAAGGATGCATAATTAACTACTTTTCTCAAGAATATGCCCTCTATGTATGTAATATATATATATATATATATATATGTATATGTGTGTGTATATAATTCTGAACTCTCTCTCTTAATATCAATCAAAGGTAATGTTAACTCGCGAGATTAATTAGCCTGGTTTATATAATAGTAATTAAGTAACATGACAACAGTAATGTAGTTGCAGATTTGATAGATATGGTCCTATGGACAAAGACCCTTATTAACAGCTGTAGTAAAGCTTCATGATATGAATTAAACATAGTTTCAGATCTGAAGAGGAGAAGAAAACACATATTTTTCTTTTGGTTTTGAATCTTAAATCTTTATAGAGAGAGAGAGAGAGAGAGAGAGAGAGAGATAAAGATATATAGGTAGATGGATAGTGCATAAATTTATGTACCATGGAGAAATAAATATGTAAGACTTCTGCAATGCCCCGAAACGTACGCATGGGGTTGTATATGCCTATATATTCCTCTATCCCGTAAAACATGTGTGACCGAAATTGGGCAAACATCTCTTCACTGGATGAGGATTTCATAATTATTTATACATTATTTTGTGGACCAAACTTTTAGATTCTCAAGGTGAACTGGTGAAGGTATACAGTATGCTACATGCATGAAAGAGAACGCATCTCTCTCTCTCTCTCTCTCTCAACGAAGACAGCTATTCAAGGCAAGAGGCAAGTATAATGTGCGACATTAGTATTTTCGCCACGAATTGAATGTACAACATGCATCTTAATTTGAGGATACGAAGCTGCTACCTAATTCTTCATCAACATAGCATTTTCCTCTTTCAAGCAACTTACATAGCACGGATAATTAGTTATTATTGTGGCATCTTATGCTCATGATACAAGGTTATATAGAAAACTTTGTATTATTGACACCAAACGTAAGTCGTAGTGTAAACTAACATAATGTTAGCAACTGCGCATGACATGGAACCAAGTTTGATTGATGGACATGTAACTTTTAATTTGGTTGTTGGATAGATGTGTGCAAGCTCACTCAACACTTCGTTTTATTTGCAAGCCCCATTTGGCTTTGCTCCAAATAAGCTTTATGGAGATTGAGTGCACCGTCACGTCACCCATTTGTTGCTTACAAACTTTTGCAGCATGCCTCAACAACTGGTTGGCGTAGGTTGCTTGCTAGAGTTTGTTAACTGCTATAATTAGGGATGACCATGAGCTGGGGACATTCTCTAAGAGGATATCCACCATCACAATTATATAACACTCATCAAGCGATCAAGAGATACTCTTACTTTGAATGTCACTCATCCATATACGAGTATAGTTTTGTTGCTTAAGCTCAAAAATGTGCCTACATGAGATAGGAGGTTACGGTGTAAATGATTGGATGACTCGATAAGTTTCAATGTATATTGAAAGAAGAAAGAACCAACTTTTAAATTTTATCCAAGTTGATGATAAAAGATATATTAGTCATGAAAAAAATTAATCTCTTTTAATCTTTACAATAAGGGTAAGATTGGAAGAACATTACCTAGTAAAATAGAAAAGACACCCCAATGGCTGTAACTTTTTTTATCTTATATTTTGAATATAATATAGTATAATTAAATTTTAGCAATACTCAAAACCAAATTAAACACATCATAACATTTTAGCAATACTCAAAACCAAAATAACCATACAAACCAGAATGACCAACTAACCGGCCATAATCCTAAGCCGTGGCTGCCACCACCGCCATAGAGCTCATTACACCTCGCCATAAAGAACTTGTGGGCAATTGAGTTGGTATTAAACGATCCAATTGCGCATAAGAGCAAACAATATACAGACTTGATTTGAATTGATAGGTAAAAGCACATGAACATATCGCAAGCATTGATGTATTTCAAAAATAAAAGATAGGAACATTTTATTTATACCAATATTATCTCTCTATACTCAACTTTTTCTCTGCACCATATTGTATTTATCTTATCTATTAATATCTCTTTAAACTCAAGATTACTAATTAAATTAACTACACCCACAAATCCAAGATTACATATATATAGTGATGGGAAACTCATAATCACTAGGGAAGAGCGTTGCTCTTACACCAAAGTGTGGGTTTGAACCCTATCGATTCCCTAATCTAATATATATTCTAACAAATCTATCATTTGACCAAAAAATAAAATAAAATAAAACTATAATTAAGTTTAACTAGAAAATACTTGATCACAACTCAAACAAGGCATGCGCCTTGGGTCTCACTTTAAATTAAGCTTCGTATTTTCTTCATAATCTTATTATATATCTTAAAATTTTCATTGTTCATCGTATTTTTGACTAGAAAGAAGAGGGGAAAAAAACTCTTCCTTTCATAATTTTAATCTGATGTACCTTAAATTTATATTTTTGTGAAAAAATCATATTAAAGTACTAATTTAGAAAGGCCCTCATTTCAATTTCACCTGAGGCTTCAGTTTGCATTGGCACAACTCTACAATTTCATTAATATAAACTACTTTTACCAAATTATTATGATTTTCTTAGGTGAATGCCGGAGACAATCACGAGTGAATGGGCGTAGAGTTCAACCCTAATTAAATCCTTTAGGCTTAAATGTAAAATGTCATTTTATAGCAGAAAAATATATATATAGGTGACATAATCACAAAACGTCGAATGTAAGATAAATACTCTTTAATAGAAACTCACTAATTCATTACTATAAATTACATTACTTTCACACACAAAAAGTCGTGTTCTAAGGAAACAAGTGGTGGTAAACTACTGTTTTTCACTTTTTTTGGATTTGGAGAGGCAATAGGGAAATTTCAACTTACTTGTGGCCACAATCAAGCAGACTCATCAACTCGGACATAAAACTCAGGACATCCCACATTTTTATTTATTAGAGAGCCACAATTCGCCCCTTATCACTGGGCTAGTTGCTATGGTTCAAACTTTACCAATTATTATATATTCTGTTCTTTTTTTTTTTTTTAGAACTTAACTACTGGCAAAATTTGAGAAATCAGTGGCACTGAAATAATCCTTTGTTACTATTGTCTTGCATGTTGCAAAACAATGTCACCTAGGAATAGGGGCCCATCTGAACGGAGTGATTTACAGGGTTGGGGTTTTAGTTAACATGATATGAATAAACTGCTTGATTGAAGCCACTTAATATTATGATTTAGTGATTATTTTTTTCATATATAAGTAAAAGGTTTTATATTTGATTTTTGTCAAAAATGAATTCTAACTAAATTATTATTGCTAGTCCATTTTGATGTTTAGTCTACTCTCTCCCACTGGTGAAGATAGTATTGAATGTATTAAAAAAAATTGCTTGATTGAAAAGCACTTCAACTATAAGCCCTTTGTACAGTTATATATTTATTCTCGATTTAAATCAGAGGAAAAGGCACTAGTTTGTGCGATTAAACTTCAGAAACCCTAAGAAATAAAAATATATATCTGAAACTGCTTGAGAAAATCCCCATAGTAATCAAATATTCCAAACCCTAGATTGAGAAAATCTCTAAAGAAAAACTGCTGATAAGCATAAAACTTGAATAGTAAAATACCTAAAAAAGACTATATATGAGTACTTAATATTTCTCTGTGTTTGACAATGCAGGAGCTCTTAGCCTTGGAACCTGCCATCCTGAAACTGGAATGCACTTAACCAGCCAGCCAATGGGCCAAGAGAACGCTGCGATTCCAACGCAAGCACCCCATTGTCCCCAGTCCAGCCTCTCAGTGCTGGCAAACTTCTTCAGAAATTCCACCATCAGCAGTTGAAGAACTATGGTACTACCGATTATTGCCAAAAACAGCTTGCTCTTGAGTAACCCCTTGAATATGTTCTTCTTTTCAAGTTTTCTTGCATTGAACTCGTTGAAGATTTGGCAGAGAACAAATGTGTTGAAGATAAGGGTGTTCTTGACCTTTTCATCCACGCCGAAGATGGATCTTCCCTTAAACTGTACGGTTAGCAAGATTGTGATTTGATACAAGGCCTGAGCAATGAGGTTTCTCCACATGATTCTAACAATGAGTGGTTCCGTTCGTCCCACAGGCTTCTTTTCCATGAGTTCATTCGTTGGTTCTTCAGTGGCTAAAGCTAAAGCCCCCAAGGTGTCCATGATGAGATTCACCCATAGCAGCTGCACTGCAGTTAGTGGAACTTTACCAGAAGTAACAGCAGCAACAATGTTGATAACAAGCGCAGCGACATTGACAGTGAGTTGGAACTGGAGGAACTTTTGAATGTTGTTGTACACACACCTTCCCCACCTCAAAACTGTCACAACAGATGCGAAGTTGTCATCTAAGATGACGATATCCGAGCTCTCCTTTGCAACTTCGGTGCCTTGGATCCCCATTGAAAGCCCAATGTCAGCTTCTTTTAGCGCTGGTGCATCATTCGTACCATCTCCTGTGACAGCAACCACATGGCCTTTCTGCTTCAAGCATTGCACCATCAGAAGCTTGTCAAATGGTGAGGATCTTGCCATCACTCGTATCTTGTCGATCCTTTCCATCCTCTCTTCAGGTGAGTAACCTCTGAATTGTACCCCTTCGACTACAGCCTCAGTCTCCAAATCTTCATCTGTTTTGAGTATCCCACACTCAACCGCAATAGCTCTTGCAGTATGCAGATTGTCGCCAGTTATCATCTTAATGTTCACTCCTGCAGCTCTGCAACTGTCTACTGCTGTTCTGACTCCCGGTCTACACGGATCCTTTATACCCACAAGACCTAAAAGTGTCATTCCACCCTCTTCAAGCTTCTCAGGAACCTGACCATTCTCGTCTTCAAGCATTCTATGCACAAAGGCAATGCACCGGAGGCTTTTGGAGGCCATGTTCTGAATGGCTGATCCAACACGCTTTCTTTCTTCGTCATTCATGGCTCTTAGCGCCCCAGTTTTATCATAATAGTTTGCGCACATTGCAAGTATCATCTCAGCAGCTCCTTTCCAATGCGTTTGAGTACTCTTTTCGTTGTTCCTCCTAATCAAAACGCCGCTTCTCTTTTTCTGCGAATTGAAGGTTTCTACATGAATTATCTCACAGCCTTGTTTTACTTCATCAATGGTCATACCCAAATCAAACAAGGCCCATGAAAGTATTGCTTTTTCAGTAGGGCTACCCGAAATCTCAGCAGGGGATGAAGAATTTGGTTTACAAATACTTCCAGTTGTGTTTAGACCAACAGCCTCTCGGAGTAAATGTAGGACATTAGGCGCTATCACGGTGATGTTCTCTTCTGTCATTGGTTGTGTACCAAGCCAGAACTCTGTAACCTTCATTTCATTCAAAGTAAGAGTACCTGTTTTGTCTGTGCAGATTGTTGTTGCCGATCCCATTGTCTCGCAAGCAGAAAGCTTCCGCACCAAAGCATTGTCATTCATCATTTTCTTCATTGAATAAGCCAAGGTCAAAGTAACAGCCAGAGGGAGGCCTTCAGGAATCGCCACCACAACAATGGTAATTGCTGCAGCTACAATCCCCACAACACCATTCATCACATCATCAAACTTCATCTTTCTGCCTCCGAATTCCCTATTTCCACTGACATCTACGGTGTTTCCTGTGAAATAACGAATTAGAGAAACCACAAGAACAAGGAAAGCCACTGTCAAACCAACCTTCCCGATGTACGAAGTCAGCTTGTTGAGGCGCACTTGCAAAGGCGTTTGCTCATCCAAAGAGTGGCTGATCGAGCTCATCATCTCTCCCCACGCCGTGTTCATGCCCACAGAAGTCACAATCATCAAGCCAAACCCATCTGTTACCTTTGTACCGGATAGAAGAAAAGGGTTACTTCCATCATTGATCTCAATGTGATCACTTTCTCCGGTCATACTAGACTCATCCACCTTCAACGAATGCCCTTCTAAGAACAAACCATCTGTCGGAACCTGATCACCGATCTTCAAACACACAAGATCACCAACCACAACATCAAAGATTGATGTAGGACAGCGCCGTCCATCCCTCACAACTTCCACACGTATATCATCACTCTTTGAAGAAAGCTTTTCGAATTGTCTTGACTGCTTAAAGTTGGAAAGTGCAGACGTAATAACAACCAAAAATATAGCAAAGATAATGCTGCCACCGTCATACCACCCATCTTTCAAGCCATGCTGTTTAATACCAAACCCTAGAGAAAGTAATGCACATACCAAAAGTATTATAATTGTGGTGTCCTTGAAAGCTTCAAGCACGAAACTCAGCAAACCTTTCGCAGGCGGCCTCTGGTACGCATTGGTGCCGAAAACATTCTTTCTATGCATCAGATCAGGTTCAGCGCCTCTAACGCCGCCCTTAACGTCAGTATCAAGAACTGCAGCCAATTCTAGAACCCCTCCAAATTGACTCAGAAGCTCAAGGTTTTTTTCCTTCACCATGTCAGCAAGCGTCTTCTGATCAATGTTGAGAAAAGGAAGGTGTTTTTTGTCACGTGCATTGTCGTGATCGTCTTGAATCCTAGGTTGCACGTCTATGGCTACATACGAGAGGGAGCGCAGCAACGGGGAATTGTTACCGGGTAGTAGTTTCCTGGCAAGTGAGGCAAGAGCCCTGGTGAAGTATATGGCTGTGAGTGCCAACCGCCACTTCCGCTTGTAGGGTTTCGGGATTGGAACATCTTCTTGATCAACGATGGCTGGTTGTCCAGCGGGTTTTCGAGACCTCAGTGACATGAGAGTCGAAAAGAACAAAGTTGATCAATAACACAGAGAATTAAGAAGAAATAAACGCAGGAACAAGATATCAAAACATAAGTGAGAAAATAGCTTGTATTGATATATTTGTGTATTGAACAAGGATACAAATCTCTGTATATATGCACCACCTAAGTTAGCATTTTTATTATTCTATCCTTCCACTACATCTATTGCACATGCTATACCAGAATTTCTTGTATTAGACTATTCCAGCATGCAGATGCCCATGCTATTCCAGCAATGCTTCCATTTAGCAATGCTTCCTGCGATGCTCCCATGTGCAGACCGAACATCATTGTTCCAGCTTATATTCCTTCAAGCTGTCGACCATGGAACATTGTCTAACTATAATCACTCCAAGCCATACATGCTAGTTGACTATTTTATTTCCTTTAACACTCCTCCTCAAGTTGGAGTGTGGATATTAATAACACCCAACTTGCCAAGATGCGAATGGAAGGTAGGTGCTCTCAGTGGCTTTGTAAACATGTCTGCTATTTGATGTCCCGTCTGCACATGGGAGGTCTTGATCTCTCCCCTCTGGATCCTTTCACGTACAGTATGACAATCCAGCTCTACGTGTTTGGTTCGTTCATGATACACAGGGTTTGCTGCAATATGTAGAGCAGCTTGATTGTCGCAAAACAACTTTGCTGGCTCAGGATGGTTTACACGCAAATCATTCAACAAGTTCCTCAGCCAAGTAAGCTCACAAGTGGTTGCAGCCATGGAGCGATACTCGGCTTCTGCTGAAGATCTTGACACCGTGACTTGCTTTTTACTTTTCCACGATACAAGTGATTTACCAAGGAAGATACAAAAACCTGTCACTGATCGACGTGTGATCGGACATCTAGCCCAATCCGCATCACAGTAGCCAATCAAATTGAGTTGGTTCTCCGTAGGAAATAGTAACCCTTGTCCTGGTGCTTCTTTCAGATATTGGAGAAGACGATGTGCTGCTTTAAGGTGATGGAGTGTTGGTTCTTGCATGAACTGACTGAGATTATTCACAGCATACGTAATATCTGGCCTCGTAATGGTAAGATATATTAATTTTCCAACCAAACGTCGATATTGAGTCGGGTCCTTGAGAGCATCACCACCTGTTGTCGTCAATACTAGATCGGGTTCCATAGGTACCTTGGCAGGTTTTACGCCAAGTAAGCCAGCTTCCTCCAATATGTCCAGAGTATACTTTCGTTGGCAAATGGAGATCCCAGCTTTGGACCTTGCAACTTCGACACCAAGAAAATATTTTAATGGTCCAAGGTCTTTAATTCGAAAACATCCACTAAGAAATTGCTTGAGTTGACTAATGGCGTCTTCATTATTTCCTGCAATGATCATGTCATCGACGTAGAGCAATACTATGGTAATGGAGTGTCCATAAACCTTAGTGAATAATGAGTAGTCTGCATGAGACTGTTGAAAACCAATTTCTTGAATGGTTGATGAAAAACGTTGGAACCAGCTGCGAGATGCCTGCTTGAGTCCGTATAATGACTTGTGAAGTCGACAAACCGTAGTCTCCCCCTGTCGACGATAACCAGGAGGTGGTAACATATAGACTTCCTCATGTAGGGCACCATGAAGGAAAGCGTTTTGGACGTCCAGTTGGTGAAGAGACCAACCGCGAACAGCAGCAATGGTCAAGAGACAGCGGACAGTAATGAGCTTAGCAACGGGGGCGAACGTCTCTTTGTAATCAATACCTTCACGCTGCGTGAACCCTTTGGCGACAAGGCGAGCCTTGTAGCGTTCGATGGTACCGTCAGAATGATACTTGATCTTGAAGACCCATTTACATCCAATGGGGCGTTGGTAAGGGGGTAAGGAAACCAAAGACCAGGTATGATTGGCTTCAAGAGCTTCGAGCTCAGAATTCATAGCTGCAAGCCAGTGAGGATCATGACGTGCCTGCTCATAAGAGGCTGGTTCAACTAAGTGAGAGACATTGTGAACAAAGGAGCGATGAGCAGAAGAGAGATGAGCATAAGAAACATACCGGTGAAGAGGATAGCGTGTGCCGGACATGGTGGAAGAAATGACGTGTGGCTGAAGCAAAGCAGCATGATGGGTCTGATAGTCACGAAGGTGGGCAGGTGGTTGTTTAATGCGGTCGGAGCGACGAAGGGGAATGGGAGGCAGCGAAGGAGACGATGGCACAGGAAGTGGCGAGGGAATGGTGTCTGGGGTTGGAGAAGGGATGTCAGGGGGAAGTGAGGGAGTGGAGGACGAAGGTGCGGGAGGGGGGTCGTCATGGGGAACAGGTAAGACGGGGGAATGGTGGTCAGGTTCTGGTGGTGAGTTAACAAGAGGGAAAATATGTTCATGGAAGGTGACATCACGAGATGTAAAAATGCGCTTGCTATCAAGGTCATAAACACGATAGCCCTTCTGACCAAGGGGATATCCTAGAAGAAGGCAGCGTCGAGCACGAGCATCAAATTTGTGGGAGGGAGTAAGGTTGGTAGCATAGCATAAACAGCCAAAAACTCGAAGATGAGTGTAGACAGGTAGTGTCCCATGTAAGAGTTTATAGGGAGATTGATGAGAAAGCAGAGGTGTTGGAAGGCGATTGATAAGGTAACAGGCAGTTTGTACACTCTCCCCCCAGAATTTTAAGGGTAGGTTAGCTTGAAATCGTAAGGCACGGGCAACACTCAACAGGTGACGGTGTTTGCGTTCAACGACTCCGTTCTGTTGGGGGGTGTGAGCACAGGTGTGTTGAAAAAGGGTGCCATGAGTGTCTAAGAATGAGCGCAGAGATATGAATTCCCCCCCATTGTCGGCACGAAGAGTTTTAATGTCACGATTAAATTGTGTTTTGACCCAAGAAAAGAACGAGTGGATTATGGTTTGAGTGTCGGATTTAAAACGCATGAGATGAACCCATGTGAATCGAGTGAAGTCGTCTACAATGGTGAGGAAGTAACGTGCCCCAGAAGGCGTGTGTGTTTGGTGCGGCCCCCAAATATCACAGTGGATCAAATCAAAAGGTGCAATAGATTTTATTGAACTGGGAACAAAAGATGAACGAGTTTGCTTTGCTAAAGGACAAATATCACAAACATGCGTAGAATCAAAAATAATTTCTGGAATGGTTTGGGATAAAGAGTGAAGTGGAGCCGAGGATGGGTGCCCAAGACGTTGGTGCCATAGTGTCGAGGTGTGGTTGACATGGTTGGCGAGATGAGGATTTTGTGTGGGAGTGAGGTAGTAGAGTCCATTAAACTGCTTGCCCAGGCCAATCATCTTCTTCGTAGCCATGTCCTGCACAACACAAAAACCGGGGTAGAAAATCACAACACACTTCAATGCCCAAGTTAACTTACTCACAGACAATAAGTTCACACGAAATTGTGGTACGTGCAAGACTCCATCAAGGGTTATCGTGGGTGACAGTTTAATAGATCCAATGGTCTCAATCGCAGCCTGTCCACCATTTGGTAACCCAACAAAATCATGTTGGGATCTAGTGTGATTATGGATGGGTGATGAGTGAGAAATATGATCTGTGGCCCCGCTGTCTACGATCCAATACAAAGTTGAATGCGGAGAATGCTGTGTAATATTGCAGTTGGGCGTATGGATACCTGTTGCATGTGCAAGTGGCAGATTGACACCATTCTTATTGCGAAGAAGGGCCATGAGTTGATGATATTCCTCGGTTGTGAACGTGGGTTGATTGCTGGAGATGGGTGCTTTGGTTGTGTCAATCTGTGCTGTTGTCAATGGTAGTGTCTCAACATTGTTGGAGGCTGGAGGTGTACGCCTATTTCTGGGCTGCACCTTCTTTCCGTGCCATTTGTGTCCTTCAGGGAAGCCAATGAGAAAAAAACAACGTTCAACTGGATGTCCTCCGTCGCAGTAGCTGCATTTGAAGATCTTTCGTGAACTAGGGTTGTAGGCGCCAGAGCCTCCTTTTGGTGCTATTGAACGACTGGTTTGCATTGCATGGGCAGTGGGTTCACGACGATTCACCACATCCAATTGGCGTTCGTGTTGAAGGACCAATCCATGGACGCGTCGTGTATCCGGGAGTGGGCTCATCATCAATATAGAGCCTCGTATGGTGGAGTAAGTTTCATTCAGTCCCATTAAGAACTGCATGACTCTCTCTTTCTCTTCCCTTTCTGCATGAGCCTTGGATCCTTCGCATTCACAGGCAATGGGCTCATGGTATGATGCTAATTCATCCCAAAGAGCTTTTAATTTTGTGTAGTAATCTGAAACAGATAGCTGTCCTTGTCGGTGTTCGACAATTTCTTGGCGAATCTGATAGATCCTGGAATCGTTGCCTTGCGAGAATCGATCCTCAAGGTCCTTCCATGCTGCTGTCGCAGTTTTGCAGTAGAGTATACTGTGAGCAATGTTGCCTTGCACGGATTGCCAAATCCAAGACAAGACCATGTCGTTGCATCTCTGCCAAATTGAATATTTAGCATCAGTGATTGCAGGGCTCTTGATTGATCCATCAACGAACCCTAGTTTGTTTTTGGCGCTGAGAGCAATTCGCATAGAGCGGCTCCACTGTCCATAGTTGTGTCCATCAAGGAGTTGTGAGACTAAAACCAGACTCGGTGAGTCTGAATGATGCAGAATGAGAGGATCAGATGCATTGTCGTCACTCATGGTGGCTGGGTTGATAAGGAGGGACTGGTTGTGTTTGTGGCGGAAGCAAGGATGAGCCTTCTAGAGTCACCAAGATCGGTGCTCTGATACCATGAGAAAATAGCTTGTATTGATATATTTGTGTATTGAACAAGGATACAAATCTCTGTATATATGCACCACCTAAGTTAGCATTTTTATTATTCTATCCTTCCACTACATCTATTGCACATGCTATACCAGAATTTCTTGTATTAGACTATTCCAGCATGCAGATGCCCATGCTATTCCAGCAATGCTTCCATTTAGCAATGCTTCCTGCGATGCTCCCATGTGCAGACCGAACATCATTGTTCCAGCTTATATTCCTTCAAGCTGTCGACCATGGAACATTGTCTAACTATAATCACTCCAAGCCATACATGCTAGTTGACTATTTTATTTCCTTTAACAATAAGTAGGGATTTCACGAGTGAGGAGATATATGTAACAGTAGTGTTTATATAGGATATGACCTGAATCTTTCCAAGGAAAATGCATGGAAAGAGGGACGAAAGTTCACTGTAGCTTCCTGTGCTTGTTTTCCGTAGAGAATGAAGGATTCTAGATCTGATTTACAATCTTTTCGTTTTGGTCAATATTAACTCACACATTTATCTTCGCTTTAAAGAAAAAAGGAAAAAAAAAACCATTTCCTATTTTGACGCACATGCCGCAACTGTAGGAAAATGTTAATGTTAACCATCGACGGAAATACCACCATTGAGGGAAATTCATACTCACTCTTGGTATCGATTCTGACAAGACTTTTTGCCCCGCCGTCATTCCTTGCGGCAACCACTGGAATATTGCAGAACGATCTCACAATAAACTAAATAGAATGGGAAAAAACACATTATATGTATATATAAAATATATATAGCCTTTAAGGGGAGAGATCCTCATTTTTCAACAAAAAAAAGTACACGTACCTACCGTTGGATTTAACTTTAATGAAATTGTAGGGTTGAGATTGTGTGACCTGTGTTTTAATCTCAACCACACAATTTCATTAAAGCCAATCTAACGGTGGAGAGCGTGTCCCCATTTTTTTTCAAATGAGGACACGCTCCCTACCGTTGGATTTAACTTTAATGAAATTGTGTGGTCTGTGTTTTAATCTCAACCACACAATTTCATTAAAATCACTTTAACGGTGGGGAGCGTGTCCCCATTTTTTTTTTAAATGGGGATCCTTCCCCTAAACCCTACACACACACACATATACATAACATACAAGTAGCTTGAGGAGAGTGGTATCCATTTTTCTTTCAAGAAATGTGAACCTTTTGTGAATCTAGTTCAAAAATTTGAACCATCTAATAGATAACGTAATAGTACTCGATCTGCTCGTTGGGTTCATATGCTATAAGTCCGAGTTGGTGAACTCGGATATCGATTTCTGCTCTTAATTCATATTTGTAGGACAGTTTGCTTGATTGAAATATATTTGAATTCAAATGTGAAGCAGAAGTCAAGGATAAAGTTTGGATGTCTTGGAATATTGCTTGAAATTTGATCTTCATGTATTGGCAAAGTCTCATTAGCTACGTGCCGTCAAATAAATTCTTATGTGAATGTCATAGAGAGTAATTATTCAACCTCATTAGGTGAAATTTAGATCCTTGTCAAAAACTTTGAAAGCTTCTTTCAATTCTTCATCTCCGTCGTTTTCCTATATATAACCACATTAGTAAACACGCTAACTAGTTAATTTTTGTTGCTGTCAGAAGATTATTGTTAGGGAAAGCAATCAAGTGTCCACTCAAATATGCAAACTAATTAATTTACCTTCATTGCAATGAGATTCAGGAATTTCCCGAACTCTATTGTTCTGTTCCCATCAACGTCAACTTCGCTTATCATGTTCTGCAGTTCTTCCGTAGGGTTTGGATCCAACGATTTGGCAGCAGTACATGGCAAGTTCTTCAATAGTAAAGCAGCCACCATATAATGGTGATAGTACTGAAAGAGTTCACTATTACACATTATCACTAGTACCACCATATAAATCAAGCTTAGCTGCAGTAGCTGCCATGGCATCCAAGCATTCAAGCGTATCAAAGATTGCGCATGGCGGAGCTGCAGGGTATCCGAAAACTGACAGAAACAATTTGTAATCAAGGGCCGCTAAACAGCCTGCCTTAATTTTGTTTTAAGTACAAAAACTGACTCTAGTAAGTAGCTTAGAGACATAATTATGTGTACATCATGTATTAAAACTTAAGCATGAGTCGGGTAATACAGAATAATCTCTCAGAGTTTCTATAATCATTTGCTAACATGGACTAAGAGATGTCAAATATGAAGCTGCCTTCAAATTTGATTTTTGCTATTTCCAAAGGCATTCCACTTGTCTTACCTTACATGAGAACGTTCTATTGAATTGCCGTTAGTATTCTGCAGTTCCACCTTGGTGACCACGACTCTTGAAACCTCATTTTCATTTTTTTCGGCTGGTCCAAGAGAAGGAGATGACAACAATGGTGAACGTGGAGGCGGGTCACGATTTTTGGTCAAGACGGAAAATGTGGCGACGGAGATATAGTTGTAGATACGCTAGTCTTAGTGGGTCGTTGGCTCCACCTGTTATCTCCTTCTGAGACATGTTGTTGTCATCACCATATTTTATATGCCACTTAGTCATCTCTGCTTCGTTCCTTAAAATCAGTGATTTGTGCCCTACAACTTGTATATAATAATGTTTTTTTTAGTGTAGAGTTTGTAGCTCAAGTGGTTAAGATAATTTAACCTACATTTGAAGTTGTGTATAAAAGAAACTCAATGTTCTCCAAAAAGTGTCTCATTCACTCATTAAATTAGAAAATGTCGTCTTGACTCTTGAAAACTTTTGTTTGTTTTTCATTTCCAAACTGTGTTACATGTTGCAGCAAAGGTGCTTCTAGCCTTTCCGTATATACATAATTGATCAAAAATAGCTATGCATAAACATATATTATTCAAACCATGACGGAGAAAATTGAACAAAAAAAAAAAACTACTCTTTGACAAAATTAAACTAAAGCCTGGTACAGGTAAATAATCAAGATTTCAGCAGATACAGCAACTAGCCATAGTAATTTCAGAGAACCTCATGAGCGTCGAGGCGGTAGAAGCTGATGTATGGAGACCTTTGGACAGTGAGACGAGGAAAATCCGGTGTTTGCAGGGGGTAGAACTTATAAATCTTTTTGTCCCTAGCAATTCTCTGCCGATTTTTCGCCTTGCTCCCTCACATACCTTACCAAGGGTTCCTTTTTCTCCGCCGCTAAATTCATCCTCTTGTATCACCTGTTCAAGTAAGAACTCCTTAAGCCAATTCAACTTCGTTTCGTAACCAGAACGATTTTCCTCCTCTTCCTTGACAGCCTTGTGATTGTAATCTAAACAAGGCACTGAGTACTGGAGTTTCATGAAACAGTCTTCATTGATGCGTTTCAAAGCAGCCCGTCTTTGTGTACAGCCCAAGACAAATATATTAGGAGGAGATTTCTTCATTGCGATTTCGTGAACTTGTGTGTTTCTCTTGTCCAGAGGAATGTACGGAAGCCAGTCCATCTTCATCTTTTTCATCGGAATCCTAATAAAATCTTCGTCGCCACCATCCCCGGGTGCCTTGGAATTGAAGAAACCGAGATCATGGGAAGGCGGGGAAGGCGATACAATAGCCAACACTAGAGGGATCAAAACAACTCTATCATCACTATCACGAGCTTCTTCTGTTGTATCAAACAGATACACTTTGTTCTTTTCTCCAATAATTTCAGGACAGAACTTTTCCGCCCCCGTCTTCGAATGCTTGTTCGAGATTTGAGAAATCCCAGGGCCTGGATTGGGAGTGTTCGTGGTTGTAAACCGACTCCCATTGATCATCCCATGCTGTTCCAACAGGAAAGGCGGCCTTCCACAGATCCTCCATGTTTCGGGACGGCTTCTTCTTCATCCTCTTTAGCAACGGCTGCTGCTGCTGCTGCTGCTTGGTGTCTGGCATGTAGCTGTTTCTGCAGCAGCTGCTGCAGCGATCAGCTTCTTCCATATCTTTATTAATTTCTCTCGCCGCTTTCCGCTTCCTAGATCCTCCTCCTTCTTTCCGCTTTGTGTATGTTATTTCTTTTTCTTTCACTCTCTTCTTTTTCACTCAACGAATCGCTTGAAATTCAAGGAAAAAAATTGTTCTTCAGGCGAATATTACTGTTGAGACGCATATTTTTATTTATAGCTGTTCCTAAATCCTGAGTCGAGAAGGAATAGGAATACTCCTAGCTACTTCGTAACTTGCCCTAATCAGTCTTTCTTGATTCCCAAGCTTTCCCAATTCAAGTCGGACGGTTTGGTTTTGGGCCTTCGCCCTAGTCTTAATTGAATCCAGTTTCCGACCTAAACAAGTGAAAACACAAAAACGAGAAATTTTTTATTGTGACCGGAATACAGATGGTACACCACGTGTTTTTATATAAGTGATGAAAAATTATATTTTTAAGTTATTAACTTTTTTAACACACATATCCCACTATTTGTGTAGTGACACGTGATGTACCACTCCTTGTTCCTGTCACATTAAAAAAGCTCTCCACAAAAACACTAAAACTAGTCTAACTTTAAGGCATTCAAGTAGCCCAAAATTTGAAATAATTAGGATTAAGTGCTGACTTGATAGTGAAAACGCTCTTAACTACTTAAGCTATACGTTTTTTCCTACTCAAATAGCGATTTACATAACATGTATTTTGGTAAAATTTACCAACCTTTAGTAGACAAGTCAGAACAGTGCGATACTTCATTTAGGTGATCTCTGTCACATCCGAGACCGGCTCTGCCGTAGCACGATATTATCTACTTTGGGCCCGGCCTGCACAGTTTTGTTTATGGGAGTTCACACGAGAACTTCCCAGTGGATCACCCATCCTAGGATTGCTCTCACCCGAAGTCCCAAACTCGCTTAATTTCAGAGTTTCAATGGAATCTGAAGCCAGTGAGTTCCCAAAAAGCCTCGTGCTATATGGAGGTGGAAATGTACATATAAGGCACATCACCCCCTCTCCGTTGATCGATGTGGGATGTTATATCTCTCTTGCAGACAAATAACCAACTCTTCCCTAAAAGAGCTAAATTTGATATACTATGATATATTGAGAGAGGTATAGAATATGTGAGTGACTAACAGATAATACACATTACCAACCTATAAATTCTAATCGAAATAACGGACATTTCCATATGAGATTTAAGGGATGGCAAACTTTTATTCCCAATTTATTTGTAGTAACTGTATATTGGAATTTATCATCACATTAATTTGATTATAACAACAAGAAGAAAAAGTTCTTGAATTTTGATTGTTATACACGTTTTGTAATTGGGAATGATACTGACATTCTCACTAGGACTTTCTCGATTTACTTTTCCGACTCTCCTTTCCATCCTACAATGTTTCAAAATTATTAAAAGGGTGGTGCTATTTACACAACTAAATAATGTGTCACTAACAGAAAAGAGCATGTTCATTAACACTCAAGTAATAATTCAATAATCAACTTCCATGTCATTTAGTTTACAAAATTTTGTCTATAAATTTAGTCTCCTTAGCACTACTCTTATTAGAATAATCTACTTTCTAGCTTACCTTTTAAGAAGGGTGTGCTATCCACGCACCCTATTTTTACTTCTCACACACCCTTTGTTAATTTCTATCCGTTGATTTTCTTCATTTCATTTGATCCGACAATCAAATTAGAAAGGTGTGTGGAAAGTAAAAAGGCGTGTGTGGATATCACACCCCTTTTAAAAATCAACTTTGAATGGGAGAAAACAATAAAATAAGAAATATCATTAACTTAACGTTGTCAAAATTTTATTGTTCACCTTAATTATGTATTTCAAATTAATTAATTCTTAACAAGGTTAATATTTGATGAATGACCTAAACAATAGACGGTATTATTGTGCAACAATTCCCATTGTAATTACTTAGAAATTGAGGTGCCATCTAAAATTTTATTTTTCAGACAAAAAGAGACACAAAACCGACAAAGCTAGGACCAGTTCAATTCCTAGTCCAAATACCAAATTTCAAAGTCACCTCTCTCTCTCTCTCTCTCTCTCTCTCTCTCTAAACTGAAAATGTCGGACGGGGCTTTAACGGTTCTCGACGGGAGCCACCTGAGAGCCGTCGACCTCACTCTGCCGGATGCTGACACCAGCCTAACGGGAGCTCAGGTCCTCGACCTCGCCGTCTCCAAAGCCTCTTCCTCCCTCTTCGGCCTCTCGCTGCCTCAGAGCCTCAAGTCCTCTGCTTTGAGACGCATCAGCCTCCAAGACGACGACGTTTTCCGAAGCGCGGAGCTCGATCGCGCCCAGGCTCTGAAGGTGATCGGCGAGTACATCACGGCGATCGCCGATGAATTGAAAGGTGCTAAATTTAACTTGCATAAATACAATTGTTAATGTTAATTATATACATTGCGTGATGGATTGTGGTATAATCCGAAAACGAGGGTCCGATGAAGTTTTAAGGATGGCTTGTGTGATTTAGGATCTAAGAAAGTGTGGATCGGTAATTGATGTAGCACGAGGGAAATAAACTTGAAATTTATCAGGATAAATGTTAGAATTTGTAAATTGACATGCACCAATTTTCTTGTTTTGATTCATAAATATAGGAATTTAGAATTCCGCATGGAAAAAACTTAGAATTTGGGACCTCCAATTCCTAAGTTTAAATTTCACGTGAATAGGTGTCATTTCTCAGTTTCTATGATTGAGAGCTTAAATATAACAAATTTTGTATTTAATTTCATTGTTCTGTTAGGTTAACCAAACAAGAAAATTTACAAATTCTAGAAAATAAAATCTCATCTATTCAATTTCACTCATTTTAAAATTTCTTAGTAATCTTAAATCTTTTTCATCCAAACATAGTGTAAACGAGTTTGAAGAAATTAAGGTGTAATTTTAGTATGAATGGTTGTTTGACTTTGAACCTGTTTGGTAGCTAGAAATGTGGGAAATCTGACATGAAAAACACAAAGAAAATACATTTTTCTTGTTCGTTTTGTTTTCCATTTCCTAAGTGCTGCTGAGGATACATGAAAATTTCCGTCTTCGGTCTCTCCAATACATGAGGGCGAGCCTTGGCACAACAGAAGGGTTGCTCCTTTGGGACTGATTGGTCACAGGTTCGAGTCATGGAAACAGCCTATTTGCAAAGCAAGGGTAAGGATACGATAGACGTTCCCTCGACCCTCGCAAAGCGGGGAGCCTTATTGTCTTAGGGGTCTCTCCGATACATATGACTTGCTTGTTCTTTCATGCTGACAGGATGAGAATCAGTTGTTTTCGGGCCCGAAATGGAATAAGAAGTTTGAACTTTGAAGTACTTAAATGTCAAGATTGAAAGAAGTAACTTGGTTGTTTAATTTAACGTATTGTTTTATTGCGTCATTTGGCTGATGCAAAAATGCTTGGCAAGAACATAAGTTGGTTTCGGAGAATTTTGATTGTATAATGTAGGACGTCGGACAGCTTTATGATTTAATGATTGGTTGATTTTGCTGGTATTTAGTTTATGGTGAACTGAACATAATGCATGCTTATTGCTTATGCTGAAGTTTTGTCTTAATGTTCAGATGATCCACTTGTTGTATCTGTCTTGGATGGATACACTATTCGACTGTTTTTAGAGGACGAGGATGATTTTGCAATGTTAGCGGAGAATCTGTTCACTGATCTGGATGTAGAAGATAAAGGAAAGATCAACAAGAATGAGATCCGGAATGCGCTTGTTCACATGGGAGTTGAGATGGGCGTTCCTCCTGTTTCAGGTTTATCTCGAATTCGTTGCTTTGGCTGTTAATTCTATGATTATTCAAATATACATATAGCTGCGTTATGTGTAACTGAATTATGAATTCTGCACAGACATTAAATTAAAGTTTTCTTGATTTTTTTTTTTTTTTTTGGTGAACAAGTTTTCTTGAATTTGTTTCCAAAAAGTTCTCGTAGTCGAGCACTTTTATTTGGAGAAAAAGAAGAAAAAGACTGCGCTACTTTCGGTCCATGAGTGGCTTGTTTGTTGCGGGATATCTATATGGACTATGCAGTGCAAAAGGATCAATTTTGGACCACATTAAAATTGATAGGCAGATTTGTGAATGGACTTTATCTGTTTATAACATGTGATTAATGCTCACCCTCTAGCATCCCCTTCTCCTTGTTTGGTTTGTTATTGGTCACCTTCTCTTACTTTACGGTTGTATTCTTAGTCCGTGCTGTATCCCAGCGAGTGCTAGTATAGCTTGTTATCGGACTTTTAATGCCGCAGACCTTTATCATACTAATTGGTCACATTGTTTTTTTTTTTTTTTTTTTTGGTGGGGGGGGGTGACCTTTTTGGTTTGGTGCCTAGATTTCTCCTTTTGTTTTCCTGAACTTGTTTAAATTTGGCCTAAAGTACTTTGAGCATTGAGTGTTTTCATTTGTACGTATTTTGAGTGATGCCTAGATTTCTCCTTTTGTTTTCCTCAACTTGTTTAAATTTGGCCTAAAGTACTTTGAGCATTGAGTGTTTTCGTTTGTGCGTATTTTGAGTGATTTTAACGACTAACATCCATTCGTGTGAACTTATATTTCTGGCATATTATACATATGCATGATGTTTTGCTCACATGCTTTGTTCTATGCATATGGGACTAATCACATGGATTCTCATCTTCCGTTCTTTCTTATCTCTTTCAAATCGAGTGTCTTAGTTTTTATAGAGTTGATAATTTACAAGGTGCAATTTAACAGAATTTCCTCCCCTAAGTGATATCTTGACGAAACACGAAGCTGATGGGGATGAAGAACTGGGCCAAGCACAATTTGCTCAGCTACTCCAGCCTGTCCTGCAGGAACTAGCCGAGGCCCTGGCTAAAAAGCACGTTGTTTTTATCCAGAGCATCAAGATTGTCAATGGTTCTAAGCTAAGAAAGGTAGTTCCTTTTCTCCATTATCTTATACGGTACCCCCTTGTTATCTGGAGAACCAAAAGAAACTTGCTTAACATTGGTAACCAGGTTGACCTAGAATTTCAAACTGTTCGGATTATGCTAATCCATGTCAAGTCAATGGGATTTTCTAACTCGATAGAAACCATTATGTCTGTCTTGTATCGGGGCTTTTTTGGGTTTCGAAAGTTCCAAGGGTTTTATTCTTTGTTGGCACAAGCCTAGATTTATGTTGTGTCGATTATTTCAATGAAGTCTCTAATAAACTGCCGAAAATTATGCAGCTTTTGGCTGATGAGAAGCAATTGAACAATGTCGTTCAGAAGATACTGCAAGAAGATCACCACGGAAAGGACGGATTGGGGAATGCAGAAAAAATTAGGAGTTTTCTTGTGAAAAATGGCCAAGAGTTGGGTCTGCCACCATACGAGGCCGAGGCAGTTGATCTTGTGTATGATGCAGTGTTTGCTGATCTAGACGCAGACAAGAGTGCTCCGGAAGTAGGTCAAGACCAATGTGGAAATCTTGTGAAGGAGATACTCAAGGAATTCGCAGATCAGCTAGAAGCGAGTCCTGTTTTTTATAATGCTTGATCGTTGATTCTCAACTGACAGAGCTTCCTGTTTGTGCAGATTAACACATTTCGCGTTATTATTCGCGTTCTTTGAATCCATACAGCCAGAATACGAACGAAACTACGATTTGTAATATGTTTGTGCACATTACTTTGCACCGTTGAATTTTGATAGCATGGTTGGTTTGAGCTGAATTTCACATTACTTGAATACAAGGATCTGATACGGATTGCTTTCTTGTTCCACTGCACTATGTTTTGGATTATCAAAGTGCTTTTGGTAAAAGTGCTTGTGAAATACCCACAAGTGATGCACAAAATTTCACGAGACGGGCCGACACCCCTGCGATCGAAAAGGTGTTATGGAAAGAGCGGAGCCGCATGTGAAAACTTGCCAACATGTGATTTGATATATATACCAAAATCCTTGGGGGATTTGGTCGAGCCAATTGTTAGCTACATACCTACTAGTCATTGTCCATAAACAAGTTCTTGGGGGATTTGCCTCTTTAAAATGTTCTTTTCTATAGAATTACTTTTAGTAAAAATGCTTTTATGAGAAGTACATAAAAACTTTTAATAAAAAAGCAAGTGCTTCTTGAAAGGAAAAAAAAATGATTGAAGTGCTTCCTAAAAGAATCACACATTAGATGCTTTTATATAAACCACTTTTAACTTTTTCTATCAAACATGATTAACAATGCGTTTGAAATGCTTTTTAAATAATTGAAAACACTTTTAAAAAAAAATATTTCTAGGTTCCAAAAATACTTAAATTGTTTTCTATAATTTACTTGTATTTTTACTAAAATTGATTCCAAAATATTTTCACAAAAAAACGCTTTTAGCCATTTTAAAAACAATTCCAAAATAAGTCTTATAAAGACGGTACAATAACAATAAAATCGTTTCATGTAAATTGTTTTCTGTGAACAGGAGATTGGCAGGAAGGGAAAAGCATGTAGTTGGTATTTGGATAAGCTGAGCTTCCACGTAAGGGAGATTGGATCCCTTGTTCTGTAGGTGAGTCTTTAACACTAACAATTCTGCGACGTTACCATCCAAAGTTTTTAGCCACGGATTCCACCGTCCGTCATTAAAAGCCCCTCCAACAACGCTATCATCTCATAATTATAACTTTTATATCATCATCTTTCACAATCTGCAAGTTGCCAAGTTGCAATGATTCAATTAATATATTCTTCATGCTTCAAAGAATCTTGGTATATATCTTTTACATTTGCTTGGGTTTGATCCACAAATTTTTGGTGGTTTTTCGAATCATTTATGGTTACATGATTGAATAAATCAGCAGTAGAACAACGGAAAAAAAAAGCTAGGGATGCGCACGATGAGGACAAAGGAAAAGTGAAAAGCATTTCCCTAATGCTTTCGTGGTTCTCGTTGTGCTTCTCCTGTAAAATTTTACTATAATGATCCTCGCTCAAATGATGTTGCACATTTTAAGCTCGATTAAGGCTAACAAGTACACAATGAGCGAGCGAGAGATACTTGGCTCTCTCTCTTGCAACAGTCATTCTCTTCTTATGTCTCTCTTCAATGGATATATCTCCGATCGTATACAAGAATCTTATAGGCAATGGCGGGAGCCACCAAAAAGATGAAGCTTTGTTAGTTGCAAGCAAACAACTAACAACCATCTTATCAACCATTGCAAGGAAAGGGATTGCGAATTACAGGCAGAAAAAAGCAGAGGTAAAGGTACCAAAGATCAATTTTTGCAAGCATAAAAAAGCATAACTCAGACAAGCACATCTCCGATTGCCCGCCGGTTGAAAACAGCCGGTCTCAACATTCGGGACGGGTCGATATTGAAATTTGAACCCCAAAAAAAATCTTATACACGATCAACTGAACTCATAAACTGAATAATGCAAGGGCAACCCTAAGGTGGCAGATTTAACTAACAAGCTAGATATACAATCGGAAGCAGAATAAAAGCTTCCCTCCTTATTGTCCACGCGCATAGAATGTGCCGCGCTATCATAACTAGAACTACCGAATACTATATTTTCCGGTGCAGTTTTGTTGGACACTTCATTCTTTGCCATCAGCAGCACGCAGCGAACCAAGTTGAACAGGGGCTTGGGTTCCCACAACCTTAGATGAGCCATACACCGAGAGGTCAGCACCTTGTGCCTTCTCTTTCTCAATCTGTTCCTTGATCCAGAAGTACGTAATTCTCAGACCATCCTAAATGAACAAAATCAAAATGTGAGTTCAAACTATGCCGTAAACAGGGAGCAAACATAAAACTGACAACAATGACCCCCGACTTTAAAGAAACTCGGTGGTTTTAAGAAACTGCAGAATGGGTGCTCTCAAGTTATTTACCTTCAACCTCATGGTAGGAGCCCAGCCAAGTTTCTCTTTGATCAGTGTGTTGTCTGAGTTACGACCACGGACACCCTCTGGCCCAGGAATGTGCTGGATAGGTAGCTTCTTGTCCTCAAAGCTAAGAACGATCTCAGCCATCTCATTCATGCTAACCATCTCATCACTTCCAATATTCACTGGCTCGCGGAAGTCTGACTTCGTCAACCTAAATCATGAAAGAGAGGACATTGATTACAAATTTTAAAGGGGTTTCATGTGAAACACTACATATACCTAATAAAATTTGCCACAAGAAAAACAAATAATGGAAGTTTTTGTACAAGGGCCACGTTAATCTACCATACAATGTTGTAAGGTTCCGCATATATAAATCGAACACGTAACAAAAAAAACAATAGACGAGAGCATCTAAGAACGTCAAGTGTTTTGAAGCTTAAACCCTAAAAAATAAGTGTGGTTCAGCTAGAAAAGTTTTGAAACAAAAACGTGATAGTAAAAAGGTTCTTACCGAAGGACACCTTCTACACATTCATCAATAAAAGTGAAGGATCGGGTCTGAAGTCCATCTCCCCACATCTCAAACTTATCAGTGGCAGTGAGAGCCTTTCTGCAAAACGCAGCAGGAGCCTTCTCCCTTCCACCTAAACAACAGATACAAGTGAGCAACACAAATTAGGATAAAAAGCAATAGACCATGCATACTTATCAGTTATCATTGCAATTCAAGTCACCTTTCCAGGTTCCAAAAGGGCCATAAATGTTGTGGAACCTTCCAATACGGCACTCGATTCCAAAGTCTTTGGTGTAGTGCTTGCACAATTCCTCAGTTGCAAGCTTCTCCAGGCCATAAGCATCTTGAGGCTACAAATAAAGGTACAAAAAGACTAAATTCTTTTAATGCGTTCAAAACTAGAGACCAAAAACATAACCATAAAGTAACATACCTCTGCAGGCCAGGCATCAGACTCCTTCAAGCTGACAGTGGTTTCCAGCTGCTTAAACTCAGGGTAGATACAAGCACTAGAAGCATAGAAAAACCTGCAGAAACCCAGATAACAGATAGAGAATTTGAGTATTCGAGTACTTCAAAGCCTTTTGGAGTTAAGGTCCCAACTTTCCAACCCAAACATAACGCATTCATACACCACATCAAAGTTATAACTGCAAGTTAGGGAGATCAAACCTCTTCACGTCATTGATCCTAGCAGCTTCGACCATGTTGAAACTAATCATGGTATTGTTATAAAATATGACAGAATGGTTGGACTGAATGAAGCCCATTCCGCCCATATCAGCTGCGAGGTTGAACACATGGTCAACATTCTTAGTAACCTTCAAGCAATTATCCATGACCCTGAGGTCGGCAAGATGGAATTCATGGCAGAACATGTCTTCAATCATGTGCTCATTCTTCTTCCAATCGGAAGCAATAATGTAATGACCCTCATTCTTCAATCTCCGGGCAATGTGGGAAGCGATAAAGCCACCTGCCCCGGTAATGGAAATTCGGAGCTTTTCAGAAGGCCAATAAGGCTCCCTCTCGAGGTTCTCATAGGTGTACGCACCATACTTAGTTTCGCCGGTACTTCCCATTCTGAAAGATTAGATACACAGGAAAAAGATGACCACTTTCGCATTACAATTTATGAGCACTTACGGATTAGTTAACTTGCTTTGCCATACAAGCTCAAAAAGTCATTACTTCTGACAAATCATTAACAATATCAACGAAAGCGAACCCCAACCTAACCAACATGAAAATTTCGCCCACTAACTAAAATTTCACATCCACTGAGTAGATATTGCAGAGAAATTGAACAATGAAAAAAAATAAAAAAATAATAAACCACCCAAGAAAGTTTGGAAAAATGGGAAAAGAGTATAACCAGTACCTACACAAGCAAATTATGATCAAAATATCTACAAATTAACATGTAAAGAAAGTATAAATGACCATTTCAGAACCAACCCAAATGAAAACATCGTCAAATCACATGGAAAAACAATTATATCTTCAAGATTTTGCTAAACAAACCATCAGAATTCCAAGAATTCAAGAACAGAAAATAATGTTGTTATGAACAAACCCATCAAATGTTCCAACCCAGAAAACCCGTCAACTGTTACAACAATTGGAACCGGCATGTGAGAGAGAGAGAGAGAGAGAGAGAGAGAGAGAGAGAGAGAGAGTAAGTGAGAGAAACCCAGAAAACCCAGTTGGGAATTTTACCTGAAAAGAGCAAAAGTTTGGAGCTTTGAAGCTTTAGAGAAGTTGGGAAGAAGAAAATGACAGGCAAATGTTGGGTTCGGAGGAGAGATTTAAAGAGATATGATATGGGGGGTATGGCCTCTAAGGCTGTAACGCTCTTCTGCTATATATAGGACATTTGGACACATCCAACAAATACAACGCCACTCGTTTATTAAACATTATAGGTTTTCCATAAATTATAGAGAGAGATAAAAGAGATATGGATTTGACCAGTTGGCTACGACTTACGAGAGTTGCTTCACATATCGTTTTGCGATTGAGGTCAAATTTATCTCGTAAATTGGTAGAAAGTTCTATTAGGCTATGAGTATTTTATGTACTAAATTTTTGTTCGTTAAATTTTGGGAAATAATTCTTTATTATTAATCTAAAAACTAAAAATTTCAGTATAATTCTTTATTGTTTGTTTCAAAGCCGATGAACAAAGAAAATAATTATTTTTGTTAAATCAGTGCAAAAAAAAAATAATTATTTTTCTTAAAAATCACTACGGTTTTTTTGGAAGGTTATCGGACCTTTAAAATTTCATCTAACGGGCCACCTGTTTTGATCTCTTAAAAGCTATAATAATTTTTTACTGTTGAATGAAGTTTTAAAGACTTGAATTACTCGAATGTAATTTTGCACACAAGTACAAGAGTTTTTTTAAAATAAAATTAAGGAAACTTTAACGAAAAGCTCACGGTACTGTTTATTTTAACAAAAAACTATATTTTTACACTAAAAAGTCAATCCTGATACTATTCATTTTACCTTTTATTTTGTACGTTTCATTAAAATTCAAAATTTTCAAATTATTTTTATTAGTTTCCTATCAAATTAACGAGGGTTCAAAAAGAAAGTTTGGATGTACAAAAAAACCAATGATTGTGAAATTCTGGGGTGGCTTCGTAATGTACGGATCCAAGTGAGAGGGCCGTGACTTGATGGGCCCACGACGTTTCCAAAGGAGAAAGTTCCTAGAAAGATGGACTGAAGTGCAAAAGGCCTGTTTCTGTTGGGGCCCAAATGAAATTACTTGGAAGGTCCTCTTATCTTAGCAGCTTTCCTTGTTAGCATATGTAATTCTGTGGATCGTCGGATTGGTTGATAAAAAAATCTCAACCGTTCATTTTTGCCTAACCTGAGTAACCGCTCTCCCGACCACACTCGCTCGACCCGTCTCGTCCGCCCAAACCGAATCGACCTCTCCTCCTTCCTCAGACCTCCCATATCAGTGACGTCACCCAAATCCGTCACCTGAATCGAGTTCTCGGTCTCAACCCTCACTTCCCTTGCTTCACAAGGTAAGAAATTCCTGCGATATAAACTCAACCAAAGTTCGTGGAGATTGTTTGATTTCGATTTCGATTAGTGATTTTGAATATGGGGCTTCTGAATTAGGGTTTTTGAAATTAGGGATTTTAAATGAGATGTGATATCCACACATCATTTTTACTTCTTACACATTTTTTTGATTTTCGACTGTTGGATCTAATAAAATGAATAAGATTAACGGACAAAAATTAATAAGAATGTGTAAAGTAAAAAAAATGGTGCGTGGATAGTCCCGTATCAAATTACCGAAAAAATTAAGAAAAATAACGAAAAATTCAAAAAAAAAGTTAGCTTTAATGAAAAAAGATAAATAAAGATGTAGTGTATCAGAAAAAAATAAAAATGTGATTTTTCGTTAAAAATAAACAGTACTAGAAGTATTTCATTAAAGTTTACGAAAAAATTTTGGGTATCCAGAAGTTTCAGTTTGATTTCTGGGCTTTTTTGGGGACCTCGAGTTAAAGAGTGGGCCGTTTGGGCTTACATTGGCATACTGCTCATAAGAAACTATGAGCCCGTTGGGCCTACATTATTTAGCACGTAACTCGTACACATATAATAAAAAATAAATATAAATAAAATTAGATATTCGATCTCAACTAAAAACCGCAGGAAATAAACCACCGGAAAAAGGATATTTGGTACTGCGAAGCTGAATCGGAAGCTCAGATTCAAACCCTAGAGGTATGCTGATTCCCAAATTGATTTGAGACGCCGTCGTTTTACAACCCTAGATCCGTCAAAGTTTCATTTTTTCTGCTGTTGTCTGATTAGTTGGAATGCTCTGTGTGTGAATTTGGTCTTAATTTTAATTTAATTTTTTTGTACTGTTAAATGTTTTGTTTGGTTGATTTCTGATTTGTTTATTTGTTTTGTTTTGTTTTGATTTCAGACTGTCAGTTTATGATTTGAACATTTGGGTGTTTGATTTCAACGGGGAAATTTTTTGGATCCAGATTTTGTTTGCAGGGTGGTAATTTGGATAATAATTTGTCAACTGTTGCCAACTAAATGCATCGTCTTCATTTTCCGATTTTCGATCACTGATATTGCTTGTGTGAATTATGTTCTCATTGACATTGGCATCATTGATTCAATTATCTTGATTGCTATCAGCTTTATACTGGGGAGTTCCGGAAATTTTGCGTCGGTTTAAACATATTTGCTTATGAGCTTGATATCTGTTGCTTATGAGCTTGATATCTGTCTATAAACATGATATCGTAGTCATAAAATTGTTCCGCTAGGATTGAGAAGTATATCGATGGGAACTAGTTCTGTACATTTTGTAAATTAGACTTTTCGATGTGGTTGATATCGTTTTTTCTTCTTTCTTGCTGTAGTCGATATTAACTTAAAATGGCCGGCAGAGCTAACATCCCCAATAAGAGTTCAGCGCTCATTGCCATGATTGCCGATGAGGTATGGATAGTCTTTTTCGGTAATCTTTTGGTTGAAATCTGTTCTTCTATTCTCGATTTGTTTGATGAGATGATTGTTATCGTGTATAGGACACTGTAACCGGATTTTTGCTAGCTGGAGTGGGTAACGTTGACTTGCGAAGAAAGACAAATTATCTCATTGTTGATTCAAGTACGTTATGAACTTATGAGCTTTATTTATGCACAGGTTTTGAAACTTCATTTATACTGGTCATCTGTTTCTAAATATTTGTATGCGAATAGGTTAGCAGATGGACCAAAATGCCAATTCTAGTATATGGTTTCTAGTCTATTAGTAAGGCAAGGGGAAGGAAATCACAAACTTATAGGAAATTGAAATCTATCTAAAATCCGTTCTTGTTTATCAAGAAATTACAAATAATAAAGGCTGTCGTCATTCATTAATGAAGCAAGGTGTAATATTACATTTTGGTCAGTTACGTTTTGGCTGCAGTGACAGCGATTCGGTGTTCCTTGTGTCCTTCTTAAACGAGAATCACAGAACTTGAAATTGGCCCACAGCCTGGTCCCTTAAATAAAAAGCCTACTTTTCCTTCCTTTTCAGGCCTTTTTTTCTTTCTGTAATAACTAATTAATATTTAAAGCAAGGTTTATTGAACGGTGCTGAGTTTCTAACAGTATGTGCTTCCGGTTTTCTTCTCAGAAACAACAGTGAAACAAATTGAAGATGCATTCAAAGAGTTTACGACAAAGGACGACATTGCAATTGTCTTGATCAGCCAATATGTAAGTTCTTTCTCATACTTCAAAGTTCCACAACTGTTATGAATGCGCCTTTTTTGGTTCTCAAGGCAATATCCGTAGTGGCCAAGCGCTTGCCAAAACCTTTTAGAATTTACAGCAATCTTTGTATGTAATGCAAATGTATGCATTTCTTCCAAATCGGATGTTGGTTCAAGATTATTTCAAAGGGAAATGACCCTGTTCTTCTCTTACCAGGTTGCAAACATGATAAGGTTTCTAGTCGATAGTTACAATAAGCCGGTTCCAGCTATTTTGGAAATCCCGTCCAAGGATCATCCTTATGACCCTGCACACGACTCAGTTCTTTCACGAGTGAAGTACCTCTTCAACACTGAATCCGTGGCGTCAGGAAGGCGGTGATCATCCAGTCTTTCGGTATGTTTTACCCGAGAGGTTGCGAAAAATAAGTATTGCTTTCGATACTGCGTATGTTTTTGCCATTCTGTTCACACCGAGTTCTGTACTCCTCACCGATTGTTGGTTGGTATGTCTTTGTATTTAGGTTCCTTTTGTTCCTAAAACCTTATCTATAAAATACCAATTCAAGTTGTCTGTCATTTTATTCTCCTTGTAATAATCACCATGTAGAAGGACAAAGTCTATTATTTATACATGTTTGTCTTTTTTGGGAATTTTCACATGGATAGAGAAAAACGCTTCAAACCTCAATACGCGAAGGATGCAACTAATTACGCCTTGTTACGTAGGAAAGTTGAAATGCACGATATCACGAGATTTGTTTGGGGCGCACTAGTGTAGTGTGTGTATTCCAGCTTAAGGTAGGATAGTAAGATTCGGCTGACATGTAAAGGATTGAATAAAAAATGGTTTACTCGTTATGGCTTTAGTTGTTACGTGGCGTTCTGACTTAATAATTGATATTACAACATTGGAGACCATTATTAAAGTTGGATGTCATGTGCCGGTGAATTTATTTTAAGGGAAACTAATGAAAAGGGCTTCAAAACTTTGAGTTTTAACGATATGGACAAAATAAAAGGTAAAGTAAATAGTACTATGATTGACTTTTTAGTGTAAAAATGTGATTTTTTTATTAAAATAAACAGTACCGAGTGTTTTTCATTAAAATTCTCTTTATTTTACGCAAGTTGCTCTCGGATGAGAGAACCTTTGTTTACCTCACGGTGATCGTGAATGGATTGAACGTAAAATGAAAATATCTTAATTCTAATCCAGATCTTCAAAGAAATATTCAAAGAGCCACCACCAATTTTCACATTATTTTCCTTCACCAATGAGATGAGAGATAAAATATTGGCCTCATAAAATATTAATATAAAAAAAGGTCTCGATTAATATGAACTTTGTATTCTCACTAGGTCTTACAGTGTGGAATTTTAATGATCAGAAATATAGACTCTTAATTTGTATAAAAGAAAGATTATAGCTCTTAGTTTATTTGAAGTGAACCAACAAAATAAATTAATAGAGACAATTAAATTTAATTTAAGTAACTTAAATTGTCTGATTTCCAAATTTCGAACAATGAAATCAAAAAAAGATCTCTATCCAATTAATATAACATTTTTCTGGCCACCAAATTAAAAACGCACAAGTCTTTTTATTAATTATTATTTATTTTAAATTCATTTGGGACCCCATATGGGATGGTGGTGGTGGTAGCGCAAGGAGAAAGAGACAAATGGGACTTTTTATTTGTCCATTGGTTGCCTTAAAAGAGAGAACATAATGGACCCCACAAACATATGGGCCCAACAAAATGTGTGGGGGTAGTTTAGTGTTTATCCAGAAATGGAGGGCGCCAGCATTAGATTCCATCCTGAGTAAATAGTGGGGATCATCATGATCTATTAACAAAAATCGTTGAATTTTGATTCAATTATTATAATTTTTAGAGAGACTTTTTATTTGCAACCGTTGGAATAATTATAATTATTATAACTTTTAGAGAGACCTCCTGTTTGTAGCTGTTGATTCAACGACTCATGTTAATAGATCATTAGGATCTCCACCATTTGTTTAGGAGGGGATTCAATTCCGCTTCGATGCCCATCCACTAGAAAATGCTGCATTTGCAGTCTTTTCAATCCACTCATTGTCTCTTGTTTGTTATGCTTTTTGTTTTGGATGTGAAATAAGAAGTTGTCACTTTGTATCAACATGCATGAGAAATGAATTTTGAGACGTTTAGAATCTTTAACAGTATTTCAAGTCAATGTTATGTTAAAAAATAAAACGTATTTAATGAGAGTTAAGGTAAAGGTTTGTTGGCGTCGTTTCATTTCACGCAGTGTTTGTTTTGGCTCGGTTTCAAAACGCAACCAGAAATCGTTTCTTACTATCAACGTATATGAAAAACGAGTCCTTGAGGCGGGGGGAATTGAAGTTCCCTTGAAACTCTTACAAGATTTTCTAACAAATGGTGATAACAAAAAGAGAACGTTGATTGAAAAACGACATATTTCTCCGATCAACTGACCTAATGCATGCGTAAACTGAAATCATTGTAATTCAAACACATTCGATCAACCAAAAGGAAAACTTCCTTATCCAATATTCTTCTGAAGTTTTCTTATTTCAAGGACCCCACAGAATATTAATCATCCACCTTTAATATTAATTTAGGCTAAATAATAAATAATATTCCACCAAAATATAAAGACTTGTCGTCCAATTTTAAGGGATCCAAATCGGATAAAATCCTTGACTAGAAAGCAAGACAATAGGAGAGAGAGAGATGGATAGGGTGTTTTCAGTGGAGGAACTGTCCGACCAGCTGTGTTTTTCCACAGCGCCGCCGGACAATGGCGGAGCCGACGACGACAACTTGTCTAAGTTGAACCGGAGCGCATCGGAGTGGGCCTTCCAGCGGTTTCTCCAAGAAGCTTCTCCCCACTCCCCCTCGCCCTCGCCGCCGCCACCTCCGCATCCTTCTTCTTCTTCTACAGCTCACCATCACGACCAAAACGACGTTGAAGAGATTAAGATGATCAATGCCCACCACCACAACCCCACTCACACTCACTACAACAACATGCGGCCGCCTAATGTCACCGTCGATTCCGATGAGTACCAGGCGTTCCTGAAGACCAAGCTCGACCTCGCCTGCGCCGCCGTGGCTATGTCGCGGGAGGTTCGTCCTTTATCTCTTTCTGGGCATTTTATTCTCATGGTTTCGTTTTCTGGTTTGCTCTGCTTTTCCGAGAAAATATGGTCAAAGTCAGACCAATGGGTTGGGAATGAGCTTAACTTCTGTTTGGTTGCTGAGAAAGTTGAAGGGAAAAAAATTGAACTTGAAATCTATCATTTATTTATTTTTGTGAGTGGAATATTCAAGTAAGCTGCTTTCTACTTTTGTGAATGGACAATTCAATATTTAAAGTTTCGTTCTTTTTGCTTATAGCTTTTTCTCGGTATCCAAACAGAGTCTATCCTTTGGGATTGTTATTTAGAAAACACTACAATTCCGTTCATAAGCGTTTTTTAAGAAGTGCTTTTATTATAAACAAGTCAAAAAAATTATTAAAAATTCGAGTGCTTCGGATCCCTTTCACTTAATCATTCTCATCAAATAATCTCAGCCTTTGAAATTTGATCAACGGCTAAAAACACGGGTACACTTTAAAAGTTATAATAACTTTAGTCGTTTGATCAAATTTTAAAGGTCCAGATTATTTGATGAGGGAGGATTAAGTGAAAGGGATCTGGACAGGTGCTTCCCAAAAGAGTACTTCTACACGAAGTGTTCATAACTGGTTGGTTGGTTTAACTTGGTTTGTTTGATACGCTTGAATGTTATTTGACGGAGCTAAAATGGAAAGGAAAGAAAGAAAACTTACTGCCGTAAAAGGATGAATTGTTTGAAAGCAAGGCAGGGCTGCTGGCCACCAACCGTGGATGAAATCCAACGGTCAAAATATGTGTCAACACTGAGTGCTTGTAGCGTGTAGGTACTCAAGAAAAACCGCTTAGCTACCGCGTATTGCTAAAACTAAAACATGAACAAATGAAGCGTGGTTTTGAAGTCCGAGTGAAACTGAACAGATGAATGTGTTTTCCCAAAGGAACTCTCTGTGGTAGGGTTCTAAAGATCAAGTAATCTTTTCGAACGCCCATTTTTTGGTAGAAACAGAGTTAAAAGCCATACCTTTTTTTTCTTTTCTAGTAAAACGCCGATTCTCCTGTTGAGATCTAATTCGATCTTCATGAATTTCTCGAGAATTTTTCTTACGAAGTTATGTTATGTATAGACAAGTGCACGCTGATATGTTCTGGTCGTGTCAATAGGGATCGCTGGTGAAAGCACAAGAATCTGCGGCTTTAGCTGACAGCGGATCTGAAGCCCCTTCGAAAGGTTTCCATTTAAACAAAAACATGTTCAAAATTGGCATGTACTTGTGCTTTTCTGCTAGATAATGTTGTTAGAATGTCATATATATTTTTGTACTATTTTTACCTATGTAGGAGCTGGGTATGATTTATCCAGGTCAAATGATAAGAATGCTCATGCGCCACTTGGTGCCATTCCTTCGTTACCTGCAACGAAATATAGATCTGCTGTCCCAGTAAGGCAGGCAACTAGCAGATCATCGAGAGAAATGACAGACGATGAGGAAGCTGAAGGTGAAACTGCAATGAATGAGAATATGGACCCTACTGATGTCAAACGCGTGAGGAGGTAACAGCGGTAGCTGATATTCTGGTTGTAATCAGCACGGCCTGATCTCCATCTCTTAATTATTGATTCAAATGTTTGGCTTCAAATACGTTTGGTTTCATTGCCTTTCGCTAATTCAATTCGCCTTTTCCAGAATGCTGTCTAACAGAGAGTCAGCTAGACGCTCGAGAAGAAGAAAGCAGGCGCATTTGACTGATCTTGAGGAACAGGTTTGTTCTTTTTTTCTCGGCTTCCTGTTTTATCTCCGTCTTTTGGTCTTCTTAGATTTCCAAATGCAATTTTCTTTGTAGGTATCTCAATTAAGAGGCGAGAACTCATCTCTGTTGAGGCGTCTGACTGATTCGGACAAGAAGTACAATGAAGCGGCTGTTGACAATAGAGTTTTACAAGCTGATATCGAAACATTGAGAGCAAAGGTAACCCCCTGTCATCAAAACTGCTCGAAAGTTAAAAGCCTCGGTGACCTGGAAGGCTCTTAGAATATGAACCGAAAATTTATATAAGCTTTGTTATTTCATTTGTGACTAAATTCCAGGTAAAGATGGCTGAGGAGGCGGTGAAAAGATTTACTGGGTTGAACCCCATGTTCCCCGCTATGTCAGAGTTGTCATCAATCGGCATGCCACCATTTGCTGGAAGCCCTTCAGAGGCATCAACAGACGCTGCTGTTCCGGTGCAAGATGGCCCAAATCATCACTTTTTTCAACCTGCTTCTATTAACCCTATACCAACTCATGGCCCTGCAGTCAAGAAAGTGTCTGCAGACGTTCCTTCTGTTGAAAATGTGCAGAAGAATTCTGCAGCAACATCATCAGCAGATGTGTGGGGAAACAAGATGGGACGAACACCTTCCCTTCAGCGAGTTGCTAGCTTAGAGCATCTGCAAAAGCGGATAAGGGGCGGAAACCCGTCCAATTGGGAGCAATAGTTACAAACAGAGTGATCTACGCACAAGGAAAGATTGATTAGAGGATCCTTTGAACAACCATTGTATTGCCTCGTTACTTTGGATTAGTCATGTAAAAAATGCTATTCTTCATCCGTACTACACTGAATTAAACAGTTCGATACTTTTAGCACATTTTCGTGGCCTTCTTTGACACAGCATCAAATGTTACAACTCGAACAAATTCTATACGAAAATAAAGAATAAATCATTCGACACTATGATCTACAAGTCATTCAGAACACATTGCTAATGGCTTGAAGTTTGAACTGAACTCCAACCGGCTTTGTTTTCGATTCCCTTAACCTTCATTTCCTGTCTTACCATCTCCACATCCTCCCATCTTTCAGCAAAAGCATAAACGTTCGACAACGCCACATGGTCCTCACTCTTTAGAGTTGAATCCGCGTAACTCTGCGTGGACTGTACACGGAGCAGCTTCTTCCCCACCTTCTCTCCCATTGCAACATCCCCATGGAGGTTGCAAGCACTTAACAAATTCCTCCACAAGACGGCATCAGGTTCAACTGGCATCCCTACTATAAACTCATAGGCTTCTTTCAAGTGCCCTCTGCGGCTAAGCATGTCAACAATGCAACCATAGTGTTGCATCCGAGGCACGACATCAAACTTGCTCTTCATCAAATGGAACAAATGGAGGCCTTCTTCAACGAGACCCGAATGGCAACAAGCCGAAAGGAAGCCGGTGAAGGTCACTGCATTGGGTTTTATTCCTGAACCCTCCATTACATCCAAAAGCTCCAATGCTTCATTTCCCTTGCCGTGAATGGCTAGCCCGGTCGCCATTGCTGTCCAAGTCAATACATTCATCTCTTTCATTCGCTTAAAAACGGACCAAGCGCTATCAACACATCCGCATTTCGAGTACATATCAACAAGACCAGTCCCCATAAACACATCATTGTCAGGAACACACATTGTCTTCTCCACATAACCATGTACACAAGCCCCAGTCTCCAACACGCCCAACTGAGACGCCGCAGAAAGAACACAAACCATTGTAGTATCCGTAGGTTTCACCTCACAAACATCATCCAACATGTCCCGAAACAACACCAACGCATCGCGGGCGCTCTCTCTTTGCGAACAATACCCCTTGATCATTGCGTTCCACGTAACACAACTTCTCAGAGGCATTTCATCAAACACTTTCCGTGCCGAAACAGCATCGTTATTACTACCGTAAAAATGTATTAACGTTGTTTGCACCGAAATGTTCGATACATCATGTTTCACAATCCGACAATGTATCTGCCTGCCTACTAATAACGTTGGAACTGAAGGCAATCTAGCACAAGCTCCAAGAACAAAAATGTAAGTAGAATCATCAAATTTTAAGGTTGATTTAGAAACCCAATTGGCAAAAATAAGAAGTGAGTCTCTGGGTTGGGAGCATCTGATCAAAGTGTTTAGGAGGAACAAGTTTGGTTCTTCAAAGTGCTGGAATACCAAATGGGCATAAAGGTTGGTGCTTTTTGGGGATGATAAGGCAGAGTAGTGCTGGATGAGTTTGGCATGGAGGGAGGGAGATTTGAGGCCATTGGTGATCAATTGGGCATGGATTTTTTTGAGTTGGTGCGCGGATTTTAGGTTTAGGTTTAGGAGAGAGAGAGATCTGGCTCTTGGGAGATGGTGCATGTGAGTTATTGAACTTCAAATGGAAAGCTAGCTACTAAGTGCTCTTGGTAAAAAAGCTACCAAGTGACGAATTATATGGATGTCTTCAACAGAAAATAACCAAAGTAACTATGGCGATGTAAGTTAGATCAGTTGATCAGAGTAGCAGAGCAGATTTCAACCAAAAGATTACCGAAAAAGACTATCCATACCTCATCAGCAATCATGGCAATGAGCGCTGAACTCTTATTGGGGATGTTAGCTCTGCCGGCCATTTTAAGTTAATATCGACTACAGCAAGAAAGAAGAAAAAACGATATCAACCACATCGAAAAGTCTAATTTACAAAATGTACAGAACTAATTCCCATCGATATACTTCTCAATCCTAGCGGAACAATTTTATGACTACGATATCATGTTTATAGACAGATATCAAGCTCATAAGCAACAGATATCAAGCTCATAAGCAAATATGTTTAAACCGACGCAAAATTTCCGGAACTCTCCAGTATAAAGATGATAGCAATCAAGATAATTGAATCAATGATGCCAATGTCAATGAGAACATAATTCACACAAGCAATATCAGTGATCGAAAATCGGAAAATGAAGACGATGCATTTAGTCGGCAACAGTTGACAAATTATTAGCCAAATTCCCACCCTGCAAACAAAATCTGGATCCAAAAAATTTCCCCGTTGAAATCAAACACTCAAATTCTACACTCAATCAGAAAAATCAAACACCCAAATGTTCAAATCATAAACTGACAGTCTGAAATCAAAACAAAACAAAACAAATAAACAAATCAGAAATCAACCAAACAAAACATTTAACAGTACAAAAAAATTAAATTAAAATTAAGACCAAATTCACACACAGAGCATTCCAACTAATCAGACAACAGCAGAAAAAATGAAACTTTGACGGATCTAGGGTTGCAAAACGACGGCGTCTCAAATCAATTTGGGAATCAGCATACCTCTAGGGTTTGAATCTGAGCTTCCGATTCAGCTTCGCAGTACCAAATATCCTTTTTCCGGTGGTTTATTTCCTGCGGTTTTTGGTTGAGATCGAATATCTAATTTTATTTATATTTATTTTTTATTATATGTGTACGAGTTACGAGCTAAATAATGTAGGCCCAACGGGCTCATAGTTTCTTATGAGCCGTGTGCCAATGTAAGCCCAAACGGCCCACTCTTTAACTCGAGGTCCCAAAAAAAGCCCAGGAATCAAACTGAAACTTCTGGATACCCAAAATTATTTCGTAAACGTTAATAAAATACTTCAAGTACTGTTTATTTTTATTTTTTTCGGATACACTACATCTTCATTTTATTAGATCCAACAGTCGAAAATTAAAAGAATGTATAAGAAATAAAAATGATGTGTGGATATCACATCTCATTTAAAATCCCTAATTCAGGGACGCTATTTAAAATCCCTAATTTCAAAAACCCTAATTCAAAAGCCCCATATTCAAAATCACTAATCGAAATCGAAATCCAACAATCTCCACGAACTTTGGTTGAGTTTATATCGCAGGAATTTCTTACCTTGTGCAGCAAGGGGAGTGAGGGCTGAAACCGAGAACTCGATTCAGGCGACGGATTTGGGTGACGTCACGTCACTGATATGGGAGGTCTGAGGAAGGAGGAGAGGTCGATTCGGTTTGGGCGGACGAGACGGGTCGAGCGAGAGAGCGGTTACTCAGGTTAGGCAAAAATGAACGGTTGAGATTTTTTTAACAACCAATCCGACGATCCACAGAATTACGTATGCTAACAATGAAAGCTACTAAGATAAGAGGACCTTCCAAGTAATTTCATTTGGGCCTCAACAGAAACAGGCCTTTTGCACTTCAGTCCATCTTTCTAGGAACTTTCTCCTTTGGAAACGTCGTGGGGCCCATCAAGTCACGGCCCTCTCACTTGGATCCGTACATTACGAAGCCACCCCAGAATTTCAGAATCATTGGTTTTTTTTGTACATCCAAACTTTCTTTTTGAACCCTCGGTAATTTGATAGGAAACTAATAAAAATAACTTGAAAATTTTAAATTTTAATGAAACGTACAGAATAAAAGGTAAAATGAATAGTATCAGGATTGACTTTTTAATGTAAAAATATAATTTTTTGTTCCTGTGCTTTCACCAGCGATCCCTATTGACACGACCAGATAATATCAGCGTGCACTTGTTTATACATAACATAACTTCGTAAGAAAAATTCTCGAGAAATTCATGAAGATCGAATTAGATCTCAACAGGAGAATCGGCGTTTTACTAGAAAAGAAAAAAACAGGAGATTTGAGGCCATTGGTGATCAATTGGGCATGGATTTTTTTGAGTTGGTGCGCGGATTTTAGGTTTAGGTTTAGGAGAGAGAGAGATCTGGCTCTTGGGAGATGGTGCATGTGAGTTCTTGAACTTCAAATGGAAAGCTAGCTGCTAAGTGCTCTTGCTAAAAAAGCTACCAAGTGACGAATTATATGGATGTCTTCAACAGAAAATAACCAAAGTAACATGTGAGTTAGATCAGTTGATCAGAGTAGCTTAGTATTTATTTATTTTTCTTACTCAAGTTTTAATTTATATATATACGATTTGTAGAATTATCAGAGAGACAGGCCATTCGGCCCACTTCCAACAACATCAATATTGTCCTTAACTTGGTAATTACCACCTGCACAATCCGTCGATGTGAAATTTTATCACAAATGCCTCGGTGTTATTTAGAATATGGTTAGGATATTTAAACTATTACTTTTCTTTTTGATGGCCGATGTGGGATTCAACATGCCCCCTCACGTGGGACCCAATTAGTGGGCCACATATACGAGATCCACACATTGGCAACCACGTAGAGTCAAGAGGACTCAATCTACACGCGGGGCCAAGTGACCCACCATCATCGCGTGGGGTCAAGAGGACCCACCCATCACGTGGCATTACAGTACGGGGCCGCTCCTTGACTCTATGGTTTTATCACAAAAGACATCAGTATTAGTTATAATGGAGTTAGGATATTTAAACCATTACTTTTCTTTTTGTATGGCCGATGTGGGATTCAACACGCCTCCTCACGTGGGACCCAATTAGTGGGTCACACGTGAGAGATCCACACATTAGCAACCACGTGGAATCAAGGGGACTCAATCTACACGCAGGGCCAATGGACTCACCATCATCACATGGGGTCAAGGGGACCAAACCCATCACGTGGCATTACAGTATGGACATGTTCCCTAGCTCTGATATCATATAGAATTATCAGAGAGACAGGCCATACGGCCTACTTCTAACGACACTGATATTGTCCCCAACTTGGTAATTACCACCTGCACAATCTGTCATGTGTGAAGTTTTATCACAAAATGTCTCGATATTAGTTTGAATAAAGTTATGATATTTAAACTATTACTTTTCTTTTTGTACGACCGATGTAAAATTCAACACGATTTATGTCGAGTCAAGTTTTAGCATGCCGAAACTATAATTGCAAAAAGACCTCAAACAAACAAAAAGGCGACCGTGAGACCAATATTAATAGAGTGGGCTACTGAAGACGCCGGATTTCATGGATCATTTTTTTAATAAAGTTATTGAGCAATGATATGACATCATTTTATTATAAAAAATCATCATTTAGTTCTTTTATTTTCTTCATCTTTTTATTATAAAAAATCATCATTTTGTTCTTTTATTTTCTTCATCATCATCCTCATAAAATTTCTCAATTTTTAGATAATCATTTACATCGAACAATTTAACTATTAATCGTAAGAATATTATTTATTATTATTATTAACCGTTGATTTTCTTACCACGTTCAAAAAAATAAACAATTCAAATTATAATATTCATACCTTACCTTCATAAATATGAGAATTTATTGTAAACTCAGAAAGGATCAAACTTTTGTAGCCCACGTGAAAATCACCGGTCAATATTTACATCCAAAGGTCCCACCTTTCCCTTCTTTTTTTTTCTTCTTTTGGCTGGAGGCACCGTCCCCTTCAATTTCATGTTATCTAATCTTGCACCCCCCAAAACACACAAATTTCAAGAAAATCTCCAAAACCTTCAAAAACCCAGAAGCCAAAAATCAGATAGAGTAATTAACAAAAAACAAATTCATGGAGATATCATCTTTTAGTCTGTCCACTCCAAGATCCCCACTTTTTCTCCCTTTACAATCATCCCAATCCACCTTCTTGTCCAGCAATGGCACCACCTCTTTGTCCTTCAGCAAAAGCACTGTCAATGGCAGTGCTTTGGTTCTGAGCAGAAGCAGAACAAGAACTGAGAGAGCCCAGAAGGGTATGACGTGTAACGCTCTGTTTGGTCTGGGGATGCCGGAGCTTGTGGTTATAGCTGGTGTGGCGGCTCTGGTTTTTGGGCCCAAGCAGTTGCCTGAAGTGGGGAAGAGTATTGGGAAGACTGTCAAGAGCTTCCAGCAGGTTGGTTTCTTTTCAACTGGATCTGATTGGTTCTCGAGAAAATTTATGAACTTTATTGCTTATTGGATTGTTTTTCTTGTTAGCATTGTTTGTGTATTTGAGAATTGGAAGAAATTCAGTAGTGTTATGTTTCTAAATAGGGGTTTTGTTCTTGAGAAAATTTATGCAATTTCTGGAATTATTGTTGCACTAGCTTTAGTTTCAGTTTCAGTGGAAAAAGAGGAATAAAAGAAGCAAAATTGGGTAATTATGTTTGAGGATGTTGTGTTAAAATGGGAAGTTAAATGTCAAATTAGGAAGAACAAAATGACATGCCATGCTTGTACTACGCGTGCTGGACTCTAGTCGAAGAACATACTTGTTAGTGGCAATAATCGATAGGAGAAAACACTGTGTGTAAGAAGTGGGAAGAAGAATTGAAGTCGTTTTAAAATGGAGTGAATTAAGTGAGATAGCTGTATTGGTGATTAGGTAACTAAATGCTTTATACTTCGACTGTTAAATGGCGAAAAGTTGGAATTCCAATATTCCATTTACTTCCCCTTCCGGCTCTGTGTTGTTACGAATAGGGCAACTCTTGAAATGTTTTAGATTGTTGATTATTGTGGAGTTGTAGGTTTTAAGAAGTTGTTTCTGCCTTGTGTTTGACTTTTGGTATAAGTAACTGTACATTCGTTGGTGCCTCCATATTGGAGAAAGAAACTACGGTAACCTCTCAGTCGTAGTAGAGTTCACAGTGATTTTTATTGTGAACATATTGTTTTAATCGAAGGTAGTTTTCCTTGGAAGTTTTGGTATTGAAGGTGAAGATTTCAAAGTTACAACATGGTTCAAAACGATGCCTATAGGATGGAAAACAAATACAATGGTACCCTTTGCTGTTGTTTATGAATAACAAACAATAAGCGGGTAAATGCAACTCCTTTGCATTCGTTCCCTTTTTGCTCTCTTTGGAGTGAACAATGGAAATTGCAAAATTTTGAGTGATCAAAATGTGGGATCTAAATTTAAATAATTATTACATATCTCTAGGGGCTTTATACATCTTGGGGAAGGGGGAAAAAAGGAAAATATGTCTTTGAATTTGCCTTTATGCAGTATGGTTTGAAATTGAGTTGGTCATTGAAGGTTAGCATATATTAACAAACAAATTAGTTTTTAGTTTAGTTGTATGGAACCTTTAATGTAATGTTTACTGTTTTTTATTTTGAAGTGTATGATGTGGGAATCGGGAGAACGGGAGAAGGATTAAATGATTATGGGCAGATGGATGCATATAGATATCAAATTCAAATAGTTGATTATGTTGCACATATACTCAGTTTGGAGTTTCATTTTTTGGTCACCAAGTACAACTCTCTCTAGGATTCCGAAGATTTTTTTTTACTTTAGCGTAAGCATAAAGTCTTCTAGTTGGATATTCTTTTTCTTTTTAAGTAATAAGGACGACAATGAAAGCATTCTCATAAGTTGTTAAAAGCAAGAAGGAGACAGATTTGGCTCATTTAGTTGTTGATCGGTAGGGTATCTAAAAGTAATAGTCTAATCATTACATATCCAAATAAATTCGGTATGCCCTTGTCGAACGATCAAATTCCAGGGAGTGCTGAGCAGTAGGCACCTTACGACAAAGTTTAGTTCATAGTGTAATCGATTAAGCACTCGTAAATGGGGAGTAAGAGAAGAAATAAGGATGCATTATTTATGCTTCTAACCCTTTTATTTGATTGGAGTATGGTTTGTTTGTGTATGTGGTAGCACGCAATCGAAGACTGATTTAAATGTTGCTTCTTTCTTCAGTGAGCTTAATTAAGTGAATAACGTAATCACTAGAAATTTTGAACCCAGTGATACACCTCACGGTGCTTACACCTGTCGCCTATCGAAGTTTTGTTCTTCTTATAACTAATAATTATCTCGTTTTGTCCAGCCTCCTTTCTGTGCTTCTCATCATTCATAGTGTATTTGAATCCTCTGTAAATCTTGCAGGCAGCAAAGGAGTTCGAGACAGAGCTTAAAAAAGAACCCGAGGGCCTCACTGAGGCATCAATCTCAGTGAGTGAAGAAGAAAAACAAGAAGCCAAGGTCGCAAGCTCACAGGAAAACGCATGAGGTTTTAGCGATCACTCATTGCGACGCATTCTCTATTTTTGTTGTGCTGTAAGTTTTGAGCAAGAATAATGCAGATCAGTATTCTCGTTCCTTATTAATCTACTCGTAGTGTTCTGCGAATATGCCGAGTTAGATCAACGGAATATCCTTTCTTTTCATCGGAAGGGATTTGTAGTTTAGTTGATTAAGCGCATTTATCCTTACACGGTTAGACCCGAACTCCTGAATTCGAATCCTCCCCCCGCACCATCACTTGTATCAGAAAACTCCTTTCTTTAGTTAAGGATAGCCTTGCACTTTGCCCTCTCTCGTTAACTCATACTGCCTTCTTAAAATTTGTCCAAATTGTGTGCCCCTTCTATTGTGTTGGTGTTGCCAACCATGCTCATTAGGTGAAAATGACTTTTTATTCAAAACGGTATCTGAGATTGGTATATAACTCCTCATGATAGTCCTTAAGATCTAAAATCGATAGAAGCGGGCCTTGAGTTGTCCACCATCAACTATTTTGGCCATTCCGTAAAACATAAATAAAAATCAAAACGACAAAAAAATTCTCAATTTAATAAATTTTGAGTCAAATTGATATGACAAAATTTAAGGGTATTTTTGTTATTTCATTCTTATATAATGGATATTTTGCTCGGAATGACAAATGATTGATGGGGACAAACTCAAGGACCTGTTCTATCGCTTTTAAATCTTCTGAACCAAATTGAAGAGTTATACCAATTTTACAGACCATTTTGACTAAAAAACCGTATGTCTGGCTGCTCGTATATGGCAGCACTCACAAGTGGTGTACTCGAGATGAGACCCATATGCATGGGAGACGGCCCACTGTTTGTAGGAATTTTCTGCCATATAGAGAGAGGGAGGGATATAAGATTTTTTAATTAGGAGGGGAGGAAGAATATTACCCCAAGAAAAGAAAAACCTTTTGCTTTGGAATGAAAAGGAGGAGCTTCTGAGTTAGGGTTTTGCTTTCCTTAAAAGTTGGTTAAACGTGTCTGATAGTGTACGCAACCCTAAACCATTTCCGCAGATAATGGATTGGTGGTCCAAATTTGCTATTAATCTCCATCAGGCAAATGGCATCATCCCAACTCAAAGATTGATTAATTATAAACTCATACTTTTGAGTATACAACATGGTTTTCAGTTAAATAACATAATTATACAAGCTCTTTCTAATAGGGATTCCGTGTTACTATATCAAAATAAGATGAAAGGGTTTTTCGTGTAGACCATGTATTTATCGTATTGGACAATCGTAATTTTGGAGCAAATGAATGACAAATAATGAGATATCTAAAAGGGGCGGTACTATCCACGCATTCTTTTTTAAACGCTTTCTGGCAATTTCTGTTCTTATATAGCACCACTCTATAAGAATATATGTAATAATCAACACAATAATATTTTACATATCTTAATTTTGCTTCAATAAAGCGAGATACCTGCTATGAAGTTGGTCCTACCATTACAAAACTCTGATATTAAACAGGTGCTTGAATAGTTGATACTATTTTTCTATCATTTCTAAAGCTCTTTTCTTTTTTATTTTCTTTGGTTGCAACTACTGGAAGCTCTTTAGATATACATATAATATAGTGTATGTAAAGAAATGCATGATCTTTTTCTTCCTTGTTTGTTTTCCCACATTTCAGCTTTGTATAATTTTATATGATATGCTTTTTTTTTCACGGATTGCTTCAAAGGCTTCAATCATATATAAAAAGTAATCTAAAAAAATGGTAATGAAAGGGTAATGATGCACTAATGATAGATATAGCTTTTCTTTGTGGGATACCACACTACTTTAAAAGAGTTCAAATCTTCTGAATTTATTTTGTGTGTGACATTTCTATTGTCTCTAACATTAATTGACATGTGTTCATAAACTTAACCTTTCTTGACTCTGTCCTCATAAACTTAATACGTGTCAATCAATGATAGAAGCCACGGAAAAACCACTTACAAATAACTGCATAAAAATTTGAACTCACGTTAGAAACGGGGCATAATTAACAATCAAATTGCTATCATATAAATTTAGGGGTTTTTCCCTTAGATTTTGGCTTTACACATATGAGGCTAGATCCCATACTAAGGCTAAAAGCCTAAGTGAAAGGTTTTACCATTTCACCAAACTTATATCGTCATGCGAGTATCTCACTTATTGCTTGAATAAATTTTAACCTATAGTTGGTTGTATCTCTATCAATTAGAATATCTTTTATCACCTGAATAATCATAAATATTTTAAAACGGGGATATGTTTGTGGTTACACCACAAAATCTTGCTCATCTTCTATACGTGACTAGATCATGCGGTGAGGTCTACACTCATACAGTGATATATCTTTGGTGATACTCACATTTTTTTATAAAACCACTCTATCTCGGTTTGATTGGGCGCTTTTAGACTTATGTTTGCCTATGACATATCTTCTGTAACACCACAAAATTCTCCTTAAAGCCTCACGTTAACGTGAGATTCTACTCTATCATAAATAACAGTGCCTCACGCAAGTCTCATTCTTAGTTTAGGTCTCGCCATCTCGAACCCATAAACAAGTTAAGCGACGAAATAAGACACTCGCGTGAGGATATATCTCTGATTGCGCTTAAGATTTCTCTCTGAAAATGCTTTACCTTAGTAGGATTAGGGTATTTTAAGTTTTATAGTTGTATACCATAGGTGTATTGTGGCGTTTCATATAGGTAATACACCTTGTATTATATAAAAAGTAACTCCACTAGACAGAGCACCGTCCCTTGAAAGGGAAAATAATTAAAAACTAGAAAGATAGCAACCTTTCTGTCTTTTAATTGTTTAAGACGCAAATGGACAATATTTGTCACTAATCAACTAGGCCGCCAGACCGAGACCCCTGTCAACCCTAGGCATTTTTTTGTTTGGGCTGCTAATATCGAACCCAAGTTTATGACATATTTTCACTATTAAAAATGAGAATTAGTATTGGCATTCCAAAAATTTAATATAACTTTAATTTTTTTTATATTTGAAAAAGTATTCTAATACGAGGAGTGCACAATTAGGTTTGCAATTTCTTACACAACTCAGTAACTCAACACAAAACTACACGAAAATAATAAGTTTTGGGCCAACCTGTTTACGAGTCAAGTCATTATCGGGTCAATTGTTAAGAAAACGTTAATGAATGGAGTCTTTATCAGGTTTGTCATTAAGAACGAGTTAAGATAACGTGGCGTAAACGGCACCAGCGCGACCCATTTGTAAGGTCTAGAAATTAGAAATGGTAATTCCTTGCATGATCTATTGATTAGACATGAAATGACATTTTAACGTACATGTTAAGATAATGTGTTTGACACAACAAAATTCGTTAAAATAATAGATACGACACGGAAATGACATAACACAACCCATTTTGCCACAACATATTAAATTTTTTGAATGCTAATAATATTTTCATAGAAATATTAAACAAATAAAACTACAAATAAAAAAAGTTCGAAATGATTATATTTTAAGGTGTCAATAACACTTCGTTAGAAATAAATGACGAAAAAGGTCGCATTATCCGCATAAAACGTGCAAGGAGTGAGTTGCCATCTTTGATTAGGGAAGGGCTTATAATTAAGGACGAAATTAAGAAAAGATTATCCTAATTACTTAAGAAGGCAAAAGAAAGAGTATGAAAAGCTAGATGTATGGACCAATAATAGAAACTTAATTACGTGAAGTAAAAATAATTAGGGGTGCAACTTGGGTTGGGCCAACCCGAACCAGCCCATGTTCAACTAGACTTTAAATTCGAATAAGCAGACTTTTTTTAGTTATAACCCACTTAAACCCAACCCGATTTCAACCCGTTCATTGATTGGGTTGGGTTGGGTTGGTTTTTATCCTAATTACTTAAGAAAGCAAAAGAAAGAGGACCAAAAGCTAGATGTATGAACCAATAATATAAACTTAATTACGTGAAGTAAACATAATTAGGGGTGCAACTTGGGTTGGGTCAACTCGAACAAGCCCACGTTCAACCTGACTTTAAACCCAAACAAGTGGGTTTTTTTAGTTATAACCTGCCCGAACCCAACCCAATTTCAATCCATTCATTAATTGGGTTGGATCAACCCAACCCAACCCGATTAACCAAACACGATTGGGTTGAACTGTGCAACATGCTTCTCAATGACCTTTTCACCTTCGTGGAGGATTCACTAGTGACTTTCTATGGATTATGATAGAAAAGTGCATGGACTTGCAAAAAGCAATTGTTTTTCTGGCAGCCACACTTTGATTTTTCTGTAGGAGCTTCGAAGGACAAGACTTGAGTTGGGTACTAGCTTTGGACAATGAAGTGTTCCTCTCTTTTTTCTTTTCTTATGGTACTAGCTTTGATATTTCTTGTATTTTAATTCAAACTTTGCATGAACCCGATTAAAACTTGAAAAAGTTGGGTAACCCGAACCCGCCTAAGTTCAACCTGAAGACGATTAAACCTTACCCGAATGAACCCGATTAAAACCCAACTCGAACTCAAACCCGAATTGTAAAAGTTAGGTTAGAGTTGGGTTGACCTTCTAACCTGCCCAACCCGCCCGAGTTGTACCTCTAAACATAATACCATATTTTGAGGTTGTAAAAATTGATGGAAACACTCTTGTCTCGTTTTAAAAAGTTGGACTTGCAAATATTTTTATGCATTGGACGGCTAGGATCATCCATGAGATGATCATTTTAAAAATAACTGAATCTATCTAATTAAGGACTCATTTGAAAGTGTTTTGAAAGTGAATTCAGAAAAAGCACTTAAAGTGTATTTTGTAAGAAGCACATAACTAGTGTTTCTGATAGGAAGCACTTTAAATGTTTTTGAAACCTAAAAATATTTTCTAAAAACACTTTTAGTTATTTTAAAAGCACTTCTAAATGAGTTAATATTTCTCATTTCGGCAAGGGTATGAGAGTAAAATGGCTAAATCATGTATGATAGAGTATGCTCTCAAATCTAGCATGATTTGTACCTAAGCTCACGTAATTCAAAATAGCCAAAACTCTAACCAAATTTACAAGCTTAAATTGCGAGTACCACGAATAGTAACTACACCGTTACATAACTCACAACATTTTCAAAAGTTTGTAAAGCAATGAGTGGATATTGGATATTTTCAGTTTTCAGTGGTCCAACTGCACATAATAGCGATTAAAATTTTTTATTGAATAATGACGACCAAAAGCATATATGCAAATTGCAACGAAATTCTTCAAATCAAAAGTAAAAATGGATTCAGACCAAGTCGCCTTAAAAATCTTTAGAATTTTTTGTCAAGCAACGAGCGAATTTTGGATAGATTCAGTCTCCAATGGTCAAACTGCACATAAAAGCGAATAAAATCCTTGTCGAACAATAATGACCATAAGCATATATACGGATCGCAACAAAGTTCTTGAAATCACAAGTGAAAATAGATTCAGACGAAGTCGCCTTAAAATCTTTAGAATTTTGGCTTTTAAGAAAAGATTTGTTTTAACTTTTAACCATCCTATTACTTGGCGTTTAAGTTCAAATTTTTTGTTTATATTCTTTCAATTGTCAAAAATAAAAAGGAAAAAATTGCTTTGTTTCTTTTTTTCTTGAAGAAAAACATCTTGTCTTGTAAGCGCGTGGGACTATGGAAACTGTAGTCCCACGAAGACTGCAAATTTGGCTTCTCTCTCTCCTCCTCTTCTCTCTCTAGAAGTTGGAAACCATAAATCACACGCACACACAAACCCAAATTCCCCAAAACCCAGTCAGAGTGTTCAGAGCCCAAAAGCAAAGCAATTCAGAAAGCCGAAAACACAAGGTTTTCAGAAGAGCAGCTCTCTCTCTCTCTCTCTCTCTCTCTCTAAAAACTAACCAGAAAACTCCAACAAAAACCCATCACTCTGGGATTCTGGAAAAACCAGCTCGAAATCCCCGAATACCATTTCCGGGTTATCGGGTCTGACACCCATTTCACCAACACAAAACCCCACTTCTCAAATTCCCTCCCACTCTGTTTCTCTCCCTCTCTGACTCGCTCTCTAAAAAGAGCATCAAGAGCCCATCTTTAATTGTTTACACACCAAACCCTTCGTTTTCTTAGTGTAAATTGCAAAACCCATCTGAGCAGTTGCAGTTACAAATTAGTAACTGGTGGAGTTTTGTCAGTACAAGTGAAAGTAACATGGCGGGAAATCCGCCAGAAGGACTTGGAGACGATTTCTTTGAGCAGATCCTAGCTGTGCCGCCGTCGTATAGTGCTGGTCATGGTGGTGGTGGTGAGTCAGCTGGTGGTGGGTACGGAGGAGAAGTGGGGTCCATGCCCATGGCGCTGCAGCTGGGTTCTGCTGGGTCCTCGGGTGGTGGTGCTGGGTACAGAGGAGGAGGAGTTGGGTTGGGGCTGGGTATGCCGTTGGGTTTGAACTTGGAGCAGGGTGGGTTTCTTGGGCAAGGCAACAGGTTCAGAGATGACGTTGTTGAAGCCAATAATACTAACAACACAAACACTTCCAATGTCTCTGCTTCAATTAATGTAAGTCTCTCTCACTCCGCTTTAACCTTAATTTTGTTTTAAGATTATGATGTCAAAGTTGTCGGAAGTTAGGTCAGTTGGTCAAGAGTAATGATAACGAGTTCGAATACCTCTTTCGAGTAGTCTTAGGATATTGTATCAGGCCAGTTGATCAGAATAATTGCACCTGAATTCGAATTTCTTATTTTTGTAAATTAGAGCAGTCTTATAATATTGAATTTCTTTGCCCAAAAATATGTCAAGTTGTCAATTTTTTGTTGTGTACATTTTTTTATTTTTTATTTTTTATTTTTTTGGATTTCGGATTTGCTTGTCATTTTTCGGGAAAATGGAGTTTTCCATGGAAAATTCCATTGCTTTGCTGCAAGAAAAGTGCTGAAATAGAAAGAAAAGAAGATCCCTTTCAGTTTCAGTCAGCTTTTTCTTTGGAATTTGAAACGCTGGAATTTTTCTTTCTTTTTATTCTGTTATTTTTTTATATTTCTTTTTTGGAATAATTTTGGAATCCAGAATTTCTTTTCCTTTCGTTGGATTTGGGAGTTGAGAACAAGTGAAGTGTAGATGCTAGCTGGGTTAGGGTGTGCTTGTAAATGAAAAGTATTGTAAGGTTAATTTGGTGAAGTAATCTTGTTATCCGTTGTCACGAGGCAAACATATTAACTTAGCTAACTGACTTAATTTATGTCTGCAAATCTTGACGGTGTAGTACTTGTTTTGTGTGGCAGGAAAGAGATACGGTTCATATGTCAAGTTTGTTTCCAGCATTTGGACATTTGCAAAATCACTCATCCCTCCGGCCAACGCCACCCCCTCCGCAACCTCCTCACCAGGTACGTCCAACTCCAACATGACTATAGTGCCCTCGATATTTGAAAGATGCACTCTTTCATGGACGAGACACTTCCTTATATACAGTGTGTCATTGTGACAATTTCAAATAAATAATGCATTGTCATGTGCAAAAGCAACGGTGACCCACCGTGAGCAAGTAAAGTCCTGCATCATGCCATCATGTATGTTATGTTCTCCAAAGGCCAAATAGTAAGATTGTTGCCATTATTGAACTTGAAGTGTTACGAGAGAAAGAAATTTACATAAAACGAATTCACCTGTTATATGACATTCTAATTTAATAATACAATGTTATGTGATGAGAAACTTACATATAATATTGTATTATTGGACGTGAAGCCTGAAACCTTTTTTATGTAAATATATGTAGTTTAGAGGGTGAGGGGTACAATTGATAATATTGTAGTAATCAAGGGCTTTGTTTCAAACACATTAGTAGTAGGTATGAAGTGTTGTGCACGCGCTTGAGAGAGAGTGGAGAGAATTGTTTAGTAAGACGTGTCCGACAGACAGAAGACGCCATAAACGCGTGGGTTGTTCGAACGTGTAGAAGAGTTCTGCCGTCCGAGGGACATTTTGGTCCTTTCGAGTTTCTCTAATTGCAATCTTTGTCATACTAAGATAAATGGTGGCGACGCGCCTCTTGGAGTGTGGGAACATGCGCTCCTGTTCTTCACATGGAGTTGACTCCTACTGTTTGACTTTTTCAATACATTGACTTCTGGTGATGACTAGGGTTGATTCGGACTTGTGCATAATTTGGGGATCCTGAATTTATTTAAAATTTTCAATGACTTTGATAGGTTATTTTAGTTCTAGGCATGAATTGTTATTACCAAATCAACGATTGATATTCGTTCAAAAACTACAAACAATACATCAAAGACGTGTAAGACATGAATTTCAACGGAGTAAAACTTCTTCTAAATGGCAAAACTGAAGAGGACAAAAGACGCACAAACAACTTAAGAACATCTTGACTTGTCCAACTAAATATTCAATCATCCTCGCCCACAAGCTGTTGCCAAGAATTTACTCAACGAGATGTCAAAACTTAGTTTCGTCGTGTAATTTCATTTATCTCTTCCTTGTAAAACATATGATAGGAAAGTTAAATAAGGATGTGAAATGACTTGTAAGATGGTGTTCTAAGTTAGTGTTCCACTATGGACTGTCAGGATTAATCTGATGGAAATCCAAGTTGAAATTTTGTATTGAGATCGATCTAAAACATATTATCTTATGCTGATTAGGAGCACATCATACAAAAGCTTTCAATTGTCCAGATAAATTTTGACGTATCCGTACTCACATCGGATGATTAAGTATGCGTTAGTTCAAACCCGCCGCGTGTTGATAATTTATGGATTGACTTAATTTTGTTAATCTTGGCGCTGCAGTTTCATAGCCAACTACCACCAGGGCCGGCTAATGCTGTCCATCAACCTCCTGCCATCCGCCCAAGGGTTCGAGCAAGGCGAGGCCAAGCAACAGATCCCCACAGTATTGCTGAACGGGTAAGCTAAAATTTTCATATCTAAGAGAACCTAGATACTTCTTCGTGGGAGAGTTAGCAGTAAGTTCATTCTCATTAAAGATGTCCAAATCGCTTCTGCATATATTTAGTCTACGCAATATTGTTGCAACTGATAAAGTCATCTGTTATTCATTAGTTTCTGAAAATACTTAAGAATTCACCCTGGCATCCAATCCCATGCCTGCTTATCCCGCACTATAGGTAATACATATGCGTATTTATCTTCTTGGTGCAGTTACGTCGGGAAAGAATTGCAGAAAGAATGAAGGCTTTGCAGGAATTGGTACCCAGTTGTAACAAGGTTAGTGTCTTAAACCGAGTTTTTGAACCCTTTGCTGGATGAATTGCGCTTTTTTTCTTGTTTCGTCGTGTCAAATTATTAATGATGTTTGAATATGCCTAGCTTTTAATGTTAAATTCTAAACGTATTGACACGTTATGATATCCTTGTGCAGACAGATAGGGCAGCTATGCTTGACGAAATTGTGGATTATGTAAAATTTCTGAGGCTCCAAGTCAAGGTATATGAATCAAAATTCAAATATTTTCATCTCAAAAGAATAAATAATTATACTTCCTCATCCTTTTAACAAAAAAAAAAAAATACGTTTTCTGCTCGAAATTAAACGCGTTTTTTGAATTCATTATTACTTCGGAAACTTGTACAAAATCCTAAAGTCTTCAAAATGTTTTCACCATAAGGTAGGTCCCTGTCATGTCGCATATCTGAGGCATCATTAAAGGCATCGATAGTTGCTTTGTATGAACTAATATTTTTTCAAACTTGAAATGACTGTCTGGTTGGAACCTCTATATTTCAATGAAGTCGTAATCAAATAGAAAAGGACACAAGTTATACAACGTTGTTCAAAATTTTGGAGATGATCAATTTATTTTCTCGATGCTTATTGATCTGATTTTGTTCATATGGAAACAGGTTTTGAGCATGAGTCGACTCGGGGGAGCAGGCGCAGTGGCTCAGCTTGTAGCTGATGTACCCCTATCAGCGGTCGAGGTTCTTTCTCTGCGCATTTTTCAAATTGATCGACTTATTATGGAGGCAGCATGTATATTGGCATTCGCTATTAGATTCATACAGTTCACCGCGTCAAATGCACATATGTTATAGTTACAAAAGTTTCTCTAATACATAACTAGGCTTGATGAACAGTTTACAATGTATTGATAAATGAGAGTAGTCTAGGTACTAATTTGCCCTTTCTGTCTACTGTATTTTGACTATTTTTCGGTTTTTGCTTTTATTCCAATGAAGGGGGAGGGCATGGAAGGAGGAACCAATCAACAAGCATGGGAGAAGTGGTCGAACGATGGCACAGAACAGCAAGTTGCTAAGCTGATGGAAGAAGATGTAGGAGCTGCCATGCAGTTCCTCCAGTCCAAGGCACTCTGCATCATGCCCATATCCCTCGCCCCAGCAATTTTCCGGACACATCAACCTGACGCAACGACGATGGTGAAGCCGGAATCAAACTCCTCCTCATAAGCCTATCCAACAGAGCATCCACTACCACATGCCTCCATCCATGACTCCCGGCACGCGTATGGGCCCCGCGTTCCGCCTTGGTACCCTTGTCACTCATGACAACGGATATATTTACAGGTCAAGATCACTCAATTTTTTGAGTTTTGTCAAACGAGGGACTGATTGTCATGCCATTGGAAACCCTAGGGGAGAATTTTTCAAAAGCAAAATTGATGTGTTTCCTCCTCCTCTTGTAATATCAATGGTGGGGTTAGTTGAAAGAGTGTGACCTTAATATCTGGTGGTGGGAACTCTTCAATTTTTCTTGTATGGATAATGGGAGATGGGGCCAACCAAAAGGGATGTAGGGTTTTGCATTATTGTATTTTCAGAAATATATATTGTTTTTTATGCAAGTTGAAAGTTGGATGATGGTTGGTTGTCTTGTAAAGATATGTTGGAAGCTTCTGGTTTTGCAGAAAAATATGGATCTGAGTTTGTTTTTTCTTTGAAAGTGAGGTGAGTACTTTTTTCAAATTTGATGAATCATTATTTAAGGGAAGGTTATTGGGGGTAGAGAGATGGAAAATGACATTGTCTAAAAAAATAATAATAATAATCAAAAGTACTACCGAGTACCAACGGCGTTTAAATTGTTTTCACCTAGAATTCAAGGAAACTTTAACGAAAAGTTTCAGGTATTGTTTACATTAACGAAAAATCATATTTTTGCACTAAAAAGTCAATTTTGGTACTATTCACTTTACTCTTTATTTTGTTCTTATCGTTAAAATTTAAAATTTTCAAACATTTTTCATTAGTTTTTTTAAAATTCAATGGTCTTTCTGTGACTTATCTACTTGAGTGACACATGCCTTTTTGACTTAATTAATTGGAAAGATAAGTTGAAGAGTTAATATTGGCAAGTGAGATTTAAATGAGTGATCAAGTTACGATGGAAAAGAATTCCCTGTTTTGCAGTGCCTAAAAAGTGAAATGAAGCTGGTTGTTGATTTCCAATCCAATTCCAGTGGCTCCATATCAATCACTGTATAAATTCAAACGATTGTAATTTGACCCCTTTTGTATAATCTTGATAAATTTGGCTAAATTATTCGGAAATCAAATCCTGGTCGCTAAATTGATCAAAATCAAATAGCAGTGACATAATGATCGACTTAAAAGATATCTGTTTTCAATCTAAGTAAGAGTAGCAACCTAAGCGAGTCCATACGGCCGCCTAGGTAAGTTCAGGTGCTTTTTTTTGTATTGTATTTTCAAATGCTTAGAGATTTATCATAGTGATAACTAGCTGCCTAGCGCTCAGACAGGGCTAGGCGAATGAAGTTCACTTGTTTGAGTAAACTAACGGGCGGTAAAACTGGAAAAGTAGTAAAATTTTCACATCTGTTGAACAGTTACTTGAGAAATGACCCACTGCAGGAAACAAAATGTTTACAAAGTATAACCAATTAAAGCCTGATTTGTACAAGAAGTATCAGAAAATGTCCAAAATATTGTACACCCTATCATCAAAAGAACCAAATCAGCAAAAAATGAAAGATATTAGGCAATCTCCGCCATCACCGCCCCGTCAATCTCCATGCTAACCTCTGCAACTACATTCTAAGAGGCCACCGTCTCCCGGCAGTTCCCCTACCTCCAGATTTGCTCTCCACCCTATCACAGCAAGTTTCTCCTCCTGCAACAAACTGAGAACCGAAAAATGGAACACTAGCCACAGTCAATCTGCGCTAAAATCATTGAGATTTAATCCCGAATGAAGTAGGTCAAAGGTATCTATCTGAGTAACACAACCTATCAGGTTGCCCCGGAGGTTGCACTATCCCCACTACCATCCCTCAACCCTTGAAGCACATATGCAGCGTCCTTTGCACGAATTCAGCTACGATTCTTAACCTCCCTTGACTACTGTCTACTCCTGAACTACCCTGATGTTCCACAGCTCGAGCAACCTTGTTTTTACACTTCTCCCAGTCATCAACGCGCAACCAGCAAGCTCGACCTCCATGGCTTCCTTCCATACCAAGAAAGGATACGTTAGGATTTTCGCCAAATGAATACCTCAACCTCACTGAGACACAGTATGGCAACCATGTAGCTCCACCAGCGGCGTATATATGAGGTATGTGAGCAGGATCAAGAACAAGAGTCAGTGCAAAATCAACCGAGTTATGAGGCCGATTATAATAAATATTACTTTTGGCAACAGATGAATTATCTGAGCTCCCATTCATACTTGAGCCAGCATGGTTTTCAAGGCATAATTCAATACGGGGTTTTTGAGCAGGTGCTACATCTCCCCCTTGTGCCTGGGCTAGTCCTTTTTTCCATGCTATTAATTTCAAGAATTCTCTTAGAACTGATATGGGTAAGGTAAGGAGAGTAATGAATGACGCGACACGAGATGCATCATAAGGCTCTGAAGCAACACGCCGACTGAAGTAGTCACATATTTCTCCTATTTCGGCTGTAGATAATTCCTCATTAGCAGTGTTTGTATTTGGCTGTTGCCCTTGTTGCTGCTGCTGATGGAATCGTTTCACGCTCAGTACTTGAAGTAGAAGTTGAACTCTGTGAACACTTACTGCAAATACATAGCCACTGCAGAAACACAAGCAATCAGATCAAAGAACAAGTAGATAAGCCTGGAAGTATTTAGCAAAACCTTGTACGGATAAACATCATCCGAGGACCACTAATGTTAAGGGTCAATATTATCATGTAACATAACTAACTGAAAGTGATCTGGTACAAGTATTGAACATACAATAGGGAAGTTTTAATAAACATATAATATCACAAACGTGTATAATGTCCATCTTGTCAGGATGTTTTCTTAGGGCACTTCCCTTAGTTTTAGCGTAACTCATCAACAACGATAAAAAAAAAAGATGGAATCACACCATCGAAAGATTAAGAATAAGTATTCGAAAATAAAGTTTCTGAGATGTGTAAAGATTCACCTGAAAGCACTTACCCAATAAAGAATCTCAAGGCGGGCTGCTCCTGGTCTAAATTTAGAAGTGTGCCTTCATTGTCTTTCAGAATTGACCCCAAAATCTCTTTCAAGAGCTCTGGTAGCTGGGCAAATAGCCATAGAACTCCAAGGTACTTCAGAATACCTCTTAGCACCTTTTTAAGAGCAACAAGAGGAACCCAACCACCTCCATACCCTCCGTCATCCCCAAGACCAATAATGGCTGTATTCAGTTCTCCTCTCACATGAGCAGGGACACCAGGACCTGGGGATCTACGTAAAGCCGGCCCTGCTGAGCTCACAACAGCCAAATTTGAGGATACCGGAGAAGCATTTCCAACACGGTTTAAACCAACTACTTGGTTGTTGCCTGTCCTGGACATAACAGCAGAACCAGGGAGGTTAACCCTATTTCCATTTACAGTAGACAGTTGGGAACCTGAACTGGGGGTTTGATTGATTGAACTTGACAGTCCTGTCTGTTGACCACCGGTGAAATTAGTATCTAAACCATTCAATTCTTGGGCTACATGCTCCATAATAAATGGTCTAAACTGAGGGCAAGGTAGTGACCCACCAACGGAAGGGCCCCCCTTGGGTGGGGTTGCTGGTTGCAACCAAACCTGATCTCCTGCAAGACAGCGCATGTCAACTGCAAAGTGCTTTCGGTATATGATCCGTATCCAATAGGGTCCACGTAGCACAACAGAGACATCAATGGGCAACAGTGAGCTGGGTACAATCCCAGGTCCACCTCGGCCAGCACCAGCTAACCCAGCAGCCCCATGCAGGCTATGATTTGCAAGAGGCCCTGTAGAAGGCGATGAAACTGGGTTCCCCATAGGGCCAGGAGACTGACCGGCATTTGTGGTTGAACTAGTAGGCATAAGGCCCTGAGATGGTAAGTACCCAGCCTGCTTTGGGATAGAAGAGAGGACTGCTCCTCCAGGGACCCCCGGGATAGGACTAGCTCGTGCATGTCGTGTTGCAGCTGCAAGAGCATGCAAGGGCCCTGCAGTGAGTCGAATGCAATCCAAAAGTGAAGCAACTTCAGCTCCATTTATGAAATCTTCCAGGAACTGTAAAGAACAGAAAAGGTATTGTCATTAATGCAAATATTTTTAATCGGAAACAAATTGGGGGGAAATATGAAGTTATCTCTGTAATAAATAAATCTAAATTGCTTCGAATGCATGTCAAAAACTATTTTTCAATGACTACATTTTGATGTAATCCTTCGTAAAGCAACTGATATAGAATTGTGCATGCAGTTTTAATGTACCTTTTTTGATGTCATGAAAAGCTTTTTAAGGCTCTTAGCAAAATCCTAATCCAATATCAAAAGATTTTTCCATGGAACCACCAGAAAATAGTTGAAATTACATTTTGAAATTTCCAAAGATTTCTATTAAATTCATTAAAGATGGCAAGTTCAGGCACAACCACTGAAGAAAACAAAATCCGAGGATGCATGCAGGACTCAGTTTCACATAAGGTAAACAATTAAGATTCATAAAACATCACTTCACACTAAATAAGAATGCAATCAATTGAAAATGCTAAAACAAACAAACCAGAAAAAATAAAGTAGATGAATGTACCTTGGTATGGGGCCAAAGTTGGTCGGGGGTTACATGCATAGTACAACCCTCTTTACCTGATTCCCACTCTACAACAAAGCGAGCAAGGACACCTGATCCAAAACTGAACCACAGACTCATAAGTCCAACAGCCTCAATTCTAAATGCCCTTCGCATTTGCTGAGATAGTCTATCAGTTGCCTCCGGAGAAACTTTGACTCCAGGTGCTTTAAAATCAGGGTTTGTACTACTTTCTTCTGGCTTCTCATCTGCTCTTACACCAAGCAATTTCCGCATCCCAAGGGCAAACATTCTTGCATTAGAAAGTCTTTGGATGTCTGCCACTAACTTCTTAATACTATCAGCCTCCACAGACTGATAACTAAGAACAACACCCTCTAGATCATAGCGAATATGAGAGTCAATGTCAGATGTATTGGCAATTCGAACACCAGAACCCCAAGGTGTACTATTGCTTCCTTTCTGAAGCTCCCACAAATCCCTGAAATGCTGGTCATTTATTTTGACATCCCAATAAATGCTTCCAGGTCTGCCAAGTCGCAAGCATAAGTGTTGCCATGCATCACCTCTGGCAAATGGAAGTCGAAACCATATGTTTGATGATGTACTTCTTAGACCCACTTCTTCAACATAAGGGATGTCCAGAGCCACCATCTGGCTAGTTAATCTGGCATGCTTAATACAAAGAGAACAGTGTCTGATCACATGAAGAAGAGCTGAAACATAAATGCTGGAAGGTGCATTTCCCTTATTTGCTTCAGATATCAGATCCCCGTAACTGTATCCTTCAAATTTTGAAATTATATCCCTTGACATAAGCATCTGTGAAGAAGACTGATGAGGACGAGTTACTTCAGAAGTTTTCCTCCTTTTAAAAACTCCTGAATCAGCTTCCACACCCTGAAGTGATGGGATCAAATTCAACATATCTGAAAGTGTGCGTTTGCGAGGTTTTCTATCATTTTTCGAAACATCATGATTAGGGCTATGACATACTCCTGAATCTGGGGCCTGGGCTGGCAAAGAAAAAAAAATGTGTAGCAATCTCAGTAAAGAGTATAAATAGTACTAAAAATATGCATAATGCAGGTTTCCCTCATAATATAAATATCACAGAGAAAGTGTCTTACATACGGGAGTGGTTGCACATGAGTTTGATCCGGCAACTCTGGAAGGTCCAGTTAAAGGTCCATTTGGTGTAATTTTGGTCCCGTTGGGTCTCACACC